>JBAMBS010000646.1:0-105068 GCA_037044455.1 Zygothrica quintamaculata
CACAACGTAGATAAAGAATGGTCTACTTAATATGTGTGCGAAAAAGAAATCTTATCGGCTAAAAATTGTACCTTATAATCGTTTTTTTCGATTTGCGGGGGTCAGGGGAGGAAATTCAAAAATTAAAAACAAACTTGTATAGCGTACGAACATAAAAAATCTACGTTCCAAATTTTGTTGCTGTAGCTCTTATTTTGCGCGCGCTAATATACCCCCCCGGGGCCCATAACGCCACTTTTGATGATCTATAACTTCCGAGATTTTCAATCAATCTTACCCAGATTCGCAACATCGCTCAAGAATGGTCTAATTATGATGTGTGCCAAAAATAAATTTGATCGGTTGAAAATTGTGCTTAATAATCGTTTTTTTCGATTTGCGGGGGTCAGGGGAGGAAATTCGAAAATCAAAAACAAACTCGTATAGCGTACGAACATAACGAATCTAGATGCCAAATTTCGTTGCTGTAGCTCTTATTTTGCGCGCGCTATTATATCCCCCCCGGGGCCCATAACGCCACTTTTGATGATCTATAACTTCCGAGATTTTGGATCAATCTTACCCAAATTCACAACATCGATCAAGAATGGTCTAATTATGATGTTTGCCAAAAATAAATTTGATCGGTTGAAAATTGTGCTTAATAATCGTTTTTTTCGATTTGCGGGGGTCGGGGAGGAAATTCAAAAATCAAAAACAAACTCGTATAGCGTACGAACATAACGAATCTAGATGCCAAATTTCGTTGCTGTAGCTCTTATTTTGCGCGCGCTATTATACCCCCCCCCGGGGCCCATAACGCCACTTTAAATGATCTATAACTTCCCAGATTTTCGATCAATCTTACCCAAATTCACAACATCGATCAAGAATGGTCTAATTATGATGTGTGCCAAAAATAAATTTGATCGGTTGAAAATTGTGCTTAATAATCGTTTTTTTCGATTTGCGGGGGTCAGGGGAGGAAATTCGAAAATCAAAAACAAACTCGTGTAGCGTACAAACATAACAAATATACGTTCCAAATTTCGTTGCTCTAGCTCTTATTTTGCGCGCACTACAATACCCCCCCGGGGCCCATAACACCACTTTTGCTGATCTATAACTTCCGAGATTTTTGACCAATCTTACCCAGATTCACAACATCGATCAAGAGCGGTCTAATTATGATGTGTGCCAAAAATAAATTTGATCGGTGGAAAATTGTGCTAAATAATCGATTTTTTCGAATTGCGAGGGTCGGGGAGGAAATTGAAAAATCAAAAACAAACTTGTACAGCGTACGAACATAACGAATCTAGATTTCAAGTTTGGTTGCTCTAGCTCTTATAGTCTCCGAGAAACAGGCGTTCATACGGACGGACGGACGGACGGACGGACGGACAGACAGCACGGACAGGGCTAGATGAACTCGTCTTGTCGTCCTGATTCAGAATATATATACTTTATGGGGTCTCCGATGATTATTTCTATGTGTTACATACTTTTGGATTTTGCATATTTCCAATAGCTCCGCTTTGCTCTTTTTTTACAAAAAAGGCAAAGGGGCTAAAAACGATTATTAGGCACAATTTTTAACCGATTAAATTTCTTTTTCGCACACAAAATAATTAAATCATTTTTGATTTACGAGATAGTTAAGAACATAACGAATCTAGATTACAAATTTGGTTACCTTTCCCCACGCTCCATAGCACCACTTTTAATGATGTACTACTTCCGAGTTTTTTGATCAATCTTAACGAAATTCACAACGTAGATCAAGAATGGTCTATTTATGATGTGTGCCAAAAACAAATTAAATCGGTTAAAAATTTGCCTAATAATCGTTTTTAGCCCCTTTGCCTTTTTGTTAAAAAGAAGCAAAGCGGAGCTATTGGAAATGTGCAAAATCCAAAAGTATGTAACACATACAAATAATCATCGGAGACCCCATATAGAATATATATTCTGAATCAGGAGGACAAGACGAGTTGATCTAGTCTTGTACGTCTGTCTATTTGTCCATCTGACCGTCTGTCCGTCTGTATGAACGTCTGTTTCTGAGAGACTATAAGAGCTAGAGCAACTAAATTTAAAACTTAGATTCGCTATTTTGGTACGCTATACGAGTTTGTATTAGATTTTTGAATTTTTTACCCTGACCCCCGCAATTCGAAAAAAAACGATTATTTAGCATTATTATTTTCAACCAATCAAATTTCTTTCTGGCTCACATCATAATAAGAACATTCTTGACCTATCTTGTAAAACTAGGTAGGATTGATAAAAAAAAACTCAGAAGTTATACATCAACAAAAGTGGCGTTATGGTGACCGGGGGGGTATAGTCGTGCGTGCAAAATAAGAGCTACAGCAACGATATTTGGAATCTAGATTTGCTATGTTCATACGCTATACAAGTTTGTTTTAGATTTTCGAATTTCCTCCCCTGACCACCCGCAATTCGAAAATATCGATTATAAGATACAATTTTCAACCGATCAAATAAGATATAAGATATATATTTGACCGATCAAATATATATATTAGAAGTCTATAGTCGAGTGTACCCGACTACGAGAGTCCCTTTGCCTGCAGACACAGCCAAACACACACATTCACATAGCTCTACACTCACTATAAGACATTTCGCGCGCTTTTTAATCCCCGCGCTCCAGAAATCGATTTTTAATGCTGTATAGCTTCCATTTTTTTTGTTCAATCTTAAGGAAACCAAGAATGGTCTAATTCTGATGTGTGCAAAAATTTCACCGGTTGAAAATTGTGCTCAATAATAGTTTTTTTTTCGTATTGCGGGGATCAGGGAAAAAATTCAAAAATCCAAAAAAATACTCGTATGGCGCACTACTTAACCCCCCCGCACTCCATATCACCACTTTTGATGATGTATAACTTTCGAATTTTTTGATCAATCTTACCCATATTCACAACATGGATCAAGAATGATCTAGTTATGATGTGTACCAAAACAAAATTCAATCGGTTGAAAATTGTGCTTAATAATCGTTTTTTTCGGATTGCGGTGGTCAGGGGAGCAAATTAAAAATCTTAAACAAACTCGTATAGCGTACGAAAATAACGAATATAGATTTAAAATTTTGTTGCTTTAGCTCTTATAGACTCTGAGAGACAGGCGTTCATACAAACGGTCGGACGAACTGGGCTAGACCGACTCGTCTTGTCATCCGGATCAAATATATATATACTTTAAAGGGTCTCCGATGATTATTATTATCTGGTAGATACTTTTCGATTTTGCTTTTGCTCTTTTTTAAGGCAAAGGGACTAATGGGAAATCTGTAGTCGAGTGTACCCGACTACGAGAGTCCCCACAAATCCATTAGTTTCCATTTGCTCTGCTTTAAGGCATAATAAAAAATCTGCAGTCGAGTGTACCTAAGTACGAGAGTCCATTTGCCTACACATGGAGCCATACACGCAGTTCTACACGCACTTTAAGCCATTTTACGCGCTTATTAGCCCCTCGCGCTCTTTAGCGCGATACTAAATATGGTATCACTTCCGTGGTTTTTGCTCAATCTCAATGAGATTCACAACATAGATCAAGAATGTTCTAATTATTACGTGCGCTAAAAAGAAATCTGATCGGTAGCAAATTTTTATTTCATATCGTTTTTTCATATTGTGGTGGCCAGAGGAGGAAATTCTAAAATCTAAAACAAATTCTTATAGAGTACAAAAGTAAAAAATTTTGTTTCGTTAGCTCTTACAGTTTTTTGATCTATCTTAACGAAATTAACAACGTAGATCAAGAATGGTTTATTGATTATAAAAGCCAAACACAATCGGTTGAAAATTGTGCTTAATAATCGGTTTTTTTTTCGAATTGCGGGGGTCAGGGGATGAAATGAAAAATTAAAAACAAACTCGTATAACCTACGAACATAAAGAATCTAGATTCAAGTTTTGTTGCTCTAGTTCTTATAGTCTCTGAGAAACAGGCGTTCACGGCTAGATCAACTCGTCTTGTCGTCCTGATTCAGAATAAATATACTTTATGGGGTCGCCGATAATTATTTCTATGTGTTACATACTTTTGAATTTTGCACATTTCCAATAGCTCCGCTTTGATTCTTTTTACAAAAAGGCAAAGTGGCTAATGAGTATTGATTATGTATGTTGTTAAACTCAGAAAACATAAGTCGAATAGTTGTTTTAGTCTGTTCCGAATAGTCGCCAAAGATTGATGCTATATAAGAAAGGACCGATGGTTACCCTCGATAGTGTGTACTTCCACAGGCTTAAGACAAACCTTTACAATAGAAAAAAAAATAGATTTGTTAATTTGACATACATTTTCTTTATAATTATGCCTCACCTCTTGTAGACGATAATCCATATTCATTTTAGCCGAGCTATCTGTAAGCTTCACCAATGTCACCTTTGATTTAAGTTTTTGTTTTGGCGAATAAATGTTTGCAAGTTCCAATTTCTTATAAAACAGTTGAACAGCTGACGAACGGATGGACGGACGGACAGACAGACGGAAGGACGGACAGAGGGACGGACAGACAGACTAATGGACGGATACACTGACCGCCAGACAGTCGGACGGACTAACAGACGGCCGGACGGACTAACAGACGGTCGGACGGACGGACAGACGGTCACACGGACAGACGGCTGGACGGACGGACGAACAGACGGATGGACAGACGGATGGACGGACAGACGGACGGACGGTCGGACAGACGGTCGGACAGACGGTCGGACAGACGGATGGACAGACGGACGGATGGACGGACGGACAGACGGACGGATGGACGGACGGACCGACAGAAGGTCGGACAGACGGCCGGACAGGCGGACGTAAAAACATACGGACGGACGCACGGATCGACGGATGAGCAGACGGATGGACGCACGGACAGTCGGGTAGACGGTCGGAAGGACAGACGGACAGACGGACGGAAGGACAGACAGACGGATACACGGACGGAAAATCGAACCGAAAGACGAGATGATGGACGGACAAACGAGATGATGGACGGACAGACGGAAGGACAGACAGACGGAAGCTCGGACGGACGGACGGCGAGACGGACGGCCAGACGGACCGACAGACAGATTGACGGACGGACGGACGGACAGATGGACGGATGGACGGACGAACGAACTGTCAGACTGACGGACAGACGGACGGACGGACCGACGGACGGACGGACGGACGGACGGACGGACGGACGGACAGACGGATGGACGGGAAGGCGGTCAGATAGACAGACGAACTGATGGACGGACGGACAGATAGACGGAAATACGGAGAGACAGACTGATGGACGGATTCACCGACCGACAGACGGTCGGACGGACTAACAGACGGAAAGGCGGAAGGATAGGCGGCCGGACGGAAGAACGGACGGACGAACGGACCGAAAGACGAACTGATGGACGAACAGACAAACTGATGGACGGACGGACAGACAGACGGAAGGACGGACAGACAGACGGAAGGACGGACAGACAGACGGAAGGACGGACAGAGGCACGGACAGACAGACTAATGGACGGATACACTGACCGACAGACAGTCGGACGGACTAACAGACGGTCGGACGGACAGAAAGACGGAAGGACGGACAGAAAGACGGAAAGACGAACAGACGGACGGACAGACAGACGAGCGGACAAACGGACGGTGGGATGGCCGGACGGTCGTAGGGACGTACGGTTGGATGATCGGACGGACGGATGGTCAGACGGACGGACGGACGGACGAACGGACGTACGATCGAACGATTGGACGGACGAACGGACGGACGGACAGATAGACGGTCGGACAGACGGTCAGATGGACGGTCGAACGGACGGTCTGACAGACGGATGGACAGACGGATGAATAGACGGTCGGACGGATGGACAGATGGACAGACGGTCGGACGGATAGAAAGACTGGCGGAAAGACGAACGGACGGACGGACAGACGGAAAGGTGGACGGATAGGCGGCCGGACGGACGAACGGACGGACGAACGGACGGACGAACGGACCGAAAGACGAACAGACAAACTGATGGACGGACGGACAGACAGACGGAAGGACGGATAGACTAATGGACGGAGACACTGACCGACAGACAGTCGGACGGACTAACAGACGGCAGGACGGATGGACAGACGGTCGGACGGACGGACGAACAGATGGATCAACAGACGGACGGACGGACAGACGGACGGACGGTCGGACAGACGGTCGGACAGACGGACCGACAGACGGTCGGACAGTCGGATGGACGGACAGACGGATCGACAGACGTTCGCACGTACGTTAGGGTGGACAGACGGAAGGACGGACGGACGGACGGACAGGCGGACGTAAAAACATACAGACGGACGCACAAACCGACGGATGAGCAGATGGATGGACGCACGGACGGTCGGGTAGACGGACGGAAGGACAGACGGACAGACGGACGGAAGGACAGACGGACGGATACACGGACGGACAATCGAAAGACGAGATGATGGACGGACAAACGAGATGATGGACGGACAGTCGGATGGACGGACAGACGGATCGACAGACGTTCGCACGTACGTTAGGGTGGACAGACGGAAGGACAGACGGACGGACGGACAGGCGGACGTCAAAACATACGGACGGACGCACGGACCGACGGATGAGCAGATGGATGGACGCACGGACGGTCGGGTAGACGGACGGAAGGACAGACGGACAGACGGACGGAAGGACAGACGGACGGATACACGGACGGAAAATCGAAAGACGAGGTGATGGACGGACAAACGAGATGATGGACGGACAGACGGAAGGACAGACATACGGAAGCTCGGAAAGACGGACGGACGGACGTACGGACGGACGGACAGACGGACGGACGGGCAGGCGGTCGGATAGACAGACGAACTGATTGACGGACAGACGAACTGATGGACGGACGGACAGATAGACGGAAAGACGGACGGACGGACGGACGGACAGACGGAAAGACGGACAGTTAGACGGCCGGACGGACGGACGGTCGAACAGTCGGACGAACGTACCGAAAGACGATCTTATGGACGGACAGACAGACGGAAGGACGGAGAGAAAGACTAATAGACGGATTCACGGACCGACAGATGGACGGACGGACTAACAGACGGTCGGACGGACGGTCAGACGGACGGACGGACAGATGGAGTGATGGACGGACAGACAAACTGATGGACGGACAGACAGACAGACGGAAGGACGGACAGACAGACTGATGAACGGATACACTGACCGACAGACGGACGTTAGGATGGACAGTCGGACAGGCGGACAGACGGCTGAACAGGCGGACGTATAAACATACGGATGGACGGACGGATGAACAGACGGACGGATGGACAGACGGACGGACGGATGGACAGACGGACGGATGGACAGACGGTCGGACGGATGGACAGACGGATGGACGGACTGACGGACGGACAGACGGACCGACAGACGGTCGGACAGTCGGATGGACGGACAGACGGATCTACAGACGTTCGCACGTACGTTAGGGTGTACAGACGGAAGGACGGACGGACGGACGGACAGGCGGACGTAAAAACATACGGACGGACGCACGGACCGACGGATGAGCAGATGGATGGACGCACGGACGGTCGGGTAGACGGACGGAAGGACAGACGGACGGATACACGGACGGACAATCGAAAGACGAGATGATGGACGAACAAACGAGATGATGGACGGACAGACGGATGGACGGACAGACGGATCGACAGACGTTCGCACGTACGTTAGGGCGGACAGACGGAAGGATGGACGGACGGACGGACAGGCGGACGTAAAAACATACGGATAGACGGACGGATGAACAGACGGACGCATGGACAGACGGACGGACGGATGGACAGACGGACGGACGGATGGACAGACAGTCGGACGGATGGACAAATGGACAGACGGATGGACATATGGACAGACGGTCGGACGGATGGACAGTCGGACGAACGGACCGAAATACGAACTGATGGAGGGACAGATAAAGTGATGGACGGACGGACAGACAGACGGAAGGACGGACAGAAAGACGGAAGGACGAACAGACGGACGGACAGACAGACGAGCGGACAAACGGACGGTGGGATGGCCGGACGGTCGTAGGGACGAACGGACGGACGGACGGTCAGACGGACGGACGGACGTACGATCGAACGTTCGGACTGAAAGACGAACTGATGGACGGACAGACAAACTGATGGACGGACGGACAGACAGACGGAAGGACGGACAGACGGACGGACAGATAGATTGTTGGACGGATACACTGACCGACTGACCGACAGACAGTAGGTCGGTCAGACAAACGGTCGGATGGACGGACAGACGGTCAGACGGACGGTCGGACGGACGGTCAGTCGGACGGACGGACAGACGGACGGACGAACAGACAGACGGATGGACAGACGAACGGACAGCCGGACAGACGGACGGACGGTCGGACAGACGGTCGGACAGACGATCAGACGGACCAAAATACGAACTGATGGAGAGACAGACAAAGTGTTGGACGGACGGACAGACAGACGGAAGGACGGACAGAGAGACGAGCGGACAAAGGGACGGACAGACAGACTAATGGACGGATACACTGACCGACAGACAGTCGGACGGACTAACAGACGGTCGGACGGACGGACAGACGGTCACACGGACAGACGGTTGGACGGACGGACAAACAGACGGATGGACAGACGGACAGACGGTCAGACAGACGGTCAGACGGAGCAAAATACGAACTGATGGAGAGACAGAAAAAGTGATGGACAGACGGACGTAGGGACGTCCGGTTGGATGATCGGACGGACGGACGGACGGACGTACGATCGAACGATCGGACGGACGAACGGACGGACAGACAGACGGTCGGACGGACGGACAGAAGGTCAGACGGATGATGGACGATCAGACAAACTGATAGACGGACGGACAGACAGACGGAAGGACGGACAGACAGACGGAAGGACGGACAGAGGGACGGACAGACAGACTAATGGACGGATACACTGATCGACAGACAGTCGGACGGATTAACAGACGGTCGGACAGACGGTCACATGGACTGACGGTTGGACGGACGGACGAACAGACGGATGGACAGACGGACGGACGGACAGACGGTCGGACGTTCGGATAGACGGTCGGACAGACGGATGGACAAACAAACGGATGGACGGACGGACGGACGGATGGACAGACGGTCGGACGGATGGACCGACGGACGGATGCACAGACGGACGGACGGATGGACAGCCGGTCGTACAGATGGACAGACGGATGGACGGACAGACGGACCGACAGACGGTCGGATCGACAAACGTTCGCACGGACGTTAGGATGGACAGACGGACGGACGGACAGACGGCCGGACAGGCGGGCGTATAAGCATACGGACTGACGCACGGACCGACGGATGAGCAGACGGATGGACGCATGGACGGACGGACGGACGTACGGACGGACGGACGGACGGACGGACGGACGGACGGACGGACGGACGGATGGACGCACGGATGGACGGCCGGACGGACGGACGGACGGACGGACGAACGATCGAACGATCGGACGGACGAACGATCGAACGATCGAACGAACGGACCGAAAGACGAACTGATGGACGGACAGAAAAACTGATGGACCGACTGACAGACAGACGCAAGGACGGACAGACGGACGGACAGACAGACTGATGGACGGATACACTGAACGACAGACGGTTCGACGGACTACTAGACGGTCGGACGGACTACCAGACGGTCGGACGGACGGACGGAGGGACGGACAGACGGACGGACAGTCGGACGTACGGTGGGACAGACGGATGGACAGACGGATGGACAGACGGATGGACAGACGGATGGACAGACGGACGGATGGACAGACGGTCGGACGGATGGACATAAGGACGAACGGATGGACAGACGGTCGGACGGATGGACAGACGGACGAACGGACCGAAAGGCGACCTGATGGACGGACAGACAAACTGATGGACGGACGGACAGACATACGGAAGAACGGACAGACGGACGGACAGACAGACGAGTGGATAAACGGACGTTGGGATTGCCGGACGGTCGTATGGACGTACGGTTGGACGTTCGGACGGACGGTCAGACGGACGGACGGTCAGACGGACGTACGGACGAACGGACGGATGAACGGACGGACGAACGGACCGAAATACGAACTGATGGACGGACAGACAAACTGATGTACGGACGGACAGACAGACGGAAGGACGGACACACGGACGGACGAACAGACGGACGGCCGGTCGGACAGACGGTCGGACAGACGGTCGGACAGACGATCGGACAGTCGGATGGACAGACGGATGGACAGACGAACGGATGGGCAGACGGACGGACGGACGGACGGATGTACAGAAGGTCGCACGGATGGACAAACGGATGGACGGACAGACGGACCGACAGACGGTCAGACAGACGGATCGACAGACGTTCGCACGGAAGTTAGGGTGGACGGACAGATGGCCGGACAGGCGTACGTATAAACATACGGACGGATACACGGACCGACGGATGAGCAGACGGATGGACGCACGGATGGTCGGGACGACGGACGGAAGGACAGACGGACGGCCAGACAGACGGACGGACAGATTGACGGACAGACGGACGGACAGATGGACGGATGGATGGATGAACGAACTGACAGACAGACGGACGGACGGACAGACGGGCGGATGGGCAAGCGGTCGGATAGACAGACGAATTGATGGTCGGAGGGACAGATAAACGGAAAGACAGACGGACAAATGGACTTTGGACAGACGGGTTGACAAATGGTCGGACGGACGTTAGGGTGGACAAAGAGACGGTCGGACAGACGACCGGACTGCCGGATGGACAGACGGTCAGACGGATGGTGAGACGGGCAGACGGACGGACGGTGGGACGGACAGACGGACGATGGGACGGATGGTCGAACGGACGGACGAACGGACGGACGAACGTGCGGACGGACGAACAGACTGAAGGACAAACTGATGGACGGACAGACGAACTAATTGTTCGATGATGATGGACAGACGGACGGTCGGTGGGACGGACGGTGGGATGGATAGACGAACGGACGGACGGACGAACCAACGGATAGAAGAACTGATGGACGGACAGTCGAACTGATGGACGGACAGACGAACTGATGGATGGACAGACGAACTACTGGACGGACAGACGGACGGACAGACAGACAGATCGACAGACTGTCGGACGGAAGGATGGACAGACGGCCGAACAGACGAACTGATGGAAGGACGGACAGACAGACGGATCGACAGACGGTCGGACGGATAGACGGCCGGACAGACGGACGGACGAACTGATGGACACACGGACAGATGGACGGACGTACAGACGGACGTACAGTCAGACGGACAACAAAGACAACTATGTAAGTAATAAATAAGTAACATAAAGCTATAGCATGCCAACTAATTTCCTTAAAATGTTTCACCTATAATTTAGTAAAACATTAATAAGACATAACTTATTTAAATTTAAACAAATAAGAAATCTGTAGACAAGTGTACCCGACTACGAGAGTCCCTTTGCCTACAGACAGCCTGTTCTAAACGCAGTTTAAGTCATTCCGCTGACTTTTTTAGCTCCTTATGGCGATACCTATTGTTGCATAACTTCCGTGTTTTTTTGTTCATTCTTAACGCAAAGTAGATCAAGAGTGGTCTAGGTATAATGTGTGCCAAAAAAAATATTCGATCGGTTAAAAATTGTGCTTAAAAATGTTGCTATTATTTGTATTGCAGTGGTCAGGGGGTGAAATTTAAATATCTAAAAGAAACTTGTATAGCGCACGAAAATAACGAATTTAGATTGTAAATTTGCTCTAGCTCTTATAGAGTCTGAGAACCAGGCGTTCATACGGACGGACAGGGGTAGATCGACTCGTCGTCCTGATTCAGAATATATATACTTTATGAGGTATCCAAAAATTATTTATACCTTCTACATATTTTTCCCTTTTGGTCTATTTAAAGGCGAATGCACTAAAATTAGTGACTGGTAGTAGACACAAAACCACAACAAAACAACCAATAGTAAAGATATATCAATTATAAAATAATATTGATACTTATATTTAAGTTTTCCTTATAATTATATTTTAGCCTGTTTGCCATTAAAAAGGCTAAAAGAGAGCTTATGAAAATGTGTAAAATTGGGTTAAAAGGCTCACGCAACAGCTCAAAGTGCATATAGAACTGCGTGTATTTGTGTTTATGTGACTGTATGTAGGCAAAGGGGTTCTCGGAATCGGGTACACTCGACTCCAGATTTCTTATTTTTTGTTTATTTTATTTGTGGGCGTGTGCATTTAGTATAATAATATAATATATATATTTAGTATAATATAAGCTTTAAATTTAAAAAATTTTTTTATAACTAAGAAATTCGTTTATCCAATCATTATGTTTATATATATATTTTAAATATTTGTTTAAACGTGGTGTTTATAGTTTTACATGTCTTTGACGAACGGACGGACGGACGAACGGACCGAAAGATGCACTGATGGACGGACAGACAAACTGATGGACGAACGGACAGACAGACGGAAGCACTGACAGACGGACGGACAGACAGAGTAATGGACGGATACACTGACCGACAGACGGATTGACGGACGGACGGACAGACGGACGGACGGTCAGATAGACGGTCGGACAGGCGGATGGGCAGACGGACGGATGGACAGACGGATGGACGGATAGATGGACCGACAGCGACCGTCTGTCAGACGGTCTGACGTCTGACAGACGAATCGACACATGTTCGCACGGACGTTAGGGTGGGCAGACGGACGGACGGACAAACGGACCAAAAGACGAACTGATGGACGGACAAACGAGCTGATGGACGGACAGACGGACGGACAGACAGACAGAAGCTCGGACAGACGGAGGGGCGGACAGACGGTCGGCCAGACAGACGGACGGACAGATTGACGGACAGACGGACGAACAGATGGACGGATGGACGGATGAACGAACTGACAGACTGACGGACAGACGGACAGACGGTCGGATGGGCAGGCGGTCGGATAGACAGACGAACTGATGGTCGGACACACGAACTGATGGACGGAGGGACAGATAAACGGAAAGACGGACGAACAGATGGATTTTTGGACAGACGGACGGTGGGACGGATGGTCGAACGGACGGACGAACGGACGGACGAACGTGAGGACGGACGAACAGACCGAAAGACAAACTGATGGCCGGACAGTCGAACTGATGGACGGACAGACGAACTAATGGTTCGATGATGATGGACATACGGACGGACGGTGGGACGGATAGAGGAACGGACGGACGGACGAACCAACGGAAAGACGAACTGTAAGTCGGACAGTCGAACTGATGGACGGACAGACGAACTGATGGATGGACAGATGAACTACTGGACGGACAGACGGACGGACAGTCGGACAGTGATGGATGGACAGACGAACTGATGGACGGACAGACAGACGGACAGACAAACGGACAGACAGACGGTCGGACGGAAGGAAGAACAGACGGCCGAACAGACGAAAGGACGGACGGACGGACGGACAGACTGACGGACGGACGGAAGCACGGAAGCACGGAAGGACGGAAGGACGGACGGACGGAAAGACAGACGGACGGACGGACAGTCGGACGGACAGACTGAAAGACGGACGGATAGACAAACTGATGGATGGACAGACGAACTGATGGATAGACAGACGGACGAACTGATGACACACGGACAGACGGACGGACAGACAGACGGAAACACGGACGGACAGAAGGACGGACGGATGAACATACAGACGGACGTACGGACAGTCGCACGGACAGACGGACGGACATACGGACGGACGGACGGACAGTCGGACGGACAGACGGACGGACAGACGGACGGACAGACGGACGGACATACGGACGGACGGACGGTGGGACGGTGGGCCGGATGGTCGGACGTACGGACGAGAGGACGGGCGGACGAACTGGTGGAAACACGAACGGACGGACGAACGAGCGGACGGACGAACGAAAGGACGGACGGACGAACCGACCGAAAGACGAACTGATGGACAGACGGACGGACGGTGTGATGGTCAGACGGACGGTGGGACGGATGGACGAACGGACGGACGGACGGACGAACTGACCGAAAGACGAACCGATGGACGGACAGTCGAACTGATGGACAGACAGACGAACTGATCGTTCGATGATGATAGACAGTCAGACGGACAGTGGGACAGACAGACGGACGGTGGGACAGACTGATGGACAGACGGAGGGACAGACAAACTGATGGACGGACGGACAGACAGACGGAAGAACGGACAGACGGACGTACCGACGGACGGACAGACAGACGAGTGGATAACCGGTCGTAGGGACGTACGGTTTGACGTTCGGACGGACGGTTAGACGGACGGACGGTCAGACGGACGAACGGACGGACGAACGGAACGAAATACGAACTGATGGACGGACAGACAAACTGATGGACGGACGGACAGACAGACGGACACACGGACGACGGATAGAAGGACAGACGGACGGACGGACAGACCGACGGACGGACGGACGGACGGACGGACGGACGGACGGACGGACGGACGGACGGACGGACGGACAGACGGCCGGATAGGCGGTCGTATAAGCATAGGCACGGACGCACGGAACGACGGATGAGCAGACGGATGGACGCATGGAAGGTCGGGCAGACGGACGGAAGGACAGACGGACGGACAATCGGACCAAAAGACGAGCTGATGGACGGACAGACAATCTGATGGACGGACGGACAGACAGACGGACGGACAGACGGACGGACAGACGGCCGGAGAGCCGGACGGACAGACGGACGGACAGTCGGACATACAGACGGACGGACAGTCGGACATACAGACGGTCGGACGAAAGGACGGACAGACGGCCGAACAGACGAAAGGACGGACGGACGGATGGACGGACGGACGGAAGCACGGAAGGATGGAAGGACGGACGGACGGAAAGACAGACCGACGGACGGACAGTCGGACGGACAGACTGAAAGACGGACGGATAAACAAACTGATGGATGGACTGACGAACTGATGGATAGGCAGACGGATGACAGATGACACAAGGACAGCCGGACGGACAGACAGACGGACACACGGACGGACGGAAGGACGGACGGATGGACATACAGACGGACGTACGGACAGTCGGACGGACAGACGGACGGACATACGGACGGACTGTCGGACGGACAGACGGACAGACATACGGACAGACATACGGACGGACGGACAGTGGGTCGGTGGGACGGTGGGACGGTGGGACGGTGGGACGGTGGGACGGATGGACGGACGGACGGGCGAGAGCACGGGCGGACGAACGCATGGAAACACGAACGGACGGACGGCCGAACCGACTGAAAGACGATCTGATGGACAGACAGTCTAACTGATGGACGGACAGACAAACTGACGACTGGACAGACGAACTGATGGACGGACAGACGGACGAACTGATGACACACGGACAGACGGACGGACAGACAGGCGAGTGGATAAACGGACGTTGGGATGGCCGGACGGTCAGACGGACGTACGGACGAACGGACGGACGAACGGACCGAAATACGAACTGATGGACGGACAGACAAACTGATGGACGGACGGACAGACAGACGGAAGGACGGACACACGGACTGACGAATAGACGGACGGACGGACAGACGGACGGTCGGGCAGACGGTCGGACAGTCGAATGGACAGACGGACGGATGGACAGACGGACGGACGGATGGACAGAAGGCTAGACGGACAGACGGACCGACAGACGGTCGGACAGACGGATGGACGGACAGATGGATCGATAGACGTTCGCACGTACGTTAGGGTGGACAAACGGACGGACGGACAGACTAACGGACAGACGGAAGGACGCATAGGCGGTCGGATAGACAGACGAACTGATGGAGGGACGGACAGATAAACGGAAAGACGGACAGACGGACGGACAAACAAACTGACGGACAGTTTGACGGACGAACAGATTTAGGGACAGATGGACTTTTGGACAGACGGATGAACGGAAAGACAGACCAACAGATGGTTGGATGGACAGACGGTCGGTCGGACGTTAGGGTGGACAGACAGACGGACAGACGGACGGACAGACGGACGGACAGACGGCCGGAGAGCCGGACGGACAGACGGACGGACAGACGGACATACAGACGGTCGGACGGAAGGACGGACAGACGGCCGAATAGACGAAAGGACGGACGGACGGACGGACGGAAGCACAGAAGCACGGAAGGATGGAAGGACGGACGGACGGAAAGACAGACGGACGGACGGACAGTCGGACGGACAGACTGAAAGACGGACGGATAGACAAACTGATGGATGGACAGACGAACTGATGGATAGACAGACGGATGACAGATGACACAAGGACAGACGGACGGACAGACAGACGGACACACGGACGAACGGAAGGACGGACGGATGGACAGACGGACGGACATACGGATGAACATACGGACGGCCGGTCGGACAGACGGTCGGACAGACGATCGGACAGACGGATGGTCAGACGGATGGACCGACGGATGGACAGACGGATGGACAGACGGACGGATGGGCAGACGGACGGACGGATGTACAGAAGTTCGCACGGATGGACAGACGGATGGACGGACAGACGGACCGACAGACGGTCAGACATACGGATCGACAGACGTTCGCACGGATGGGTGGACGGACAGATGGCCGGACAGGCGTACGTATAAACATACGGACGGATACACGGACCGACTGATGCGCAGACGGACGGAAGGACAGACGGACGGACACACGGACGGACAAACGGACCGAAAGACGAACTGATGGACGGACAAACGAGCTGATGGACGGACAGACGGATGGACAGACAGATTGACGGACAGATGGACGGACAGATGGACGTATGGACGGATGAACGAACTGACAGACTGACGGACAGACGGACGGACAGACGGACGGACGGACAGACGGGCGGATGGGCAGGCGGTCGGATAGACAGACGAACTGAAGGACGGACAGACGAACTGATGGACGGAGGGACAGATAAACGGAAAGACAGACGGACAGATGGACTTTTGGACAGACGGGTTGACAGATGGTCGGACGGACGTTAGGGTGAACAAAGAGACGGTCGGACAGACGACCGGAGTGCCGGATGGACAGACGGTTAGACGGATGGTGAGACGGGCAGACGGACGGACGGTGGGACGGACAGACGGACGATGGGACGGATGGTCGAACGGACGGACGAACGGACGGACGAACGGACGGACGAACGTACGGACGGACGAACAGACTGAAGGACAAATTGATGGACGGACAGACGAACTAATTGTTCGATGATGATGGAGTGACGGACGGACGTTGGGACGGATAGACGAACGGACGGACGGACGAACCAACGGAAAGACGAACTGATGGACGGACAGTCGAACTGATGGACGGACAGACGAACTGATGGATGGACAGACGAACTACTGAACGGACAGACGGACGGACAGACAGACGGATCGACAGACTGTCGGACGGAAGGACGGACAGACGGCCGAACAGACGGATGGACGAACTGATGGACACACGGACAGATGGACGGACGGACAGTCAGACGGACAACAAAGACTATGTAAGTAATAAATAAGTAACATAAAGCTATAGCATACCAACTAATTTCCTTTAAATGTTTCACCTATAATTTAGTAAAACATTAATAAGACATAACTTATTTAAATTTAAACAAATAAGAAATCTGTAGACAAGTGTACCGACTACGAGAGTCCCTTTGCCTACAGACAGCCTGTTCTAAACGCAGTTTAAGTCATTCCGCTGACTTTTTTAGCTCCTTATGGCGATACCTATTGTTGCATAACTTCCGTGTTTTTTTGTTCATTCTTAACGCAAAGTAGATCAAGAGTGGTCTAGGTATAATGTGTGCCAAAAAAAATATTCGATCGGTTAAAAATTGTGCTTAAAAATGTTGTTATTATTTGTATTGCAGTGGTCAGGGGGTGAAATTTAAATATCTATAATAAACTCGTATAGCGCACGAAAATAACGAATTTAGATTGTAAATTTGCTCTAGCTCTTATAGAGTCTGAGAACCAGGCGTTCATACGGACGGACAGGGGTAGATCGACTCGTCGTCCTGATTCAGAATATATATACTTTATGAGGTATCCAAAAATTATTTATACCTGTGAGTGGATAAACGGACGTTGGGATGGCCGGACGGTCAGACGGACGTACGGACGAACGGACGGACGAACGGACCGAAGTACGAACTGATGGACGGACAGACAAACTGATGGACGGACGGACAGACAGACGGAAGGACGGACACACGGACTGACGAATAGACGGACGGACGGACAGACGGACGGTCGGGCAGACGGTCGGACAGTCGAATGGACAGACGGACGGATGGACAGACGGACGGACGGATGGACAGAAGGCTAGAAGGACAGACGGACCGACAGACGGTCGGACAGACGGATGGACGGACAGATGGATCGATAGACGTTCGCACGTACGTTAGGGTGGACAAACGGACGGACGGACAGACTAACGGACAGACGGAAGGACGCATAGGCGGTCGGATAGACAGACGAACTGATGGAGGGACGGACAGATAAACGGAAAGACGGACAGACGGACGGACAAACAAACTGACGGACAGTTTGACGGACGAACAGATTTAGGGACAGATGGACTTTTGGACAGACGGATGAACGGAAAGACAGACCAACAGATGGTTGGATGGACAGACGGTCGGTCGGACGTTAGGGTGGACAGACAGACGGACAGACGGACGGACAGACGGACGGACAGACGGCCGGAGAGCCGGACGGACAGACGGACGGACAGACGGACATACAGACGGTCGGACGGAAGGACGGACAGACGGCCGAATAGACGAAAGGACGGACGGACGGACGGACGGAAGCACAGAAGCACGGAAGGATGGAAGGACGGACGGACGGAAAGACAGACGGACGGACGGACAGTCGGACGGACAGACTGAAAGACGGACGGATAGACAAACTGATGGATGGACAGACGAACTGATGGATAGACAGACGGATGACAGATGACACAAGGACAGACGGACGGACAGACAGACGGACACACGGACGAACGGAAGGACGGACGGATGGACAGACGGACGGACATACGGATGAACATACGGACGGCCGGTCGGACAGACGGTCGGACAGACGATCGGACAGACGGATGGTCAGACGGATGGACCGACGGATGGACAGACGGATGGACAGACGGACGGATGGGCAGACGGACGGACGGATGTACAGAAGTTCGCACGGATGGACAGACGGATGGACGGACAGACGGACCGACAGACGGTCAGACATACGGATCGACAGACGTTCGCACGGATGGGTGGACGGACAGATGGCCGGACAGGCGTACGTATAAACATACGGACGGATACACGGACCGACTGATGCGCAGACGGACGGAAGGACAGACGGACGGACACACGGACGGACAAACGGACCGAAAGACGAACTGATGGACGGACAAACGAGCTGATGGACGGACAGACGGATGGACAGACAGATTGACGGACAGATGGACGGACAGATGGACGTATGGACGGATGAACGAACTGACAGACTGACGGACAGACGGACGGACAGACGGACGGACGGACAGACGGGCGGATGGGCAGGCGGTCGGATAGACAGACGAACTGAAGGACGGACAGACGAACTGATGGACGGAGGGACAGATAAACGGAAAGACAGACGGACAGATGGACTTTTGGACAGACGGGTTGACAGATGGTCGGACGGACGTTAGGGTGAACAAAGAGACGGTCGGACAGACGACCGGAGTGCCGGATGGACAGACGGTTAGACGGATGGTGAGACGGGCAGACGGACGGACGGTGGGACGGACAGACGGACGATGGGACGGATGGTCGAACGGACGGACGAACGGACGGACGAACGGACGGACGAACGTACGGACGGACGAACAGACTGAAGGACAAATTGATGGACGGACAGACGAACTAATTGTTCGATGATGATGGAGTGACGGACGGACGGTGGGACGGATAGACGAACGGACGGACGGACGAACCAACGGAAAGACGAACTGATGGACGGACAGTCGAACTGATGGACGGACAGACGAACTGATGGATGGACAGACGAACTACTGAACGGACAGACGGACGGACAGACAGACGGATCGACAGACTGTCGGACGGAAGGACGGACAGACGGCCGAACAGACGGATGGACGAACTGATGGACACACGGACAGATGGACGGACGGACAGTCAGACGGACAACAAAGACTATGTAAGTAATAAATAAGTAACATAAAGCTATAGCATACCAACTAATTTCCTTTAAATGTTTCACCTATAATTTAGTAAAACATTAATAAGACATAACTTATTTAAATTTAAACAAATAAGAAATCTGTAGACAAGTGTACCGACTACGAGAGTCCCTTTGCCTACAGACAGCCTGTTCTAAACGCAGTTTAAGTCATTCCGCTGACTTTTTTAGCTCCTTATGGCGATACCTATTGTTGCATAACTTCCGTGTTTTTTTGTTCATTCTTAACGCAAAGTAGATCAAGAGTGGTCTAGGTATAATGTGTGCCAAAAAAAATATTCGATCGGTTAAAAATTGTGCTTAAAAATGTTGTTATTATTTGTATTGCAGTGGTCAGGGGGTGAAATTTAAATATCTATAATAAACTCGTATAGCGCACGAAAATAACGAATTTAGATTGTAAATTTGCTCTAGCTCTTATAGAGTCTGAGAACCAGGCGTTCATACGGACGGACAGGGGTAGATCGACTCGTCGTCCTGATTCAGAATATATATACTTTATGAGGTATCCAAAAATTATTTATACCTTCTACATATTTTTCCCTTTTGGTCTATTTAAAGGCGAAGGCACTAAAATTAGTGACTGGTAGTAGACACAAAACCACAACAAAACAACCAATAGTAAAGATATATCAATTATAAAATAATATTGATACTTATATTTAAGTTTTCCTTATAATTATATTTTAGCCTGTTTGCCATTAAAAAGGCTAAAAGAGAGCTTATGAAAATGTGTAAAATTGGGTTAAAAGGCTCACGCAACAGCTCAAAGTGCATATAGAACTGCGTGTATTTGTGTTTATGTGACTGTATGTAGGCAAAGGGGTTCTCGGAATCGGGTACACTCGACTCCAGATTTCTTACTTTTTGTTTATTTTATTTGTGGGCGTGTGCATTTAGTATAATAATATAATATATATATTTAGTATAATATAAGCTTTAAATTTAAAAAAATTTTTTATAACTAAGAAATTTGTATATCCAATCATTACGTTTATGTATATATTTTAAATATTTGTTTAAACGTGGTGTTTATAGTTTTACATGTCCTTTCAAGGTTTTTATTTTATATGTTGTTAAAGATAAACAGACTTAAGACTGCTCAGAATCACAGTATATACAGGCATTGGTTGGACCTTGCATATATTCATAATCTGCAAGACAGCAGTTAAAATTGATTTTTTTTTAAACAAAGCTTCTTCTCCACTTGCCTTAATGAATGATTTATGTACACATTTCTTGGAGCTGTTTATCTAAGTGTATTTACTACATGTGGTAGTTAGTATTACTAATTTAAATCAATCTTTGTCCTCATAGCTGAGCAGGTTTGAGGGCAAAGATTTGTGTATGGAATAGCTTTATAAAAAATGAGTATTGATTATGTATGTTGTTAAACTCAGAATACATTAGTCGAATAGTTGTTTTAGTATGTTCCGAATAGTCGCCAAAGATTGATGCTCTATAAGAAAGGACCGATGGTTTCCCTCGACAGTGTGTACTTCCACAGGCTTAAGACAAACCTTTACAATAGAAAAAAAAATAGATTTGTTAATTTGACATACATTTTCTTTATAATTATGCCTCACTTCTTGTAGACGATAATCCTTATTCATTTTAGCCGAGTTATCTGTAGGCTTCACCAGTGTCACCTTTGATTTAAGTTTTTGTTTTGGCGAATAACTGTCTGCAAGTTCCAATTTCTTATAAAACAGTTGAGCAGCTATCTTAACCTAAAAAAATGTATAAGAAAATGAAGTTATTTTTGTTTATATGAAGCTTTAAAATCGATTACATACAGTTTCAACAGGCTGGTTGATTTCAACACTTATTAGCTCTGAAAACTTTTCAAGTTTTTCGTCCCAAGTGGGTATACCGAATAGCAGATGAACCATCTAAAAAATATATAAGATATATATAAGATAATTCTGAAATTATTATAATTATTATTATATAGTGAAAACAATCTTGGGCGGATAACGAAATTGAGGTTACTGAAATTTGACCATCTATTTTACCAGATTGTTTTTGACATTTTACGATTTACATTTTCACGCATTGAGAGGTCTTTACAAACATCGTCAGATGTATCATGTATTCAGTATCTATTTTATTACGTTTGTTTTGCAACTTATATAATTAATTATATTTTTGTTCAAGACGAATGTATAGAATTTACTTACAGCCTTATAGTCAATGTTGGCTAGCACAAGACCAAAATATGCTAGACCGTAGCTTTGTTTACTATTATTGTCGTCCATGGTGTAACGTTGTTTAAAGCTACTGGTGTACCAGTTAACATAAGTTGGCGCACCATCTAACATGACAACGTTCGCAATTTCGTTGGTCTCCTCCAGTATAGCAGCCATCACAAAGGTCAGCAAACAACCAAACGAATAGCCAGCTAGTTTGAAGGGTCCATGTGATTGCACTGTGCGTAGTTGTTTTATGTAAAATTTAGCTGCAGAGTCTATAGAGTCTAGGGGTACATTTTTGGTAAATTGCAGGCCATAAGCTGGCACTACAAGCGTCTTAGCTAGTGGACCCAGAGCGGTGGCGAAGCCCTCAATTGGAGCAATAAAAAAGATGGGGCTCTGTGTGGTGTTAGCTGGCGCTCGAGTTTCAAGACGCACTATCTCTTCCGTAGGTATCAAAGCTGTGGTAAACACAACTTGCGTGCCATCGCCCATCGGAGTTTCTGTTCGTGATGAGGGGCGTGATTTCTCAATGGACTCCGCAATTTCAGTTGCGCAACCGGCAGGCTTTGAATCATCAACATTTTTACCATCCATTTGTGTCAAAGCTCCAAAAGTTAATTGACGTATCTCCTGCGTCGATAAAATAATATCAAAATTTCGTTCTAAAGTCTGCTTGATTTCTGCACCCATCAGAGAATCCATGCCCAGATCGGCTAGTGATGACGCATATTGAATATTTTTCATGTCCCGAAGTCCCAATATGTTTGAAATGGTGGATATTAAGCTTATGCCAACAGCTTGATCAGACTTCCGTTTCTCGGCCACCACCATAGACGCTAAGACAGGATGTGGCTGTTGCAAGAAAAGATCAATTACTTGCAGACAGGATGGTATACGTTGAGGTAAAGTGCCTCCGATTATTGTGTCATTATCACCGAGATTCTCTAGCACCAATCCAGTATCACCAATGGCTCCCCATTGTATGGCTGTTCCCGGAAATCCACTAAATTGACGCTGTTCACAGATGCGTTCCATTGCTGAGTTTGCCAACCCATAATTAGTTTGACCAATGTTGCCGCGTCCGCACGACACACTGGAGAAGCAAATGAAATAGTCAAGTTCAGTGCAAATGGTGCGTGAATATTGATCAAGGTGTTTGGTAGCAGTAACCTTAGGATCGGCAACTGCTTTAAAATCTTTGGCTGTTTGATTCTCAATCAGTGCATCACACAGTACAGCAGCTAAATTAAAGATGCCTCCAACCAACGCTAACTTATTGGTGCTTTCCAGCAATTTCATGGCTCCAGCGGCCGTAGTTACATCACTAGTATCGATGACCACATTAACGCCTCTCTCCTGCCAGCGACGAATCATTAATCCCTGATAGCCGGTCTTCACGCCTGATCGAGAGTTAAGTACAATATGCCGTGCGCCACGGGTTACTAACCAATTAGTTAACTCTAAACCAAAACCTCCTAAGCCACCTACAAGTATATAGCTCTTGTCCGGATGCATATAAGTACGGGGGATAGCGTTAATCAATCGTGGTTTTGGCATGAGCAACTGTTTTCCGTTTTCCTCATCGCGCACTTTAACAACAACTTTGCCAATATGTTTGCCCGAGGCCATGAAACGAAAGGCTTGCTCCACGTGCTTATCATTGAATACTGATGTGGGCAGAGGAATGACAGCGCCGTTCTTAATTCCCTGAGCTACTAGCGAAACCACCTGATTCTGCATGTCCTCCTCACCTTCCATTACACTATCTAAAAGAATGCCATGGAATGAGGTATTCTTCAAAAAGACGGACATTCCCAAGGGGCTATTGTTGCTTAGATCAAACTTGCCAATTTCCAGGAAACGACCGTTGAGACCTAGACAGCGAATGGATGCTTGGAGTTTTTCTTCAGAGAGCGAATTAAGAACAAGATCGACACCATGACCTTTCGTTTGTCTCATGACTAGTTGCTCGAATGAAGTATCACGTGAGTTGCCAATGTTACGTTCTTGGAGCTTCGGAAAGCGATTTAGTAGGAATTCTCTTTTTTCCTTGCTACCCACAGTAGTAAACACAGTTAGATCATAGTGCAGAGCCACAGAAATTGCCGCTTGTCCAACACCACCAGATCCGGCATGAATGAGAATTCTTTCACCTTTCTTCATTTGACCGCGCACAACAAGCGCATAATAAACGGTAGCATAGACACATGGCACTGTTGACGCCTCCTCCATAGACCAATTTTCGGGAATCTCCCACATCATGCGCTTGCTGGCAAAACAAATAGTGGCAAGTGACTTAGCCGGTACCATAGCCATCACTCGCCTGCCAGCGGAATCTCGACCAGCAAACTCAAGGCCAAGAACGCAGTCTTGCTCGGCCAAGTGACCTGGAAGAGCATCCACAGCTAGTTTCCCTGATGATAGCATCACATCGCGGAAATTGATAGGAGAATAATAAACGGTGCACTTCTCCAGATATTGCTTAGTTATATTATTAGATTTGGCGCCCTCAATCCATTTTAGAGAAGCCAGGTCACCTTTTACCAGAGCATTTATGTAGGCATGTTCCACTTGAAGGGTGGCTTGTTGCGTTTCTAGTTTTAGATGACGGAAGGTACCCCAATTGCCATTTTTAAAAACATTCGAAATGAGATCCTTTTCCAGTTGCATGGCATACATTAACGTAGATAATGAGAATTCCTCCGAAATTGAGTCCTGGACAAACACCAAACGGGCTAGTTTACCTCCGTTTTCATTTTTAATGCAAGTCATTAGGCCAACAGCACCAAATATTTCTTCGTTCTGGCAGATCACATAGACATATTGTTCTTTCGTGGCGGCTGTAGCCAAAGCAGCTTTAAGATCATCAACCCAATCAAAGTTTTTCTCTGTGATCTTCACAACTGTGTACTTGCGGTATTTCAAATCAACTCTTTTTCGGGCAAGTACTAGGACACGGTTACTGCCCAGAGTCTGCTCTTGAACAGAAACAAACCCAAACTTTTCTAGTAATGTACGCCCAGACATAATATACGAATTCATTTGTTCTTCAATAATTAAAAACCCTGTATCACGGATACTCAAAACTAAGTTTTCGATTGTTTTTGTGTTCGGATGGGAAAGCACATCAATGGCGTATACAAAATGACAGTTCTGTTCTATAGGTTCCTTCAGCACATCTTTCGAAATGATGCGTACGCCCGAATCTCCCAGAGTGTTGCCTATAATGTCTTCGTTATTATTGAAAGTTACTACAGCAATATCGCCCGTAAGCACTGGCTCGCCCTCAATAATATGCAGTAAATGATTGGCCATTAAAACATCGGGATTGCGGCCATTGGTTAGCTCAGCACCTTTTAATTTTACGGCTCCATTGGAGTTTTCAATGATTATTTGCATGGCCACATCCAAAGCATGCAGGCGAGCCTTTTCGATATTTTCGTGTAATTCGATTATATTGTTGTTGGGTACAAAAGTGTAGCGTTCAAGAGTGGGAGGATTCTGAGTGCCTGGACGACGCTGAGCGAGTGAGGCTTTTAGACCACGTAGCTCAATCCCGCCACTTTTTATAACGTTTATGTGATTATAACAGTTGATGGGTATACCGATATTCGTCTGTACATCATTGGTTATTCCAGTTACCAACTCCAAATGTTTCAGAGGATTTATAACAGCCTTCTCAATTCGTGTCGGCAGGTATAGCTCACGTAAATTCTTATTAAGAATACTGAACTGAAGCATGGTATCCATGAAGCTAATCCAGTTCTCCATCCACTGTAGATGGCCGACAGAAGCATACGTATCCGAGTTAAGTATACCACGAAAAATTCCAGAGTAATCGTAACCGCGCAGTCGCAATTCTTTGTAAGAATCATTTGTACTCAACTGCATGGCTGTTGTACTACGTTTCTGTTCCTCCAACAAAAGCTCTTCGCTGTCGATGTTATCAGGAATAATAATCTTGCCTGAAACGGCTAAGCTACCGCTTTCGCAGATCTCAAAGTTACCCGTACCTTCAAAGAAATTGATGCCAAACTTGACTACAGCGGTTTTATTGAGAATGGTAGCTCGGTGAAATACTAGATTCTCCATTACAACCGGAGTCTTTTGATATTCCCTGCCACGCATTTTGGCAAATGTCATCCAAGCCAAGGTCATGTAAGCAGTGGCAGGAAAGAGAATACGACCGTCGATGGTGTGTCCTGCTAGGAAGGCATCTTCCTCCTTCGAAATATCAACTTCAATAATCGTCTCACCAGATGTGGTCTCCTTATCAAACTTGGCAACCAACCACTTCTGTGTGTGGTCCCAACCGATCTTAGAGTTCAACATTGGAGTGCCACGGCCTACAGGATAGCTAATGGGGCGCACGAGATTAAGTACTTGGGGTTGTGCCCCGGCTGCAAAAAGCTTTCCTACGTTGCTGAGGAAAAATTCCACATTATTGTCATGGCCGCGTTTTGCTAAACTTAAGTTAGTAGTATCCGAACCCAGAGCACGTTTCAGAATTGCCTGAAGAAGGCCATGAGGTGCAATCTCAATAGAAATGGCATTCTGTGGAACGTGCTGAAGACCCTCGTGAAAAAGTACAGGCGACAGAAGATTGTTTACATGGTAGGCTGCTGACGACTGCATTGCAATGGAAGTATTCCATGCTGTTACAGGAATACTAGTGCTTATCCAACGTGCTGTACGGTTTTTGGCATTAGGTATGATCTTTTCGAGGCTCTTACGTAGCTTTGGACCAGCTTCGGCAATGTATTTGCTATGGAACGCATAACCGCTGCTATTAACGACCTTCGCAAAAATATTCTGAGCACTAAGTTTTGATACGAAAGCATCTATAGAAGCTTCTGGTCCAGAAATTGTGCAGTTATCCTCACTATTGTGGCAAACAGGAAAACAATCATTAGGCACAAGCTTGTGCGCTGTTTCCCAGCTCAAACCGACGGCCGCCATTTTTCCTTTGGGTAACTGTGTTTCTAAAATACTCTTGCCCCGCCAGTAAGCCGCCAGCACGGTTTGTTCGGGTGTAAAGCACCCATCTGCATAGGCACACCCTAGTTCGCCCACTGAGTGCCCCACAATGCCATCGGGATGTATGTTAAGCGAAGTAAGTAGATCCGTTAAAGCCACCTGCATAGCGGCTATCGATATAAATGAGTTCAAAATGTTTTCAAAACTTTTTTCCGTGGAGCGACAAAGCACCTCAGTTAGATCTATTCCCTCTGGTTTAAGAACATCAGCGCATCGCTGAATAGTTTTGGCAAATACGTCAATCTGCATTAAGTCTTTAGCCATGCAAGGCCATTGACTACCCATGCCCGAGTAAATGTACCAAATTGGACGTTTATCATCGTTGCTTTCTAGTACTTCCCGCTGTAGCGATACCTTGTTACATACCACACTGTAGCCACGGAAGTGATGCAGAGGAATGGGTTTGGAGTGAATACCATTGATGAGGTGCAAGTACTCGTCATCATCGGAATGATCAGCTGCAGATTCAAGCATCTTCTGAACAGCTTCAAATGTTCGACCCGAAGCAACCAATACTTTGGGTGCTCCAACACGTGGTGTTATCGTTTTTGGTTTAGGATTGGATTTCAGTATAACATGAGCGTTTGCACCACCAAAACCAAACGAGTTCAAGCCAATGATGCCTCCATTCCAAGGCAGATTTTTATCAACTACCTTGAGACGACCATCGACTAGACCGTAAAGATCGGGATTGGGTTTATTGTAGTGAAGATTACCAGGTATGATACCCTCTTCCATGGCAATTATTATTTTAGCTATCGAGCATACACCGGAAGCAGGCTCTGAGTGACCCATGTTAGACTTCACCGAACCAATTAAAAGTGGCGTTGTACGGTTTTTGCAGAAAAAGTCTGTAATAGAATTAACCTCCTGTGGGTCGCCAACCTTAGTTCCAGTTCCATGAGCTTCCACATATACTACATCGTTGGGATTAAGCCCGATTTCTTCATATGTTTCACGTATCAAACGATTTTGCATGCTACCAATAGGATAGGTGATACCTTGTTCTTTGTACCCGTCTGTATTTGTGCGCACGTTTAAAATGGAAGCGTAAACACGTTTGGCCGCTGATGTCCGTTGCAGTAGCAAAACCACGCAACCATCGGAACGAACATATCCATTTCCAGATTCATCAAATGCCTTACAGCTTCCATCGGGGCTTAACATATTTAATTTCTTAAACTGTAGTGACATGGTGGGTTTAAGAATAAGACCTGCACCAGCAACTAGTGCATTGTCAATTTTGCCTTCTCGCATGTCTGAGAAGGCTTGTTCAAGTGCGTAAAGGGAGCTAGAACAAGCGGTATCAATGCTGTAGCTAGGACCCTTAAAATCGAATGTAAACGAGATTCGATTGGCGAACATAGCTCGTGCACAGCCCGTTAGTCCGTAACCATTTACTCGATCGGGATCACAGCACCAATGCTGCTCCGTTTCAGATGTAGATACACCAATGTACACACCCGTACGTGATCCTCGCAGCTCGCTGGGATTAAGACCTGCATCAATGATGGACTCGTGGGTTAACTCAAGCATAATCCGCAGCAACGGGTCCATGCACTCGGCTTGTTTCTGGTGAACACCAAAGAACTGTTGATCAAAGTTTTCGAGATCACACTGCTTAATTTTACCCATTCTGTCGGGCAGACCGTATAGACCTTTGAACCAAGACATTGTATAAAAATTAAAAAATTACAATTAACAGTATTAACTTACCGCGTTCCCAACGTATGGAATCATCCGTAACCATATCGACACCATCTAAGAGATTTCTTTTAAACTCTTCTATGTTTGAACTCTCAGGCAAACGACCAGAAATACCAGTAATGGCAATTTCCTCATTTAACACTTGTTGCCTTGATGCATAATGGCTACTACCCAGGTCCAATTGGGAAGCAGTACGCGTCGTTGACTCACTGGTTATTACTTCATCGGCGAAACGTGCTGGCATCTTGGTGTCTGTTTGGGAATTCGTTGCTTGGTAGCAATCAAATCTGTGTGATGTTAGCTGCGAGGTGGGCTCCTTAAACGTTTCAGGTTGATCGAAATTTTGTTGCTCTTTATTGCGATGGCTCTGCCGGCGAAAAGCTTTTCCACTTTTATTTATATTTTTTTCAATTAATTTGCTATTATAAGCAGATTTAGTTTGCTGATCCTCGGTTTTCAACACTTTACCAACTACCAAGCATACGAAAATTATTCAATATATAAGGTCATTTATATATTAATAAATATTAAATAAAATTAAGTAAGTCAAGTAAATAAACACAATATAAATAAATAAAAGTTATTTAGCCCCCTTTCTTTTTGAAAAAAGTAAAAAAAGGTAAAAGGCCATCTATAGTGTAGAATTGTGTATACGTGTGTATATGTATGTGTATCTATGGACAAAAGGGGTTTTCATAGTCAGGTTCTACCGTCTACAGCTTTCTATCTTGTATTTAATTAAAAAAAAGAATTATTTATTAGACTTTTCAGTAAACATTTTTAATAAATCTCGTTTTAATATACAGTGTAAAATATAACATTGCTCCAATTCTATGAAAGGTGAATATAGAATTTAGAAAGGGATACGTAGAATTTTTTTAGCTAGTTATTTTTAATCTTATTTCAATTTGGGTAAACAAACATTTTAATTAAATGCATTTGTATCATAGCATTCTTATTGTAAATAGAATTTAAGAAATGTATAATATTACAATACTTATTATTATTAAGTTATTGTTTTATATAATGGCACTTATGTTGTTTTCCGTTAAGGCATTCATATTAAAGATTGAGTCAATTACATGCTTAATATTTGGCAAATACATGTTTGGATATTGGTCAAGAATTAAGTTTGACAAAAAAAATTATCGAAATTTTAAAGTCATTTAACAATTTGTATGATTATATATTTAAAAGTTCTAAGTTTTTATTTTGTTATAGTTAATAAATAATAATTTTAATAGAATTTCTTGATGTAATCAAAACAAAAATTTCCAAAGTACATTAACAGAAACAACATTATTTGTATTTAAAAATAAAATTTTTAAATTTTTAATTCTGTAAACGCATACCATTGCTAAACATTAAAGTTATACGCGGGTATAAAACACGTCCATAACATAAAATATTGCATTAACTTACTTAACAGTGTCTCCGAATCTATAAAGCACACCCAAGAGCTTTTAATGTTGTGCTCAAACAGGCTAGCCGCTAGCAGCTAAACTGTTGGTCAAATTCCCAATGAGTGGTGGAAATTTAATAATTGAAAATCAGGTGATTTCTGTTGATTGTTTGTCGACTAGAGCTTTACTGGGTTTGTGGCGTGATTATTTGATTCCGAAAACGCATGACAACACACATATTTATATAAGGAAAAATATGTTTTATATAAGGGCGTTAATAAGTTATTTATGCTTTTTTTTTTGTTGAATTATTTGGCAACTAACTCTATTTTATAAAATTCTTATTTATTTACAACACCGTTCAAAAATTTACTTTTTTTTGGTATTTCTTGATTTTTTAAAATAGTAGTATATTCCCGTATTCAGTTTCTGGTCACACTACATGGAATTAAGTGGGAACGGCCGCAACTAAACCTCCAAACAAACCCATACTATGCCGTTCTGCTTGCGGCTTTCTTATTCGCCGACAAACTCGTATGATGTGCAACACGTGAACGACACAATAAAGAGAAAACAAAAAGTTAGTTAAAGTTAAAGCGTTGTTTAGCCATCTTGTATGTATATATAAAAAAATATATAAAAAAAAGATCCGACATCGTACTTCCAGTAACTTAAAATTACCGCAAATGATTGATATATAAATAATTAAAATCGAAATTGAACAAACATACATAATTTAAATATTATCACACCTATTATATGCATATTGTATATGTATTTATAACACATTGAAAAGCCGGTTAAAAATTGCATTATGACAGCTAATACATATGGTGTTAATGTATATACTGATATAGAGAAATGGAAATAAATATGCGATAGTTCTACATAATTTTTTATTTCAGCAGGTAACATGCTTCTGACACGAGCGCTTAGTTGTACACACACAATACTTTTAAATATGGGTGTCGCGTGTTCGTCTACGAATTATAGAAAATTGAGATAAGGTGGCGTGATTTCTTAAGTTCATTACATTATTTCTAAAACAATTAGCCGTCATCTGTGAAGCTTTTTTTTTTTTTTTAATTTTATTACAAATGTTTCTTTACAATTAGAAAAGCCACCAAATATCTTTTCATTAATTACATATGTTTATATTGATTATTTAAGTACCAGTTATATGTAAAATTAGATATGATTATGTTAAATATGTTTATAGCCAATAAGTGTGTAAGCAGTTAAAACACATATATTGTTTCCAGTGTGACTATATTCGCGTCACCATTAGTGCACTTAACCAATTTGTTTATTTATGCATTTTGTTCTTTTGCTTACAGTTATTGATTACAGGCAGTTGCACCTAGCGACAGATGTGTATATATACGTCTATCAGATCACCCACACCAAAACCTGCTTAAGTCGTACCAGGCGCATGCTTCAAGTTCGGAAACAATAATAAGCGCAAATGAGGTGATTAACTTTAGTTTGTTTTTTATAGATTTTATGCAATTTATATAAATTAAATACATGTTTATAAGCAAAACTTTGTCTTGAACATTTATTTTCTTTACATTTATGTATTAATTATGATTATACTTATGTATGTTAAGTAGAATTTTTTTCAAAGAATTCATTGGTTTCTATATCTTGCGTACTCGCGAAAACATACAACTCAACCAACTTCCTAATTAGCCGAAACCCTATCAAATTCACTTTACCCATAAAACGCTACCAAGTATAATGAAGCCTATTAGTTTTTATAACCGTCTCAATTACTCACTGTATATTTTGGTGTTTGTTTCTTATGATGACTTTTTCAATAATATACAATTTTATGTGTTTGTTTTTAGCCCCTTTTTAATATTGATTTAGGGTAAAGCTCTGAAATAACGAACAATTTACTACAGGAAGGAAAAATTTTATACCCGCCGAATTCCTGATATTTAAATTTGAATTATTTTAATATTTTCGAATTCTAATAATATAATACAACACTAATATTTATTCTTTTAATGTGATAAGTACGTTACCACTTACACACTACATATAGATAGCTGCCCACACAATATTCGCAAATATGCACGCATTTAAAAATGTGTGCAAGTAGAATACATACCTCAAAATCAGGCGATTTCCTGACAGCTGTTTTATGACTGCTGCCGCTTGTCTCGCCTGTGACTCTAGCTTTGGTATACTAGTTATGCTTGCGTTTAAAGTCTAAAAGCGGTTAGTCCTTACTTCTTGTTTAAACCATCAGTATGTTTCAGTTTATTATTAATTCTTTTTTATAAGGAAAGTGCTGTTTTTTGTCAATCACTAGGAGTTTAAAAAACTATTCAACGGTTGTTTGGAAAATTAAATTTGTTTTATACCATTTTTTCCTAAACTTTTCAAATTTAAGTGTACTTGCTGCTTGTTTTTTATTTGAAACAATTGTAATGATGTAGACCGAAACAACCGTTTACTTTCGCGGGATCTAACAACGAAATATGGACAATGAATAATTGTCGCTTCAGATGAGCCGGTGGCTTTTATACGACAACAGTGTCTAGACTCTATAGTAGTGATGGCGTAAAAGCTTCTCTTTTGTAATTAGAAAAGAGCAAAAAAGAGAAAGAGACAGAGTGAGAAAATTTTGCAGCAGCGGCAACAGTGAGATAAGCATAGAAAGCTCTTTGCTCTCTGTTAACCTTTCATTGCAGACCGTTTTAGTAGCTGTTGTGTCTAATGCTGTTGCTGCCCTTTATAATATTCTGTGTGCAGCATTCGATTAAAATTAGCGGTGATAACACCCATTAGGCTCGTGGTATTTGAAATATTGGCATACCGTTGCCGGTATATGTAAGTACTCTACACAACTCTACACTTGTATATTTCGCATACATCAGAATATATGCTATAAATTTGAGTAACATACGATATTGTAAATCTTTTAAAATCTGAAAAGTTTTTAGTGTACAATAATAAAATAATTTAATATTACATTATAAAATCATCAAAAACTTATAATATATTTGTTTAATTATATAGCTGAAAAACGAATATGTTTTAAAATTACGATTTTAATTTCTATGAATTTTTATACAAGACTCGCTGAATGATCTGTGATGTTTGGGCCTCCTTTAGAAACGTTCGGTGCGTGCCTTCCACAACATGCATATCTATCTTGGCACTACAAATCTAAAAAGAAAATTAAGAGGGAATACAATGTTGTATATATTATGTTATGTGTACCTCTCTGAGACCGTAGTCATCCTGCGCTATAATTGCATTATGTTCTGCCGATTTTATTAGCACCACATCGCTCTTGAGCTTTCTGGTCCCTCTGTAAACCTCTGACAACAGAAGCTTCTGTTTAAACATGCAGGCAGCTTTTTTTATCTGTAACATAAAGCAATGTATTTTCATATTCTACTTCAAAGATCAATATATCCCTAATATACAAACATATTTAACTATAAATACTTTGTATTGTAGTGGATTTACATAGATCAATTTTAACGCGACTTTTTCTTTAAAAATCATTTTATAACAATATCTTGCGCGGCTGGAGAAAACTCTTAATTAAATTCTTATAAATTAAGCACCTTTACATTGGAATTTAATGCATAAAACGCATCTTAGTAAAATCATGTAAGTTATTAAATTTAAGAACACACTGTGTAAAAGTATTTGAATAAAAAAATTTTGAAATATAAAGAGAGAGCATTAAGTAAATACATAAATAGTTTTAAAATTGTACATTTAAACTTCGTATAATAAACATGTTATTGGTATGTGCACTATTGGGGGAAAAAAAAAACTATTGGAATGTTACTTAAGTTTTAAGGGATATTAAAAAATAAATGTCTTAGTGTAAACATAACAGTATATTTAAATTTTTATCCCCTTTGCCTTTTTTTAAAAAAAGAGCAAAGCGGAGCTATTAGAAATATGCAAAATCCAAAAGTATGTAACACATAGAAATAATCATCGGAGACCCCATAAAGTATATATATTCTGGATCAGGACGACAAGGCGAGTTGATCTAGCCCTGTCCGTCTGTCTGTCCGTCCGTCCGTCCGTCCGTCCGTCCGTATGAACGCCTGTTTCTCAGAGACTATAAGAGCGTAGATTTGTTATGTTCGTATGCTATACGAGTTTGTTTTAGATTTCTCAATTTCCTTCCCTGACACCCGCAATTTGAAAAATACGATTTTCAGATATAATTTTTAACCGATCAAATTTCTTTTACGCACACATATTAAGTAGACCATTTTTCATCTACGTTGTGAATTTCGTTAAAATTGAACAATAAACACGGAAATTATACAACATTAAGTACCGCGATATAGAGCGTGGGGGGCTAAAAGGTGCGCGCAATGGCTAAGTACGTGCAGAACTGTGTGTATGTATGAGTATGTGTGTTTATGGCTGTATATGTAGGCAAAGGGGCTCTCGTAGTCGGGTACACTCGATTACAGACTTCTTACTTGTTTTATTATATGTATACATGTTTGTCTGTGTATGCGGGCAAAGGAGTTTTCGTAATGGGATACTCTTGACTACATCTTTTTTACATGTTGGTTCTATTTATATGTTTGAGTGATTTAAAAAACTTACCATTTCTTTCGATTTTTGAGTGTGAGACGCTAGAGTATCGGCCAGTTTGTTTAGCTTTAACGTCCATGTCTTCACGATATCAAGCTGGTTCACAAGCTGAACATAAGTCGCAAGTTACAAGTTAATCGTAAGTTATTATACGTATAAAAATGCACATTTATGAACTAACCTGGTTGTATTCCACATCAGCAAGAAGTGCGCCAAAATAAGCAAGCGTCATAGATTCTTGGCGGTTTAAATCATCTGTCTGCTTTTTAGCTTCTTGGACATATCCACTGGCCATAGTAGGAGAACCGTCCAACATGATGACTTTGACGCTAAATTCACGTTGTTCCAGGGCAACACCAATGGCATGTGCAATTAGACAACCATATGAATAGCCCACAATATTGTAAGGACCAGATGGCTGAAGCTTTTGTATCTGATTTAAGTAATACGCGGTACACGCTTCTATAGAATCAAGTGGAACCTGATCAGTGCATTGAAGCCCATAGCTTGGACAGGTAAGTGAAGCAGCGAGTGTTTTGACGGCTATTGTAAAGCCTTCAATAGGGGCAAAAAAGAACACAACGGGCTCTTTGTGCTTTAACACCGTTGCTTTAGAATGCAGGCAGACAATTACGTCCTGGGGTAATACTTCCTTAGCGAACAATGTACGAGTTTCATCGGTTTGATCAATAGTAGTTTCACTGGTTTGTTGGGTAGAGACATTCGGTGAAGTCTCTGAAACTGATGCTGATGTTATGGCTGTTTTATTCACATGATTGTCAATATTCTTAATTGCCCTAAAAGTTAATTGTCGAATTTCTTGAGCTGATAAAATCAGGTCAAAACTTCTCTCTAGGGTCTGCTTGATCTCGGTACTCATAAGCGAGTCCAAGCCCAGATCAAATAATGTTGTCTTGTCGTGAATGCTACCTACATTACGCAGACCCATTATGTGGGCTATTGTTGTAATAAGACTTTGACGATTTGACTGCTCCGTTTTGCGTTTTTCCGCTAATACCATGGATGCCACAACCGGATGCGGCTGCTGCATAAATGTATCCAATGCCTGAAGACAGCTACTCATGCGCTGAGGTAAAGTCCCGCCAACAACAGTGTCATTGGTACCCATGTGCTCAATTATGAGGCCTGTATCACCGATAGCGCCCCATTGTATGGCTGTACCAGGGTAGCCATCAGTTTGACGCTGCTCACAAATACGTTCCATTGCAGAGTTGGCTAAGCCGTAATTCGTTTGTCCTGCATTTCCTCGACCACATGCCAAGCTGGAGAAGCAAATAAATTGTTCCAAAACTGGGCACATGTCTCTTGAGTATTTATCTAAATTTTTAGTAATAAGTATTTTAGGTGCAGCAACACTTTCAAAATTTGTTATTGTTTGTTCTTCAAACAGTGCATCCTTTATCAATGCTGCCAAATTAAATATACCTCCAACGAGAGCTAGTTTATTACTCTTATCCAGCAATTCTTTACATCCTGCAGTAGTCGTGACATCACTGCCATCAATGACTAGTTTTACTCCTCTGTCATGCCAGCGCCGGATCATAAGGTGTTGGTACCCGGTCTTTAATCCAGAATGTGAATTCAATATTACGTTACGTGCTCCTCGTGTGACTAGCCAATTGGTTAGCTCTAAGCCAAATCCGCCTAGCCCACCAATAATTATGTAACTCTTGTCTGGATGCATGTATGTTCGGGCAATAGCGTTAATTAAACGCGGCTTAGACAAAAAACAGTTTTGTTCTTCGTTGCGAATCCTGATAACCACTTTACCTATGTGTTTTCCTGCTGCCATAAAGCGGAAAGCTTTCTCAATCTCCTGGTCAGTATAGACAGTAGTGGACAGTGGTATGACAGCTCCGGTTTTAATTCCGTCTGCTACCAGTGATGCTATCTGCGTTTGCATTTCCTTCTCTCCATCAATTACACTGTCTAATAAAATTCCATGGAACGAAGTATTTTTTAAAAATACAGACATACCTAATGGATTGTTATTGCTCAAATCAAATTTACCAATCTCTAGAAAGCGACCATTAAGACGTAGGCAGCGAATGGAGGCTAATAGCTTTTCTTCGGAAAGGGAATTCAGGACTAAGTCGACACCTTCTCCATTTGTGGCAGTTAAAATCATTTGCTCGAATGATGTATCCCGTGAGTTTCCAATGTTGCGTGCTTGGAGCTTTGGGAAGCGTTTTAATAAAAACTCTCGTTTCTCTTTGCTGCCTACCGTAGTAAATACTTTTAGACTATGGTGTAGAGCCACAGAAATGGCGGCTTGTCCAACTCCTCCAGAACCAGCATGAATAAGGATACTCTCACCTTTTTTCATTTGACCGCGAAGAACCAAAGCATAATATACAGTAGAATATACACAAGGAACTGTTGAGGCCTCCTCCATGGACCAATTGTCTGGTATATGCCAGAGAAGATTCTTGTTAGCTAAGCAATTGGTAGCCAAAGATTTCGCAGGCACCATAGCCATCACGCGCCGACCATGTGAGTCGCGGCCGGCAAACTCTAAACCTAAGACACAGTCCTGTTGAGCCAAGTCACCAGGCAGAGCATCTACGGCAAGTTTACCGGATGCCAACATTATGTCTCGAAAGTTAAGGGGAGCATAGTAGACAGTACATGGCTCCAAGTTGTGTTCAGGGATGGTTGTGTTGTGCGGGCTTTCGATCCATTTAAGTGACGAAAGATCTCCTTTGATTAGCGTATTGACATAGGACTGTTCCACAGTAAGCATTGGCTGATATGCGTCCAGTGGCAAATGCCGGTAGGTACCCCAATGGCCATTTCGATAAACGTTTACAGACAGATCCTTCGTTATCTGATGAGCATACAAAGGTTCCGTTAGGGCAAATGGAGGTAATCCAGAGTCTAGAAGCAGAAACAGTCGAATCATGTGCCCAATTTTTTCACGCTTAAGACAGTTTATAAAGCCTATCGCTCCGCTGTTGGGATCATCTTGAGCCACAGCGTAAACAATTTTTTCTTCCGTTTGTGCTTTAACTAGTGCACTTTTAAGATCAGTAATCCATTTAAAATTATCACTTGTAATTTTTACAATTATCGATCGCGAAACGTCCTTTGTATTTATCTTTTTTGCAAGAATAAATACACGATCACTATCATAAGTTTGTTCCATAACGGGCTGAATGTGAAAGCGGTGTAGGCGATTTCGCCCTAAGGTTTTGTAAAAGTTGGCATTCTCGTCTATAAGTAAAAACCCAGTTTCAGGCTTTAATGTATCAATACTGTGTTGGAGGTGAAGATCACTTTGTGGGAGCAAATCTACGGCATGAACAAAGTCATAATTCCGTTCCACAGGTGGTGCTCCAAGATCTACTTTTAGAAGAAGTACTCCAGAGTCGCGTAATAGTGATTTAAACTCATTCTCATTTTTTTTGTGGGAAATGGCAACAGATATATCAGCCACTAAAATTGGTTCACGTTCTATAATTTGTAACAGCTTGGTAGCATTAAGGCTTTCTGGAGTATTATGATCTCCGGCAATCTCCACACCCTTGACTTTAAGTGTGCCACCTCCATTGTTTTCAATGATCAATTGTATAGCCATTGAAAGAGCCACAGTTTTCAAACGTTGCTGATCACCTCTAGGTGCTGTGTACTGCATATATGGTTTAAAACAATATCTTTCAAGACTGAGCGAACTCTGGACTACCGTTCGACGTTGTGTTTGTGTTGTTTTTATTCTGTGTATTTCAACCCCACCGCATTTTACTACTGAGATATTGTGATGCCAGTAGACAGGTAATTTTTGCTGATGTTGCTTAACTAGCTCGGAGTGCTTTACGGGATCGATGACAACGCGTGCTATTCTAGTGGGCACGTATAACTCACGTACATCATTGCTAAGTATGCGAAACTGTAGCATTGTATCCAAAAAGCTGATCCAATTATCTGTCCATTGAAGTCGACCCATTACTGCCGAAATGTCTGCTTCCAAAATACCTTGAAATACGCCACTGTAGTCATACCCGCGCAATCGTAATTCCTTATATATATCCTTTGTGTAGAGTTTAGCTACACCTGGGCACCCTGGTAACACAGAGAGCTGCAACTGTTGTACGTCACTTGCGTCGAGTTGAATTTTTCCTGACGCTACAAGGCTAGTGCCTTCACAGATCTCAAAGGTGTTGCTACCTTGAAAATAGTTAACAGATAATTTAATCATTGGTCCCGCGCATGTACTTGTTGAAATGTTTGTGCCTTGGCTTAGAATGGTAGCTCTGTGAAAGACCACGTCATCAAAAACAACAGTAGCACGTTGGTAGTCAGTACCCAGCTGCTGAGCCAACATCATCCAAGCAAGTGTTAGATAACCAGTAGCTGGATACAGTATGCGTCCGTCAATTACGTGTCCTGAAAGAAAGTTGTGCTCTTCCTTACTAAGATCAAGCTCAATACTAAACTGGTTAGCTTGTCGGCCACCCCGGAACTTTGGATAGCTCCATTTTTGTGTATGATCCCATCCTATCAATGAGTTAAGCATGGGCGTTCCTCTAGATACGGGATAAGTAGTTGCTGTTGAAATATGCATTTTTAGAAGCTGAGGTTGACTACCGGCTGCATAGAGTTGACCAATCTGACTAAGTAGAAACTCTGTATTGTTGGGATGACCTCTTTGCATTAAGCTCACATAATTGACTTTCGGTCCGAGGGAACTAAGAATAGCTCGAAATATTCCATGGGGAGCTATTTCAACAATCAATGCATTTAGCGGGATGTGTCGTATGGCTTCATTGAAAAGAACAGGGGAAATTAAATTGTTTGTAAAATACTCAGCCGATGCTATACGGCATGCAGGTGTTTGCCAATCTATCTGCGGAACACTGGTGCTGAGCCAGCGTTGACTACGTTTCTTGGGTTCCGGGATTAGTTGTTCCAGGTTTTGTCTCAACATAGGAGCCGCATTTGCAATGTATTTGCTATGAAACGCATAGCCACCAGAGCTGACAGATCGAACAAAGACGTTAGCTGATTTCAACTTATTTAAAATCTCCTCCATTGAATCTACGGGACCGGATATTGTACAATTATCATCACTATTATGGCATACAGCATAACAGTCAGGCGGTAGCACTTGTCCAATCTTATCCCATCCCAACCCAACGGCAGCCATCGATCCCTGCGGTAGTCCTTCAGTCTCTAACACACTCTTTCCACGCCAAAAAGCTGCTAGTACCGTTTGTTTAGCTGTAAGGCAGCCATCCATATAGGCTGCCCCCAGCTCACCGGCTGAGTGACCTATTATGCCATCTGGTTGAATTTCTAGGGTCTTAAGTAAATCAGTAAGTGCGACCTGAACAGCTGCTATAGCAACAAAGGAGTACAGCATATTGTCGAATGTGTCCTCCGTTGAGCGTGTTAACACTTCTATTAAATCAAATTCCAAAGGAGCTAAAACCTAAAAAATATTTAATTAATATAAATTGTAAATTAATTTTTGATATTCTTAGTCCCTTTGCTTTAAAAAAGAGCAATATGAAAGTAATGGATTTGTGCAAATCTGAAAAGTATGTAACAGGTAGAAATAATCATCATACACAGCCATACACACACATACACACAGTTCTACACGTACTATAAGCCATTGCGCGCGCCTTTTAGCCCACCACGCTCTATAGAGATACTTAATGTTGAATAGCTTCCGTATTTTTTATCCAATCTTAACGAAATTCACAACGTAGTTTAAAAGTGGTCTAATTATTATTTGTGCGAAAAAAAAGGACGGACTGACAGGTTTACATCGACTCGTCTTACCGTCCTGATTAAGAATATATTTACTTTATGGGGTCTCCTATGATTATTTCTATGTGTTACATGGATTTGGATTTTGCACATTTGCAAAAGCTCCGCTTTGCTTCGATGATTACGCACAATTTATAACCGATCAAATTTCTTTTTAGCAAATATAATAATTAGATAATTTTTGATCAATTTATGAATCTCGTTAAAATTAAAAAAAATAACAAGTAAGAAGCCTGTAGTCTAGTGTACCCGACTACGAGAGCCCCTTTGCCTACATACACAGCCATACACACACATACGCACAGCTCTGCGCGCACTTTAATCCTTTTAGCCCCCGCGCTCTATTGCATGATACTTAATGTTCTGTAACTTCCGTGTTTATTTTTTAATCTTAACTAAATTCACAATGAATATCAATAATACTATAAATATATGTGCCAAAAAGAAATTTGAATAGTTTAAAATTGTGCCTTATATTAAATTTTTTCAAATTGTGGGGGTCAGGGGAGGAAATTCGAAAATCTAAAACAACCTGGTCTACCGTACGAAAATAACGAATTTAGGTTTAAAATTTGGTTGCTCTTTTAATGATGTATAAATTCCGAGCTTTTTGATCAATCTTACCCAGATTTACAATATGGTTCAAGAATGGTCTAATTATGATGTGTGACAAAAAGAAATTCAATCGGTTGAAAATTGTGTTTAATAATCGTTTTTTTCGTATTGCGGTGGTCAGGAGAGGAAATTCAAAAATCTAAAATAAACTCGTATAGCGTACGAAAATAACAAATCTAGACTTAAAATTTGGTTACTTTAGCTCTTATAGTCTCTGAGAAACAGCCGTTCATACGGAAAAGTATGTAAGACATAGAAATAATCATCGGAGACCCCAAATAGTGTATATATATTATATATAATCAGGACGACAGGACGAGTCGGTCTAGCCATGTCCGTCTGTCCTTCCGTCCGTCTGTCCGTTCGTCCGTCCGTTTTAGTTTGTTTTAGATTTTAGGCTAAGTACGTGCACAGCTGTATGTATGTGTGAGTATGTGTGTGTATAGACAAAGGGGCTCTCGTAGTCGTGTACACTAGACTACACATTTCTTACTTGTTACAAAAAGGCAAAGGGCCTAAAAACACGAAACTTATACAACACTAGGTATCGAGTTATCGAGCGCTGGGGTTTAAATGGCACGCGCAACATAAAAGCTGGAGCAACCAAATTTGAAATCAGTATTCGTTATATTCGTGCGCTATACGATTTTGTATTAGATTTTCCAATTTTATCCGTGGTCAAGAATATATATACTTTATGGGGTCTCAGATATTTATTTCTAACTGTTAAATTTTGCACCAATACATTAGTTCCCATTAACCCTCTTTTAAAGACAAAGGGGCTTCAAATTGCTTAGTAATTTTTTTTAAATTTTGTGTTAAAATAAATTCTTCAATGATATTGTCAGCTTTAAGAAGTTATATTGTCTTTTTCTTACCTCAGCACAGTATTGTATGGAGTTTTGAAACACTTCAAGCTGCATCAGATCCTTTGCCATGCTTGCCCATTGGCTGCCCATACCAGCATAGATAAACCAAATGGGACGTGATTCCTCTTCGTAAGGCAGAATGTTTATTTTGGATGTCCCCGCGTTGGTAAGTACTGCAAAACCACGATATGGATGCAATGGGATGGGATGCGAATGTACATCATTAATGAGAGTTAGAAATTCATCATCATTATGATGCTTTGTGGCGGCATCTAAGAGCTTTTGGACAGCTTGAACGGTTCGACCAGAAGAGATAACAAGCTTTAATAAATCGTTCTTGGTTCCTGTCAAAGGAATCTTGTTCTTGTTGTGGGATTTAAGAATAACATGAGCATTAGCACCCCCAAATCCAAACGAATTAAGGCCGACTATGCCACCCTGCCATGGCAGGTTGCGGTCCACAACCTTAAGTCGTCCCTCCAACAGAGCTGGTACTGCAGGATTGGGCTTACGGTAGTGTAAATTTTTAGGAATAATGTTCTCTTCCATTGCAATAATCATCTTTGCCAGCGCACTAATTCCAGATGCGGGTTCTGCGTGTCCCATATTTGATTTGACAGAACCAATAAGAAGGGGATTAGGACGTGTTTGATGACAAAAGAAATTGCTCAGCATGTTTGCTTCCTGATCGTCACCAACTGGTGTGCCGCTGCCATGAGCTTCTACATATACAACATCGTCTGGGTTGAGACCAATATCACCATACGTTTCCCGCAATAGTTGCTCTTGCATGCAACCATCTGGAAAGGTTACACCCTGCTTCTTAAAACCATCTGTATTAGTACGCACATTAAGAATGGAGGCATACACGCGCTTTGCATTCGCTCTACGCTGAAGAAATACAACGGCACAAGTGTCAGCACGTGCATACCCATTTGCTGCTTCATCAAAAGTTTTACAGGCGCCATCGTGGCTAACTATACCAAGTCTGAGAAACTGCAAAGCAAAAATGGGTTTCAGTATAAGATTGACTCCAGCTACTACTGCATAATCGCAACGACCCGATCGTATGTCCGTAAAGGCGTGTGATAAGGCCACAAGTGAACTGGAGCAGGCGGTATCTACGATAAAGCTGGGACCATTAAAGTCAAATGTGTAAGATATTCGGTTAGCAAACATTGCGCGAGCACACCCAGTCAGACAGTAACCATTAATGCTACTTGGTTCCATGTTAGGTATCTCATGTTCAGTCTCTACGAATGAAACACCTATATAAACTCCAGTACGGCTACCACGTAGCTCCGATGGATTTATGCCAGCATCGATCATAGCTTCATGTGTTAACTCTAAAAGCATTCGCATACATGGATCCATTAACTCCGCCTGCTTCTGATGGACGCTGAAAAATTTATCATCGAATTTTTCAAGATCTTCGTCTTTTATTTTAGCCATGCGCTCTGGCAAACCGTATATTCCTGTTAACCGTATTAATATGTATAATAAAATATATTTATAATTTTTGAAAGACTAAATATTTTAAACTTACCAGCCTCCCACCGTCTAGGATCATCTGACACCATATCTATACCGTTGATTAAATTATGCTTAAATTCATCTATATTGCTACTTTCCGGCAGTTTGCCTGATAGTCCAGATATAACTATATCACCTTCATTTGTTTCATTCGATTGATGTGTTTTAGTCTTATTAGCCATTTTATAATGTTCCAAATATAATTGTTCTTTCTGCGGTTATTCAGTCTCAAATTTTGATTTTATTGATTCTAAATAGTAAAGAATATTTTCTTACAGGCAGAAGACAACAGCTATTCTGGACATATGTGCAAATATATAAAAAATATAATAATACAAATATATATGAAATATATATATATATATATATATATATATATATATATATATATATATATATATATCGGGTACAGCTGACTATAAGAACACCTTTGCCAATATACAATGATAATATCTTGTGCCCAAGATACTTAATGTTGAATAACTGCCGTGTTTTTGCCTTTAAAAAAGGCTAAAAGGGAGCTGATTGAAATGTGCACAATCGAAATGTATGTAATAGGTAGAAATATTCATCTAAGACACTATAAAGTCTATATATTCTTCATCACGACGACTAGTTGAGTCGATCTAGTCATGGCTACCTGTAGAACAACAAAAATTTGAATCTATATTCGTTATGTTCGTACGCTATAGCAGTTTGTTTTAGATTTTTGAAGTTCCAGCCCTGACCCCGCAATATGATAAAAACGATTATTTGGCACATTTCTCAAATAATCGAATTTCTTTCTGACACATGTAATAACTAGACCATTTTTGATCTACGTTGTAAATTTCGCTAAGATTAAACAAAAACCACGGAAGTTATTCAACATTAAGTATCACATTATAAAGCAAGGGGCGCCAAACTGCGTTTATGTTATAAAAGCTAGAGCAACCGTTATTTTCGTACGCTATAGGAATTAGTTTTATATTTTTAAATTTCCTCCCCTGACCAACAAAAAAAAAAAAAAAAAAAAAAAGGAAGAAGTCTGTAGTTGAGTGTACCCGACTACGAGAGCCCTTTTGCCTACATATACAGCCATACACACACATACTCACACATACACACAGTTTTGCACGTACTTTGAGCCATTGTGCGCGCCGTTTAGACCCCACGCTCTATTGCGCGATACTTAATGCTCTGTTACTTCCGTGTTAATTGTTCAATCTTAACGAAATTCACAACGTGAATCAATAATGCTTTCAGTAATATATGTGCCAAAAACAAATTTGAATAGTTGAAAATTGTGCCTTATAATCGATTTTTTCAAATTGTGGAGGTCACGACTTAATCCCCCGGGTTCCATAACACCAATTTTCATGATGTATAACTTCCGAGTTTTTTTTTCAATCTTACCCATATTAACAATATAGATCAAAAATGGTCCAATTATGATGTGTGCCAAAAAGAAATTAGTCCCGTTGAAAATTGTGCTTAATCATCGTTGTTTTCGAATTTTGGGGGTCTAGAACAAACTCGTATAGCGTACGAAAAATAACAAATCTAGGTTTTAAATTTGGTTACTCTAGCTCTTATAGTATCTGAGAAACAGGCGTTCATACGGACGGACGGACGGACGGACAGACGGACGGACAGACGGACAGACAGACGGACAGAGCTAGATCGATTCAGCTAGTCGTCCTGATCACAAATATATATACTTTATGGGGTCTGCGATGATTATTTCTATCTGTTACATACTTTGGGATTTTCTACATTTCTATTAGCTCCGCTTTGCTCTTTTCTATGGCAAAGGTGCTAACAAGTAAAAAATCGACTGTACCCAACTACGAGAGCCCCTTTGCCTATATATATACAGCTGTACACACACATACCCACACATACACATAGTTTTGCACATACTTAGCCATTGTGCGCGCCTTTCAGCCCCCCGCGCTTTATATCTCGGTACTAAATGTTGTATAACTTCCGTGTTTATTGTTCAATCTTAACGAAATTCGCAACGTAGATCAGGAACAATCTTTTAAATATGGGTGCCAAAAAGACTTTTGATCCGTTAAAAAATGTGCCTTATAATCGATTTTTTTGAATTGTGGGGGTCAGGGGAGGAAATTATAAAATCTAAAACAAACTCGTATGGCGTACGAACATAACAAATCTATATTCTAAACTTCGTTGCTCAAGCTCTTATTTTGCGCGCACTACTAGACCCCCGGGACCCATAACACCACTTTTAATGATGTATAACTTCCGAGTTTTTTGATTAATCCTACCCAGATTTACAACATATATCAAGAATCGCCTAGTTATGATGTGTGCCAAAAAGAAATTCAATCGATTGAAAATTGTGCTAAATAATAGTTTTTTATCAAATTGCGGTGGTCAGGGGAGGAAATTCAAAAATTAAAAACAATCTCATATAGCGAACAAAAATAATAAATCTAGGTTCATACGGACGGATATGGCTTAATCGACTCAGCTAGTCGTCGTGATCAAGAATATATATACTGTATGGGGTCTTCGATGATTATTTCTATGTGTTACATACTTTTGGATTATGCACATTTCCAATAGCTCCGTTTTCTTTTTTACATAAGGCAAAGGGGCTAATGAGTAAGCCCAATTTTTAACCGGTCGAATTTCTTTTTGGCATTCGTGATCTACGTGATCTACGGTGTGAATCTCATTAAGTTTGAACTAAAAGCACGAAAGTTATACAAAATAAAGTATCGGGTTATGGAGCGCGGGAGAGTTAAAAAGCCCGCGAAATGGCTTAAAACTCCGTGTATGTGTGCGTTTGTGTCTATATAGTTGTGTCTGTTGGCAAAGGGACAAGGCAAAGTCGGGTACACTCAACTACAGACTTCTTATTTGATCTTTTTAGCCCCTTTGCCTTTTTGTAAAAAAAAGCAAAGCGGAGCTATTGGAAATGTGCAAAATCGGAAAATATGTAGCATATAGAAATAATCGTCGAAGACCCCATAAAGTATATATATTCTGAATCAGGACGACGAGACGAGTTGATCTAGCCCTTTCCGTCTGTCTATTTGTCCGTCTGACCGTCTGTCCGTCTGTAAAAACACTTGTTGCTCTCGAGACTATAGGAGCTAGAGTAATCAAATTTTAAACTTATATTCGTTAATTTCGTACGCTATACAAGTTTGATTTATATTTTTGAATTTCCTCCCCTGACGCCCGCAATTCGAAAAAAAACCAATTATTTATCACAATTTTCAAATGATTTAATTTTGGGCACACAGCATAATTAGGCGATTCTTTATCTTTATTGTAAATCTGGGTAAGATTGATCAAAAAACTCGGAAGTAATACATCATTAAAAGTGCTGTTATTGAGCCCGGATGCGCGCAAAATAAGAGTAAGAGCAACCAAATTTGGAATCTAGATTTTTTATGTTCGTATGCTATACGAGTTTGTTTAAGATTTTTGAATTTCTTCCCCTGATCCGCGTAATTCGAAAAAATCGATTATAAGGCACAATTTTTAACCATTATAGTTTTTTTTGGCACACATATTATTTAAAGCATTCTTGATCTACGTTGTGAATTTCGTAAAGAGTGAAAAATAAGCACGGAAGTTACAGAACATTAAGTATCGCGCTATTGAGCGCGGGGGGTTAAAAGGCGCGCATAGTAGCTTAAAGTACGTGTAGAACTATGTGTATGTGTGAGTATGTGTGTGTATGGCTGTGTATGTCGGCAAAGGGGCTCTCCTACTTGTTTCAAAAGGCAAACGGGCTAAAAACTCACACATACACATACTCAAACACCAATATGCTACGTGCAGACAGTACTGGCGCCGCGATTTCACTCACTTCTCTTTTATATTGTGCGAGGAGTTCTTTGGTCAATGTGTATCCTTGGTACTTATTGTTATTTTGGATAAAAGAATATTTTTATGGACTGTCGATAATGCGTATATTTATAAACCTGTTAATCCAACACGTATTATATTACACCGACCAGATCCGAAAAAGTACTGAACGCGTCGCGCTGAATTTCCATTCTTTTTATTAACCATTGGACTTATACAATGTATACTTGCCTATTTACCTACCTATAGCTGCATAAATAATTGTCTATATCCATACTAATAGATACTAAACCGTTTCCCCTTAGCGCACCACGATCAAGCACATGATTTCATAATGACTGCGCTTCAATCGGGACCAAGACACCATCGAATGAATTATTCATTAACATGCAAAATATAATTCTAACAACTTAGAGTAACAGAAACTGCGACACACACCACAAGCCTCCGCCATCAAGAGAGGTATGTGTATAGAACTAACGTGTCTGTTTCTGATAATTAGTTCAAGTGTGTAACACCTGCGTGAGGCTGCCATATTGACCCAATTGACGTAACCTGCCAACCTAGATCCATGTTATTTTATATGAGAACATTATTTAAAATAGTTATTTTCTTGAACGAAGATGCAGTTGCAGTTGCACTGATGATGACCTATGAATTTGCACACTGATCGAATTGTTTTGTATTGCCAAAGCCAAAATTATTTACAACATCCCTTTACGAAAAAAATACGAAGAGGTGTGGCCACCGGGCACTTGTGGTACCAAATTTAGACAGATTTGTCCTTTTTAGCCCCATTTTAGCTAGATGAATAAAATTTGATATTTAGATTTCTTATTTTCGTACGCTATACGAGTTTATTTCTGAATTAAGCACAATTTTCAATGGATTAAATTGGTTGTAAGTTGTGTTTAATCGCAGAGGCAATTTAAATATCGAAACAAATTCTTATACCGTACGAAAATAAGCAATAAGGCAGGCAGACAAACATACAGACAGGCAGACACACAGGCAAAAGGAGAGACAGACACACAAACAGGCAGGCAGACAGACAGGTAGACAGACAAGCAGACAGACGAACAGGCAGGCAAACAGACAAACACACAGGCAGACAGACAGAATGACAGGTAGGCAGGCAGACAGACAGACAAACAGACAAAGAGACAGGCAGACAGAAGGGCAGGTAGACAAGCAGACAGACAAACACACAGACAGACAAACAGACATACAGACTGACAGGCGTGAACGCCTGCCACAATGGCTTAAGCTCACGGTGCCCATGCACAGGGATTAATTTAAGCGTCGATCAGCGCCCCATTGAATATACAAATATTCGCCGGCACCAATTAGAGCCATTTCTGTTTGGTCATGACTCCCTTCTTGGTTCGGATCGAAGCCTATCTAAGACTTCTGCTGTTCTATGGTATCATAGCAACCGGTTGGTTGATCGCAACTCCACGTCGGGCCAATGCTCTACCCGCATTTGGGTATTAAGCCATGGCTACCACGATACTCCCCGAGGTGCCGCAACCAATAAAACCAGGACACAACAAGTTCCGTGGGCTTTATGATTACCCGTGGTACCATATCGTATAGAAACTCTATACAACCCATGGTCAGGTATCGTGCTCAAAAGAGCACTCCCAATTTTAACTGCAAAACAGTTAGGGGTTGGTGACACTGAAATTTGACGCAGCTGTTGGGAGTATGAATAATTGGTGCAAGCACCAATTGTGATGAAACAGTATGGGCCGTGCTGATGGTCATGGCTTCTCACTGTGAGGAGCGAGGTCTACTCCAAGCTCTTCAACCTCCAACCTCTTGCCTCAATCGCGGCATTGGCTATTGATTTAAAAATCAAACCGCCGAACGTCGGCCTGTCTGCGCCCCACAAATTCACAAAGGATGTGACGTATGGGCTGAGTAGTTGAGACCGACTCAAGTTCCCAAAACGTCAGTGGTACCAGAGAAGTCCTCTTGGTATAGACTTGTATCCATAGGGAAACTCCCAGTTGAGCACCATGATGCTCGGGGACTGGTAGCCCCATGGGACAACGCGAAAAACAGTGATACACATTCAACTCATACATACAGCTCTTTCATACCCCCCATGCAAATATATCTGCATACAGTCACACTCACACAGCCAATTCATGCAATTCCTCCGTTCACAAGCAGAGGCCGCCTCGAAAATTCAGCCCCCACTAACCTGCAACACACCAAAAGCAACCAGATCACGTATATCTGAATACAACGCGGACTTACAGAGAACACGTATCCATATCCATCAGACGTCGAACTTAACGGCATTCCGGACTATCAGCCAGACCTATCAAATGCAAAAATGCATTGAGGGAGCCATGGCCAGTCAACACAAATCCAAGACTGAGGTTAAAACCAAAGTGTAGTCGACCATTGACAAACGTGATATCATGAATGTACTGGTAAGTAGCCCGCCCATTCACACTTGCATCCCATCTGACCTGCCAATTAGAAAAGACGCACTCATTCAACAACATTTTACACACGCGAATCCCTAACTTCTCTACATTCCTATCGGCTAACTATTCATTCTGCAACAATGGCAGTCGCCTCCGAATAGCACGGCTCTACGCCGAACCACCAAGTTCATAGGGGGTACTCCTCAGAGTACCTGCAAAGCCTCAGAAGAGACAGCGCGGCACAGGCTTACACCCTAGCAGGATCACTCTCTGGCAAGATACCACTTTCTTCCTACCAACAACAGTCATCGCTGCTCTACACCATGCAGACGATCTATATGCTGCACAAGCAACAAACATACCATAGTATATGGAGCGAACAGCGCGCCTGCTGAGGCCTCAGTCATTCCGCAAAATCCGACGTACTCGACTAACCACGCACACCAGCCGGCCCTTGAGGGTGGCAAGATGAGGAGAAAAACGCATCCTCTTGCCAAAGGTAATGCCAAACACACATAACTAATGCATGTGCCGTTCAGTCGAACAATTGAATTTTGACTAGCTGACAAGCTACCCTTGAGCAGCATTGTCACAGTCCTGTCCATTTCCAAGCTGACGCCAACACTTTCACCCCACTCGCGAGCAGTGCGCACGCACGCTCCTGCATTGGTCTCAATTTGTAACCTAGACTGGCCTTCAATCAAGATGAGCAAGTCATCAGCATATGGAACCTTGCGGACAACCACGAACAACATCTACACTCACATCCTCACTCTTACCTATAACACACGCCCTTCTGCAAGATAAAAAGCTCTTCCAGAAACCTAGTTTACGACAGTCAACCAACTTTCGAAACACAGTGTCCCAACTCAAATAGTCGAAAGCACCCTTTAAATCCATTTTCCGCAATAAGCGGGAAAAGTATCGGCTCATATTGGTTTGTGCAGTTCAAAAGACTACAAACCCTCCGCTCTTGGGAATGCGCGACCTACCACTAAGAACTGCACCTCCTCGCTAATCGCCTACATTTTCTCAATCACGGTGCCCTTTTGCATCTTTGACACCAGGTTCGCGGAACGCGACGTAAATGGTGCCTCCGCAATAGAGCTCGTGCTCATACTCACATTGCTAGCTCCCGGAAACAGCAAATCACTGTTCCGTTTCCTCCCCATTCGCACTGTTCACTGCAGATTCAAAAGTCGCCTTCTTTATCCAAGTGACCACAGCCCCACTCCACTTCACCACATCTGGTACTGAGCCAAGTCTGCCTTCCAGACCCCGCCACCCACGTGTTATTTTTTCAATAACCGGAAACAATAACAACAAACCATATAACGGCTCGATGGCGACCACATGGCAACAGCGGTACTATCACACACACGCGGTTGTTACTCAATAACAACAATGCAGTTGATCAATACTAAACAAAATGGTAAATGAACAGTATATAACAACAGCTATAAATACTACAGTACTTATGCAGTTGTACTAACCAGAACTGTGATAAATATAACTATACTCTGATAGCACAACCATTTTAATTTAGCTAGATGAATAAAATTTGATATTTAGATTTCTTATTTTCGTACGCTTTACGAGTTTATTTCTGAATTAAGCACAATTTTCAATCGATTAAATTGGTTGTAAGTTGTGATTAATCGCAGAGGCAATTTAAATATCGAAAAAAATTCCTATACCGGTAGACAAGCAGATAAACAGACAGGCAGACACACAGGCAGAAGGAGAGACAATCAAACACACGGACGGGCAGACAGACAGGTAGACAGACAAGCAGACAGACGAACAGGCCGGCAAACAGACAAACACACAGGCAGACAGATAGAATGACAGGCAGGCAGACAGGCAGACAGACAAACAGACAGACAGACAGACAAACAGACAAAGAGACAGGCAGACAGACAGGCAGACAGACAGGCAAACAGACAGGCAGGCAGACAAGCAGACAGACAAACACACAGGCAGACAAACACACATACAGACTGACAGGCAGGCAGTGAAGCAGACAGGCAGATAGACACACAAACATATAGACAGACAGACAGATAGGCAGATGGACAGAAAGACAGACGGACACACAAACACACAGACAAGCAGACAGACAGAAAGACAGAGGGACACACATACATACAGACAGACAGTCAGACAGACAGTCAGACAGACGGAAACAAAGACAGGCAGACTGACAGACAAACAGACAGGCAAACAGACAGACAAACAGACAGGAAGACAGATAGGGAGACAGACTAACAAACAAGCTGTCAGACAGATAGGCATACCGACAGGCAGACCGACAGGCAGACTGACAAGCAGACCGACAGGTAGGTAGACAGATAGGCAGCACAGACAAATTGAATGACAGGCATGCAGACAGACAGACAGACACACAGACAGACATGAAGGTCGGGTGGTTTAACGTGAACGCCTGCCACAATGGCTTAAGGTCACGGTGCCCATGCACATGGATTAATTTAAGCGTCGATCAGCGCCCCATTGAATATACAAATATTCGCCGGCATCAATTAGAGCCATTTCTGTTTGGTCATGACTCCCTCCTTGGTTCGGATCGAGGCCTATCTAAGACCTCTGCTGTTCTATGGTATCATTTCAACCGGTTGGTTGATCGCAACTCCACGTCGGGCCAATGCTCTACTCGCATTTGGGTATTGAGCCATGGCTACCACGATACTCCCCGAGGTGCCGCAACCAATAAAACCAGGACACAACAAGTTCCGTGGGCTTCATGATTACCCGTGGTACCATATCGTATAGAAACTCTATACAACCCATGGTCAGGTATCGTGCTCAAAGGAGCACTCCCAATTTTAACTGCAAAACAGTTAGAGGTTGGTGACATTGAAATTTGACGCAGCTGTTGGGAGTATGAATAATTGGTGCAAGCACCAATTGTGATGAAACAGTATGGGCCGTGCTGATGGACATGGCTTCTCACTGTGAGGAGCGAGGTCTACTCCAAGCTCTTCAACCTCCAACCTCTTGCCGCAATCGCGGCATTGGCTATTGATTTAAAAATCAAACCGCCGAACGTCGGCCTGTCTGCGCCCCACAAATTCACAAAGGATGTGACGTATGGGCTGAGTAGTTGAGACCGACTCAAGTTCCCAAAACGTCAGTGGTACCAGAGAAGTCCTCTTGGTATAGACTTGTATCCATAGGGAAACTCCCAGTTGAGCACCATGATACTCGGGGACTGGTAGCCCCATGGGACAACGCGAAAAACAGTGATACACATTCAACTCATACATACAGCTCTTTCATACCCCCCATGCAAATATATCTGCATACAGTCACACTCACACAGCCAATTCATGCAATTCCTCCGTTCACAAGCAGAGGCCGCCTCGAAAATTCAGCCCCCACTAACCTGCAACACACCAAAAGCAACCAGATCACGTATATCTGAATACAACGCGGACTTACAGAGAACACGTATCCATATCCATCAGACGTCGAACTTAACGGCATTCCGGACTATCAGCCAGACCTATCAAATGCAAAAATGCATTGAGGGAGCCATGGCCAGTCAACAGAAATCCAAGACTGAGGTTAAAACCAAAGTGTAGTCGACCATTGACAAACGTGATATCATGAATGTACTGGTAAGTAGCCCGCCCATTCACACTTGCATCCCATCTGACCTGCCAATCAGAAAAGACGCACTCATTCAACAACATTTTACACACGCGAATCCCTAACCTCTCTACATTCCTATCGGCTTACTATTCATTCTGCAACAATGGCAGCCGCCTCCGAATTTTGAATAGCACGGCTCTACGCCGAACCACCAAGTCCATAGGGGGTACTCCTCAGAGTACCTGCAAAGCCTCAGAAGAGACAGCGCGGCACAGGCTTACACCCTAGCAGGATCACTCTCTGGCAAGATACCACTTTCTTCCTACCAACAACAGTCATCGCTGCTCTACACCATGCAGACGATCTATATGCTGCACAAGCAACAAACATACCATAGTATATGGAGCGAACAGCGCGCCTGCTGAGGCCTCAGTCATTCCGCAAAATCCGACGTACTCGACTAACCACGCACACCAGCCGGCCCTTGAGGGTGGCAAGATGAGGAGAAAAACGCATCCTCTTGCCAAAGGTAATGCCAAACACACATAACTAATGCATGTGCCGTTCAGTCGAACAATTGAATTTTGACTAGCTGACAAGCTACCCTTGAGCAGCATTGTCACAGTCCTGTCCATTTCCAAGCTGACGCCAACACTTTCACCCCACTCGCGAGCAGTGCGCACGCACGCTCCTGCATTGGTCTCAATTTGTAACCTAGACTGGCCTTCAATCAAGATGAGCAAGTCATCAGCATATGGAACCTTGCGGACAACCACGAACAACATCTACACTCACATCCTCACTCTTACCTATAACACACGCCCTTCTGCAAGATAAAAAGCTTTTCCAGAAACCTAGTTTACGACAGTCAACCAACTTTCGAAACACAGTGTCCCAACTCAAATAGTCGAAAGCACCCTTTAAATCCATTTTCCGCAATAAGCGGGAAAAGTATCGGCTCATATTGGTTTGTGCAGTTCAAAAGACTACAAACCCTCCGCTCTTGGGAATGCGCGACCTACCACTAAGAACTGCACCTCCTCGCTAATCGCCTACATTTTCTCAATCACGGTGCCCTTTTGCATCTTTGACACCAGGTTCGCGGAACGCGACGTAAATGGTGCCTCCGCAATAGAGCTCGTGCTCATACTCACATTGCTAGCTCCCGGAAACAGCAAATCACTGTTCCGTTTCCTCCCCATTCGCACTGTTCACTGCAGATTCAAAAGTCGCCTTCTTTATCCAAGTGACCACAGCCCCACTCCACTTCACCACATCTGGTACTGAGCCATCTTCCGACTAAGAAGTCTGCCTTCCAGACCCCGCCACCCACGTGTTATTTTTTCAATAACCGGAAACAATAACAACAAACCATATAACGGCTCGATGGCGACCACATGGCAACAGCGGTACTATCACACACACGCGGTTGTTACTCAATAACAACAATGCAGTTGATCAATACTAAACAAAATGGTAAATGAACAGTATATAACAACAGTTATAAATACTACAGTACTTATGCAGTTGTACTAACCAGAACTGTGATAAATATAACTACACTCTGATAGCACAACCATTTTAATTTAGCTAGATGAATAAAATTTGATATTTAGATTTCTTATTTTCGTACGCTTTACGAGTTTATTTCTGAATTAAGCACAATTTTCAATCGATTAAATTGGTTGTAAGTTGTGATTAATCGCAGAGGCAATTTAAATATCGAAACAAATTCCTATACCGGTAGACAAGCAGATAAACAGACAGGCAGACACACAGGCAGAAGGAGAGACAATCAAACACACGGATGGGCAGGTAGACAGTCAAGTAGACAGACGAACAGGCCTGCAAACAGACAAACACACAGGCAGACAGATAGAATGACAGGCAGGCAGGCAGGCAGGCAGGCAGGCAGACAGACAAACAGACAGACAAACAAACAAAGAGACAGGCAGACAGACAGGCAAACAGACAGGCAGGCAGACAAGCAGACAGACAAACACACAGGCAGACAAACAGACATACAGACTGACAGGCAGGCAGAGAAGCAGACAGGCAGATAGACACACAAACATATAGACAGACAGACAGATAGGCAGATGGACAGAAAGACAGACGGACACACAAACACACAGACAAGCAGACAGACAGAAAGACAGAGGGACACATATACATACAGACAGACAGTAAGACAGACGGAAACAAAGACAGGCAGACTGACAGACAAACAGACAGGCAAACAGACAGGAAGACAGATAGGGAGACAGACTAACAAACAAGCTGTCAGACAGATAGGCATACCGACAGGCAGACTGACAGGTAGACCGACAGGTAGGTAGACAGATATGAACTGTATATAACAACAGTTATATATACTACAGTACTTATACAGTTGTACTAACCAGAATTGTGATAAATACAACTACACTCTGATAGCACAACCAAAAGCACTGTTGTCACAAAAGCAACAACAAAACAGTCGCACAATTGTATTACGCCCGATTGCTACAACAATGCTTGCTGTACCTAATGACAGAAGCACTTCGTCAAAAGTTCGCGAAATAATTAACCCTGCGATAGCAAATAAACACGTCCGTTCACTTCGAGCGATGAAACGGAACTGACAGACATCCAGACTGATATACATACAGACAGGCAGGTAGGCAGAATAACAGACAGACAGCAAGACAGGCAGACAGATTCCAGACAGACATAGACAGACAGGCAGGCAGACAGACAGACAGAATGTCAGGCAGACAAATGGCCAGGCAGACAGACAGACAGAATGACGGGCAGACATCTAGACAAACATACAGACAGACAAACATATAGAGAGACAAACAGACAACCAGGCAAACAGACAGGAACATAAGCAGACAGACCGAAAGACAGCCAGGCAAATAGACAGACAAACGGGAAGGCAGACAAGCAGACAGGCAGACAGACATACAGGAAGACAGACAAACAGACAGGCAGAATGACAGACATAGAGAAAGACACACATATAGACAGAATTACAGACAGGCAGACTTACGGACAGACAGACAGAGAGACAAACAGACAGCCAGGCAGATAGACAGATACTCATACAGACAGGCAGGTAGACAGATAGATAGGAAGACAGTTCAGACAAGCAGACAGGAAAACACAGACAAACAGGTAGACATACAGAGAGGTAGGCAGGCAGACTGGCAGGCAGACAGACAGGCTGACAGACAGCTCGCGAAATAATTAACACGGCGATAGCAAAAAACACGTCTGTTCACTTCTAACGATCAAACGCAACTGACAGACATCCAGACAGACATACATACAGACAGGCAGGCAGGCAGACTAACAGACAGACAGCAAGACAGGCAGCCAGATTCCAGACAGACATAGACAGACAGACAGGCAGAATGACAGGCAGACAGACAGACAGAATGACAGGCAGACATCTAGATAAACATACAGATAGACAAACCAAAAGGCAGACAAGCAGACAGGCGGACAGGCTGACAAACAGTCAGCCATGCAGGCAGACAGACAACCAAGTAGGCAAGCAGACAGACAAAGAGGAAGGCAGACAGACAAACAGACAGGCAAGAAAGAACAGACAGAGAGAAAGACACACAGATGGACATAATTACAGACAGGCTGACTTACGGACAGACAGACAGATAGAGAGACAAACAGACAACCAGGCAAACATACAGGAACATAAGCAGACAGACAGCCAGGCAGATAGACATACAGACAGGCAGACAGATAGATAGGAAGACAGTTCAGACAAGCAGACAGGAAAACACACAGACAAACAGGTAGACATACAGAGAGGTAGGCAGCCAGACTGGCAGGCAGATAGACAGGCTGACAGACAGACGGCCAGGCAGGCAGATTTATGGATAGGCAGACAGACAGAAAGGTATACAGAAACAGACAGGAAGGCAGAAAGACAGGCAGACAGACAATCAGAATGACAGACAGGTAGACTGACAGACAGACAGGCAAAAGGACAGACAGAGAGACAAACATATAGACAGACATACAGACAGGCAGAAGGACAGACGGACACATAAACATACAGACAAGCAGACAGACACACAGAAAGACAGACAGACACACATACATATATAACACCTGCGTGAGGCTGCCATATTGACCCAATTGACGTAACCTGCCAATCTAGATCCATGTTATTTTATATGAGAACATTATTTAAAATAGTTATTTTCTTGAACGAAGATGCAGTTGCAGTTCTACTGATGATGACCTATGAATTTGCACACTGATTGAATTGTTTTGTATTGCCAAAGCCAAAATTATTTACAACATGCCTTTACGAAAAAAATACGAAAAGGTGTGGCCACCGGGCACTTGTGGTACCAAATTTAGACAGATTTGTCCTTTTTAGCCCCATTTTAGCTAGATGAATAAAATTTGATATTTAGATTTCTTATTTTCGTACGCTATACGAGTTTATTTCTGAATTAAGCACAATTTTCAATGGATTAAATTGGTTGTAAGTTGTGATTAATCGCAGAGGCAATTTAAATATCGAAACAAATTCTTATACCGTACGAAAATAAGCAATAAGGCAGGCAAACAAACAGACAGGCAGACAAGCAGATAAACAGTTAGGCAGACACACAGGCAGAAGGAGAGACAGACAAACAAACAGACGGGCAGACAGACAAGCTGACAGACGAACAGGCAGGCAGACAGACAGGGAGACAGACTAACAAACAAGCAGGCAAACAGATAGGCAGACCGACAGGTAGGTAGACAGATAGGCAGCACAGACAAATTGAATGACAGGCATGCAGACAGACAGACAGACAGACACACAGACAGACAGACATGAAGTTCGGGTGGTTTAACGTGCCACAATGGCTTAAGCTCACGGTGCCCATGCACAGGGATTAATTTAAGCGTCGATCAGCGCCCCATTGAATATACAAATATTCGCCGGCACCAATTAGAGCCATTTCTGTTTGGTCATGACTCCCTCCTTGGTTCGGATCGCAGCCTATCTAAGACCTCTGCTGTTCTATGGTATCATAGCAACCGGTTGGTTGATCGCAATTCCACTTCGAGCCAATGCTCTACCCGCATTTGGGTATTAAGCCATGGCTACCACGATACTCCCCGAGGTGCCGCAACCAAAAAAATCAGGACAGAACAAGTTCCGTGGGCTTCATGAATACCCGTGGTACCATATCGTATAGAAACTCTATACAACCCATGGTCAGGTATCGTGCTCAAAGGAGCACTCCCAATTTTAACTGCAAAACAGTTAGAGGTTGGTGACATTGAAATTTGACGCAGCTGTTGGGAGTATGAATAATTGGTGCAAGCACCAATTGTGATGAAACAGTATGGGCCGTGCTGATGGACATGGCTTCTCACTGTGAGGAGCGAGGTCTACTCCAAGCTCTTCAACCTCCAACGTCTTGCCGCAATCGCGGCATTGGCTATTGATTTAAAAATCAAACCGCCGAACGTCGGCCAGTCTGCGCCCCACAAATTCACAAAGGATGTGACGTATGGGCTGAGTAGTTCAGACCGACTCGAGTTCCCAAAACGTCAGTGGTACCAGAGAAGTCCTCTTGGTATACACTTGTATCCATAGGGAAACTCCCAGTTGAGCACCATGATGCTCGGAGACTGGTAGCCTCATGGGACAACGCGAAAAACAGTGACACACATTCAACTCATACATACAGCTCTTTCTAACCCCCCCTTGCAAATATTTCCGACGACAAAATCCGACGTACTCGACTAACCACGCACACCAGCCGGTCCTTGAGGGTGGCAAGATGAGGAGAAAAACTCATCCTCTCGCCAAAGGTAATGCCAAACACACATACCTAATGCACGTGCCGTTCAGTCGAACAATTGAATTTTGACTAGCTGACAAGCTACCCTTGAGCAGCATTGTCACAGTCCTGTCCATTTCCAAGCTGACGACAGCACTTTCACCCTACTCGTGAACAGTGCGCACGCATGCTCCTGCATTGGTCTCAATTTGTAACCTAGACTGGCCTTCAATCAAGATGAGCAAGTCATCAGCATATGGAACCTTGCGGACAGCCACGAACAACATCTACACTCACATCCTCACTCTTACCTATAACACACGCCCTTCTGCAAGATAAATAGCTCTTCCAGAAACCTAGTTTACGACAGTCAACCAACTTTCGAAACACAGTGTCCCAACTCAAATAGTCGAAAGCAAGGGTGCTTCATTTTCCGCAATAAGCGTGAAAAGTATCGGCTCATATTGGTTTGTGCAGTTCAAAAGACTACAAACCACCGCTCTTGGGAATGCGCGACCTACCACTAAGAACTGCACCTCCTCGCTAATCGCCTACATTTTCTCAATCACGGTGCCCTTTTGCATCTTTGACACCAGGTTCGCGGAACGCGGCGTAAATGGTGCCTCCGCAATAGAGCTCGTGCTCATACTCACATTGCTAGCTCCCGGGAACAGCAAATCACTGTTCCGTTTCCTCCCCATTCGCACTGTTCACTGCAGATTCAAAAGTCGCCTTCTTTATCCAAGTGACCACAGCCCCACTTCACTTCACCACATCTGGTACTGAGCCATCTTCCGACTAAGAAGTCTGCCTTCCAGACCCCGCCACCCACGTGTTATTTTTTCAATAGCCGGAAACAATAACAACAAACCATATAACGGCTCGATGGCGACCACATGGCAACAGCGGTACTATCATACACACGCGGTTGTTACTCAATAACAACAATGCAGTTGATCAATACTAAACAAAATGGTAAATGAACAGTATATAACAACAGTTATATATACTACAGTACTTATAAAGTTGTACTAACCAGAACTGTGATAAATACAACTACACTCTGATAGCACAACCATTTTAATTTAGCTAGATGAATAAAATTTGATATTTAGATTTCTTATTTTCGTACGCTTTACGAGTTTATTTCTGAATTAAGCACAATTTTCAATCGATTAAATTGGTTGTAAGTTGTGATTAATCGCAGAGGCAATTTAAATATCGAAACAAATTCCTATACCGGTAGACAAGCAGATAAACAGACAGGCAGACACACAGGCAGAAGGAGAGACAATCAAACACACGGACGGGCAGACAGACAGGTAGACAGACAAGCAGACAGACGAACAGGCCGGCAAACAGACAAACACACAGGCAGACAGATAGAATGACAGGCAGGCAGACAGGCAGACAGACAAACAGACAGACAAACAGACAAAGAGACAGGCAGACAGACAGGCAGACAGACAGGCAAACAGACAGGCAGGCAGACAAGCAGACAGGCAGATAGACACACAAACATATAGACAGACAGGCAGATAGGCAGATGGACAGAAAGACAGACGGACACACAAACACACAGACAAGCAGACAGACAGAAAGACAGAGGGACACACATACCTACAGACAGACAGTCAGACAGACGGAAACAAAGACAGGCAGACTGACAGACAAACAGACAGGCAAACAGACAGACAAACAGACAGGAAGACAGATAGGGAGACAGACTAACAAACAAGCTGTCAGACAGATAGGCATACCGACAGGCAGACCGACAGGCAGACTGACAAGCAGACCGACAGGTAGGTAGACAGATAGGCAGCACAGACAAATTGAATGACAGGCATGCAGACAGACAGACAGACACACAGACAGACTTGAAGGTCGGGTGGTTTAACGTGAACGCCTGCCACAATGGCTTAACGTCACGGTGCCCATGCACATGGATTAATTTAAGCGTCGATCAGCGGCCCATTGAATATACAAATATTCGCCGGCATCAATTAGAGCCATTTCTGTTTGGTCATGACTCCCTCCTTGGTTCGGATCGAGGCCTATCTAAGACCTCTGCTGTTCTATGGTATCATTTCAACCGGTTGGTTGATCGCAACTCCACGTCGGGCCAATGCTCTACTCGCATTTGGGTATTGAGCCATGGCTACCACGATACTCCCCGAGGTGCCGCAACCAATAAAACCAGGACACAACAAGTTCCGTGGGCTTCATGATTACCCGTGGTACCATATCGTATAGAAACTCTATACAACCCATGGTCAGGTATCGTGCTCAAAGGAGCACTCCCAATTTTAACTGCAAAACAGTTAGAGGTTGGTGACATTGAAATTTGACGCAGCTGTTGGGAGTATGAATAATTGGTGCAAGCACCAATTGTGATGAAACAGTATGGGCCGTGCTGATGGACATGGCTTCTCACTGTGAGGAGCGAGGTCTACTCCAACCTCTTCAACCTCCAACCTCTTGCCTCAATCGCGGCATTGGCTATTGATTTAAAAATCAAACCGCCGAACGTCGGCCTGTCTGCGCCCCACAAATTCACAAAGGATGTGACGTATGGGCTGAGTAGTTGAGACCGACTCAAGTTCCCAAAACGTCAGTGGTACCAGAGAAGTCCTCTTGGTATAGACTTGTATCCATAGGGAAACTCCCAGTTGAGCACCATGATGCTCGGGGACTGGTAGCCCCATGGGACAACGCGAAAAACAGTGATACACATTCAACTCATACATACAGCTCTTTCATACCCCCCATGCAAATATATCTGCATACAGTCACACTCACACAGCCAATTCATGCAATTCCTCCGTTCACAAGCAGAGGCCGCCTCGAAAATTCAGCCCCCACTAACCTGCAACACACCAAAAGCAACCAGATCACGTATATCTGAATACAACGCGGACTTACAGAGAACACGTATCCATATCCATCAGACGTCGAACTTAACGGCATTCCGGACTATCAGCCAGACCTATCAAATGCAAAAATGCATTGAGGGCCAGTCAACAGGCCAGTCAACAGAAATCCAAGACTGAGGTTAAAACCAAAGTGTAGTCGACCATTGACAAACGTGATATCATGAATGTACTGGTAAGTAGCCCGCCCATTCACACTTGCATCCCATCTGACCTGCCAATTAGAAAAGACGCACTCATTCAACAACATTTTACACACGCGAATTCCTAACCTCTCTACATTCCTATCGGCTAACTATTCATTCTGCAACAATGGCAGTCGCCTCCGAATAGCACGGCTCTACGCCGAACCACCAAGTTCATAGGGGGTACTCCTCAGAGTACCTGCAAAGCCTCAGAAGAGACAGCGCGGCACAGGCTTACACCCTAGCAGGATCACTCTCTGGCAAGATACCACTTTCTTCCTACCAACAACAGTCATCGCTGCTCTACACCATGCAGACGATCTATATGCTGCACAAGCAACAAACATACCATAGTATATGGAGCGAACAGCGCGCCTGCTGAGGCCTCAGTCATTCCGCAAAATCCGACGTACTCGACTAACCACGCACACCAGCCGGCCCTTGAGGGTGGCAAGATGAGGAGAAAAACGCATCCTCTTGCCAAAGGTAATGCCAAACACACATAACTAATGCATGTGCCGTTCAGTCGAACAATTGAATTTTGACTAGCTGACAAGCTACCCTTGAGCAGCATTGTCACAGTCCTGTCCATTTCCAAGCTGACGCCAACACTTTCACCCCACTCGCGAGCAGTGCGCACGCACGCTCCTGCATTGGTGAGCAAGTCATCAGCATATGGAACCTTGCGGACAACCACGAACAACATCTACACTCACATCCTCACTCTTACCTATAACACACGCCCTTCTGCAAGATAAAAAGCTCTTCCAGAAACCTAGTTTACGACAGTCAACCAACTTTCGAAGCACAGTGTCCCAACTCAAATAGTCGAAAGCACCCTTTAAATCCATTTTCCGCAATAAGCGGGAAAAGTATCGGCTCATATTGGTTTGTGCAGTTCAAAAGACTACAAACCACCGCTCTTGGGAATGCGCGACCTACCACTAAGAACTGCACCTCCTCGCTAATCGCCTACATTTTCTCAATCACGGTGCCCTTTTGCATCTTTGACACCAGGTTCGCGGAACGCGACGTAAATGGTGCCTCCGCAATAGAGCTCGTGCTCATACTCACATTGCTAGCTCCCGGGAATAGCAAATCACTGTTCCGTTTCCTCCCCATTCGCACTGTTCACTGCAGATTCAAAAGTCACCTTCTTTATCCAAGTGACCACAGCCCCACTCCACTTCACCACATCTGGTACTGAGCCATCTTCCGACTAAGAAGTCTGCCTTCCAGACCCCGCCACCCACGTGTTATTTTTTCCAATAGCCGGAAACAATAACAACAAACTATATAACGGCTCGATGGCGACCACATGGCAACAGCGGTACTATCACACACACGCGGTTGTTACTCAATAACAACAATGCAGTTGATCAATACTAAACAAAATGGTAAATGAACAGTATATAACAACAGTTATAAATACTACAGTACTTATGCAGTTGTACTAACCAGAACTGTGATAAATATAACTACACTCTGATAGCACAACCATTTTAATTTAGCTAGATGAATAAAATTTGATATTTAGATTTCTTATTTTCGTACGCTTTACGAGTTTATTTCTGAATTAAGCACAATTTTCAATCGATTAAATTGGTTGTAAGTTGTGATTAATCGCAGAGGCAATTTAAATATCGAAACAAATTCCTATACCGGTAGACAAGCAGATAAACAGACAGGCAGACACACAGGCAGAAGGAGAGACAATCAAACACACGGATGGGCAGACAGACAGGTAGACAGTCAAGCAGACAGACGAACAGGCCGGCAAACAGACAAACACACAGGCAGACAGATAGAATGACAGGCAGGCAGGCAGGCAGGCAGGCAGGCAGACAAACAGACAGACAAACAAACAAAGAGACAGGCAGACAGACAGGCAAACAGACAGGCAGGCAGACAAGCAGACAGACAAACACACAGGCAGACAAACAGACATACAGACTGACAGGCAGGCAGAGAAGCAGACAGGCAGATAGACACACAAACATATAGACAGACAGACAGATAGGCAGATGGACAGATAGGCAGATGGACAGAAAGACAGACGGACACACAAACACACAGACAAGCAGACAGACAGAAAGACAGAGGGACACATATACATACAGACAGACAGTAAGACAGACGGAAACAAAGACAGGCAGACTGACAGACAAACAGACAGGCAAACAGACAGGAAGACAGATAGGGAGACAGACTAACAAACAAGCTGTCAGACAGATAGGCATACCGACAGGCAGACTGACAGGTAGACCGACAGGTAGGTAGACAGATAGGCAGCACAGACAAATTAAATGACAGGCATGCAGACAGACAGACAGACAGAAACACAGCCGGACAGACATGAAGGTCGGGTGGTTTAACGTGAACGCCTGCCACAATGGCTTAAGCTCACGGTGCCCATGCACATGGATTAATTTAAGCGTCGATCAGCGCCCTATTGAATATACAAATATTCGCCGGCACCAATTAGAGCCATTTCTGTTTGGTCATGACTCCCTCCTTGCTTCGGATCGAGGCTTATCTAAGACCTCTGCTGTTCTATGGTATCATAGCAACCAGTTGGTTGATCGCAACTCCACGTCGGGCCAATGCTCTACCCGCATTTGGGTATTAAGCCATGGCTACCACGATACTCCCCGAGGTGCCGCAACCAATAAAACCAGGACACAACAAGTTCCGTGGGCTTCATGATTACCCGTGGTACCATATCGTATAGAAACTCTATACAACCCATGGTCAGGTATCGTGCTCAAAGGAGCACTCCCAATTTTAACTGCAAAACAGTTAGGGGTTGGTGACACTGAAATTTGACGCAGCTGTTGGGAGTATGAATAATTGGTGCAAGCACCAATTGTGATGAAACAGTATGGGCTGTGCTGATGGACATGGCTTCTCACTGTGAGGAGCGAGGTCTACTCCAAGCTCTTCAACCTCCAACGTCTTGCCGCAATCGCGGCATTGGCTATTGATTTAAAAATCAAACCGCCGAACGTCGGCCAGTCTGCGCCCCACAAATCCACAAAGGATGTGACGTATGGGCTGAGTAGTTGAGACTGACTCAAGTTCCCAAAACGTCAGTGGTACCAGAGAAGTCCTCTTGGTATACACTTGTATCCATAGGGAAACTCCCAGTTGAGCACCATGATGCTCGGGGACTGGTAGCCCCATGGGACAACGCGAAAAACATGATACACATTCAACTCATACATACAGCTCTTTCATACCCCCCATGCAAATATTTCTGCATACAGTCACACTCACAAATCCAATTCATGCAATTCCTCCGTTCACAAGCAGAGGCCGCCTCGAAAATTCAGCCCCCACTAACCTGCAACACACCAAAAGCAACCAGATCACGTATATCTGCATACAACGCGGACTTACAGAGAACACGTATCCATATCCATCAGACGTCGAACTTAACGGCAAATGCAAAAATGCATTGAGGGAGCCATGGCCAGTCAACAGAAATCCAAGACTGAGGTTAAAACCAAAGTCTAGTCGATCACTGACAAACGTGGTAAGTAGCCCGCCCATTCACACTTGCATCCCATCTGACCTGCCAATCAGAAAAGACGTACTCATTCAACAACATTTTACACACGCGAATTCCTAACCTCTCTACATTCCTATCGGCTAACTATTCATTCTGCAACAATGGCAGTCGCCTCCGAATAGCACGGCTCTACGCCGAACCACCAAGTCCATAGGGGGTACTCCTAGGAGTACCTGCAAAGCCTCAGAAGAGACAGTGCGGCACAGGCTTACACCCTAGCAGGATCACTCTCTGGTAAGATACCACTTTCTTCCTACCAACAACAGTCATCGCTGCTCTACACCATGCAGACGATTCATATGCTGCACAAGCAACAAACAGACCATCGTATATGGAGCGAACAGCGCGCCTGCTGAGGCCTCAGTCATTCCGCAAAATCCGACGTACTCGACTAACCACGCACACCAGCCGGTCCTTGAGGGTGGCAAGATGAGGAGAAAAACTCATCCTCTCGCCAAAGGTAATGCCAAACACACATACCTAATGCACGTGCCGTTCAGTCGAACAATTGAATTTTGACTAGCTGACAAGCTACCCTTGAGCAGCATTGTCACAGTCCTGTCCATTTCCAAGCTGACGCCAACACTTTCACCCCACTCGCGAGCAGTGCGCACGCACGCTCCTGCATTGGTCTCAATTTGTAACCTAGACTGGCCCTCAATCAAGATGAGCAAGTCATCAGCATATGGAACCTTGCGGACAACCACGAACAACATCTACACTCACATCCTCACTCTTACCTACAACACACGCCCTTCTGCAGGATAAATAGCTCTTCCAGAAACCTAGTTTACGACAGTCAACCAACTTTCGAAGCACAGTGTCCCAACTCAAATAGTCGAAAGCAAGGGTGCTTCATTTTCCGCAATAAGCGTGAACGCGACGTAAATGGTGCCTCCGCAATAGAGCTCGTGCTCATACTCACATTGCTATCTCCCGGGAACGGCAAATCACTGTTCGCCTTCTTTATCCAAGTGACCACAGCCCCACTCCACTTCACCACATCTGGTACTGAGCCATCTTCCGACTAAGAAGTCTGCCTTCCAGACCCCGCCACCCACGTGTTATTTTTTCAATAACCGGAAACAATAACAACAAACCATATAACGGCTCGATGGCGACCACATGGCAACAGCGGTACTATCACACACACGCGGTTGTTACTCAATAACAACAATGCAGTTGATCAATACTAAACAAAATGGTAAATGAACTGTATATAACAACAGTTATAAACACTACAGTACTTATGCAGTTGTACTAACCAGAACTGTGATAAATACAACTACACTCTGATAGCACAACCAAAAGCACTGTTCTCACAAAAGCAACAACAAAACACTCGCACAATTTTATTACGCCCGATTGCTACAACAATGCTTGCTGTACCTTATGACAGAAGCACTTCGTCAAAAGTTCGCGAAATGATTAGCCCGGCGATAGCAAAAAAACACGTCCGTTCACTTCGAGCGATCAAACGCAACTGACAGACATCCAGGCAGACATACATACAGACAGGCAGGCAGACTAACAGACAGACAGCAGGACAGGCAGACAGATTCCAGACAGACATAGACAGACAGGCAGGCAGACAGACAGACAGAATGACAGGCAGACAAATGGCCAGGCTGACAGACAGACAGAACGACGGGCAGACATCTAGACAAACATACAGACAGACAAACATATACACAGACAAACAGAAAGGCAGACAAGCAGACAGGCGGACAGGCTGACAAACAGACAGCCAGGCAGGCAGACAGACAGCCAGTTAGGCAGACAGACAGACAAACAGGAAAGCAGACAAGCAGACAAGCAGACAGGCAGACAGACAGGCAGACATACAAACAGACAGGGAGAAGGACAGACATAGAGAAAGACACACAGATAGACAGAATTACAGACAAGCAGACTTACGGACAGACAGGCAGACAGAGAGACAAACAAACAGGGAGGCAGACAGATAGATAGGAAGACAGTTCAGACAAGCAGACAGATAAACACACAGACAAACAGGTAGACATACAGAGAGGTAACAGGCAGACTGACAGGCAGACAGACAGGCTGACAGACAGACGGCCAGGCAGGCAGACAGACGGATAGGCAGCCAGACAAACAGATAGGTACACAGAAACAGACACCGACAGACAGGAAGGCAGAAAGACAGGCAGACAGACAGGCAGATAGACAGGCAGACAAGCAGACAGAAAGACATACAGACAGAGAAACATACAGGCAGACAGACAGAAATATAGACACCTAGGCAGACAGACAATCAGAATGTCAGACAGGTAGACTGACAGGCAGAAAGACAGACAGAGAGAAAGACACAGAGACAGACAGAATAAGAGGCATGCAGACTTACAGACAAACAGGAATAAAGACTTTCAGACAGACAGACAAATAGACAGGCACACAAGCAGACAGACAGCCAAGCAGATAGACAGATATACATACAGACAGGGAGGCAGACAGATAGATAGGAAGACAGTTCAGAAAAGCAGACAGGAAAACACACAGACAAACAGGTAGACATTCAGAGAGGTAGGCAGGCAGACTGGCAGGCAGACAGGCTAACAGACAGACGGATAGGCAGGCAGACAGACATATAGGTACACAGAAACAGACACCAACAGACAGGAAGGCAGAAAGACAGGCAGAGAGACAGGCAGACATACAGGCAGACAAGCAGACAGAAAGACATACAGACAGAGAAATAGACAGGCAGACAGACAGACAGATAGACACCTAGGCAGACAGACGGACAGGCAAGCAGACAGACAGGCAGAAGGACAGACAGAGATAAAGACACAGACACAGACAGAATTACAGGCAGGCAGACTTACAGACAAACAGGAATAAAGACTTTCAGACAGACAGGCAGACAGACAGACAAACAGACAAACAGACAGTCAGGCAGACATACAGGCACACAGGCAGACAAGCAGACAGGATGACAGACAGACAGGCAGGCAGACAGGCAAACAAGCAGACAAGAAGACAGGAATACAGGCACACGATCAGACATGAAGACAGACATTCAGAAAGACGGACAGGTAGATTAACAGACAGACAGGTAGACAGACAGGCAGACAGACATACAGAAAGACAAACAAACATACATTTTCCAGACAGACAGTCATACAGAATGACAGGCAGGCAGATAGGCAGACAGACATACCGACAGTCAGGCAGACATACAGGCACACAGGCACACAGGCAGACAAGCAGACAGGAAGACAGGCACACAAGCAGACATAAAGACAGACGGCCAGGCAGACTAACAGACAGACAGACAGGCAGGCAGACAAGCAGACAGACAGATTGACAGGCAGTCAGAGAAGCAGACAGGCAGATAGAGAGACAAACATATAGACAGGCAGAAGGACAGACGGACACATAAACATACAGACAAGCAGACAGACACACATACATGCAGATAGACAGAATGACAGACGGAAACACAGACAGGCAGACAGACAGGCAGACTGACAGACAAACAGACAGGCACACAGACAGACAAAGAGACAGGCAGACAGACAGGCAGACAGACTAACAAACAAGCAGGCAGACAGACAGGCAGACAGCCTGAGACACACATACAGAGATGAAGGTCGGGTGGTTTAACGTGAACGCCTGCCACAATGGCTTAAGCTCATGGTGCTCTTTCACGGGGATTAATTTAAGCGTCGATCAGCGCCCAATTGAATATACAAATATTCGCCGGCACCAATTAGATCCATTTCTGTTTGGTCATGACTCCCTCCTTGGTTCGGATCGAGGCCTATCTAAGACCTCTGCTGTTCTATGGTATCATAGCAACCAGTTGGTTAAGCACAAGTCCACGTCGAGTCAATGCTCTACCCGCATTTGGGTTTTAAGCCACGGCTACCACGATACTCCCCGAGGTGCCACAACCAATAAAACCAGGACACAACAAGTTCCGTGGGCTTCATGATTACCCGTGGTACCATATCGTATAGAAACTCTATACAACCCATGGTCAGGTATCGTGCTCAAAGGAGCACTCCCAATTTTAACTACAAAACAGTTGGGATTGGTGACACTGAAATTTGACGCAGCTGTTGGGAGTATGAATAATTGGTGCAAACACCAATTGTGATGAAACAGTATGGGCCGTGCTGATGGACATGGCTTCTCACTGTAAGGAGCGAGGTCTACTCCAACCTCTTCCGCAATTGCGGCATTGGCTATTGATTTAAAAATCAAACCGCCGAATGTCGACCAGTCTGCGCCCCACAAAGCCACAAAGGATGTGACGTATGGGCTGAGTAGTTGAGACCGACTCAAGTTCCCAAAACGTCAGTGGTACCAGAGAAGTCCTCGTGGTATAGACTTGTATCCATAGGGAAACTGCCAGTTGAGCACCATGATGCTCGGGGACTGGTAGCCCCATGGGACAACGCGAAAAACAGTGACACACATTCAACTCATACATACAACTCTTTCATACCCCCCATGCAAATATTTCCGCATACAGTCACACTCACACAGCCAATTCATGCAATTCCTCCGTTCACAAGCAGAGGCCGCCTCGAAAATTCAGCCCCCACTAACCTGCAATTCACCATACCAAAGTCTAGTCGATCAGTGACAAACGTGATATCACGATTGTACTGGTAAGTAGCCCGCCCATTCACACTTGCATCCCATCTGACCTGCCAATCAGAATAGACGCACTCATTCAACAACATTTTACACTCACTTATCCCTAGACTCTCTACATTCCTATCCACTAACCATTCATTCTGTGGCAATGGCAGCCTCCTCCGAATCCTGAAGAGCACGGCTCTACGTCGTACCTCCAAGTCCATACAGACAAACAGGCAGGCAGACTAACAGACAGACAGACATACATACAGACAGAATCCAGACAGCCATAGACAGACAGACGGGCAGACTGACAGATAGGCAGACAGAAAGACAGACAGGCAGACAGACAGGCAGACAGACAGACAGCCAGACAGACGGACAGGAAGCCAGACAGACAGGCAGACAAACAGGCAGATAGACAGAAAGAATGATAGGCAGACAGACATACAGGATTACAGACAGACAGACGGCCAGGCAGGCAGACAGAATGGCAGACAGACAGACATACATAAAGACAAACATACAGACAGACAAACAGGAAGGCAGAGAAGCCGACAGGCAGACAGACAGGCTGACGAAGGGACAGGCAGGCAGACAGACAGGCTGACGAAGGGACAGGCAGGCAGACAGAGAGACAGACAGGCGGACAGGCAGACAGATAGTAAGACAGTCAAAATGACAGGCAGGCAGACTGAATGACAAACAGGCAGAAGGACAGACATACAGAAGAATATACAGACAGACAGAATGACAGGCATGCAGACTTACAGACAGACAGGCAAAATGACAGACAGACAAACAGAAAAACAAACAAACTGAAAAACAGACAGACAGGCAAACAAACAGGCAGACAGACAGGCAGACAAACAGACAGACAGCCATGCACACAGACCCACAGACAGACAGGATGACAGGTAGGCACACTTAGTGACAGACAGACAGAAAGACAGATAGACACACAAATAGACAGGCAACAGAGAGATAGACAGACAGACAGAAACACAGACTGAAAGACAGAGGAACAGACAGGCAAACAGACAAACACACGGGCACATAGGCAGACAGACAGCCAGACAGACACACAGAAAGACAGACAGAGAGACAGACAGACAGACTGACAGGCAGGCATACAGACAGACAGGCTGACAGAATGACAGGCAGACTAAATGACAGACAGACAGACAGACAGGCAGGCAGAAGAACAGGCAGGCAGAGAGAGACAGAGTGATAGGCAGGTAGACAGACAGAAATACAGACAGAATGACAGGCGGACAGACAGACAGACAGACAAACAGACGAACGGACAAACAGACAGGCAAACAGGCAGACAGACAGACAGACAGACAGATAGCCATACCGACAGTCAGGCAGACATACAGGGACATAGGCAGACCAGCAGACAGGAAGACAGGGACACAAGGAGACATCACGACAGACATACAGACAGAAGGACAGGCAGACTAACAGACAGACAGGCATGCAGACAAGCAGACAGACAATCACACAGGCAGACAGACAGACAGAATGACAGGCAGTCAGAGAAGCAGACAGGCAGATAGAGAGACAAACATATAGACAGGCAGAAGGACAGACGGACACATAAGCATACAGACAAGCAGACAGACACACATACATACAGATAGACAGAATGACAGACCGAAACACAGACAGGCAGACAGACAGGCAGACTGACAGACAAACAGACAGGCACACAGACAGACAAAGAGACAGGCAGACAGACAGGCAGACAGACTAACAAACAAGCAGGCAGACAGACAGGCAGACAGCCTGAGACACACAGACAGACATGAAGGTCGGGTGGTTTAACGTGAACGCCTGCCACAATGGCTTAAGCTCATGGTGCTCTTGCACGGGGATTAATTTAAGCGTCGATCAGCGCCCCATTGAATATACAAATATTCGCCGGCACCAATTAGATCCATTTCTGTTTGGTCATGACTCCCTCCTTGGTTCGGATCGAGGCCTATCTAAGACCTCTGCTGTTCTATGGTATCATAGCATATTGGTTAAGCACAAGTCCACGTCGAGTCAATGCTCTACCCGCATTTGGGTTGTAAGCCACGGCTACCACGATACTCCCCGAGGTGCCACAACCAATAAAACCAGGACACAACAAGTTCCGTGGGCTTCATGATTACCCGTGGTACCATATCGTATAGAAACTCTATACAACCCATGGTCAGGTATCGTGCTCAAAGGAGCACTCCCAATTTTAACTGCAAAACAGTTGGGATTGGTGACACTGAAATTTGACGCAGCTGTTGGGAGTATGAATAATTGGTGCAAGCACCAATTGTGATGCAACAGTATGGGCCGTGCTGATGGACATGGCTTCTCACTGTGAGGAGCGAGGTCTACTCCAACCTCTTCCGCAATTGCGGCATTGGCTATTGATTTAAAAATCAAACCGCCGAATGTCGACCAGTCTGCGCCCCACAAAGCCACAAAGGATGTGACGTATGGGCTGAGTAGTTGAGACCGACTCAAGTTCCCAAAACGTCAGTGGTACCAGAGAAGTCCTCGTGGTATAGACTTGTATCCATAGGGAAACTGCCAGTTGAGCACCATGATGCTCGGGGACTGGTAGCCCCATGGGACAACGCGAAAAACAGTGACACACATTCAACTCATACATACAACTCTTTCATACCCCCCATGCAAATATTTCCGCATACAGTCACACTCACACAGCCAATTCATGCAATTCCTCCGTTCACAAGCAGAGGCCGCCTCGAAAATTCAGCCCCCACTAACCTGCAATTTACCAAACCAAAGTCTAGTCGATCAGTGACAAACGTGATATCACGATTGTACTGGTAAGTAGCCCGCCCATTCACACTTGCATCCCATCTGACCTGCCAATCAGAATAGACGCACTCATTCAACAACATTTTACACTCACTTATCCCTAGACTCTCTACATTCCTATCCACTAACCATTCATTCTGTGGCAATGGCAGCCTCCTCCGAATCCTGAAGAGCACGGCTCTACGTCGTACCTCCAAGTCCATACAGACAAACAGGCAGGCAGACTAACAGACAGACAGACATACATACAGACAGAATCCAGACAGACATAGACAGACAGACGGGCAGACTGACAGATAGGCAGACAGAAAGACAGACAGGCAGACAGACAGGCAGACAGACAGACAGTCAGACAGTCGGACAGGAAGCCAGACAGACAGGCAGACAAACAGGCAGATAGACAGAAAGAATGATAGGCAGACAGACATACAGGATTACAGACAGACAGACGGCCAGGCAGGCAGACAGAATGGCAGACAGACAGACATACATAAAGACAAACATACAGACAGACAAACAGGAAGGCAGAGAAGCCGACAGGCAGACAGACAGGCTGACGAAGGGACAGGCAGGCAGACAGACAGGCTGACGAAGGGACAGGCAGGCAGACAGACAGGCTGACGAAGGGACAGGCAGGCAGACAGAGAGACAGACAGGCGGACAGGCAGATAGACAGTAAGACAGTCAAAATGACAGGCAGGCAGACTGAATGACAAACAGGCAGAAGGACAGACATACAGAAGAATATACAGACAGACAGAATGACAGGCATGCAGACTTACAGACAGACAGGCAAAATGACAGACAGACAAACAGAAAAACAAACAAACTGAAAAACAGACAGACAGGCAAACAAACAGGCAGACAGACAGGCAGACAAACAGACAGACAGCCATGCAGACAGACAGGATGACAGGCAGGCAGACTTAGTGACAGACAGACAGAAAGACAGATAGACACACACATAGACAGGCAACAGAGATATAGACAGACAGACAGAAACACAGACTGATAGACAGAGGAACAGACAGGCAAACAGACAAACACACGGGCACATAGGCAGACAGACAGCCAGACAGACACACAGAAAGACAGACAGACAGACAGACTGACAGGCAGGCATACAGACAGACAGGCTGACAGAATGACAGGCAGACTAAATGACAGACAGACAGACAGACAGACAGGCAGAAGAACAGTTAGGCAGACAGATAGGCAACATAGAGAGACGGAAAGACAGAGGAACAGACAGGCAAACAGACAAACACACGGGCACATAGGCAGACAGACAGCCAGACAGACACACAGAAAGACAGACAGAGAGACAGACAGACAGACTGACAGGCAGGCATACAGACAGACAGGCTGACAGAATGACAGGCAGACTAAATGACAGACAGACAGACAGACAGGCAGGCAGAAGAACAGGCAGGCAGAGTGATAGGCAGGTAGACAGACAGAAATACAGACAGAATGACAGGCGGACAGACAGACAGACAGACAAACAGACGAACGGACAAACAGACAGGCAAACAGGCAGACAGACAGACAGACAGACAGATAGCCATACCGACAGTCAGGCAGACATACAGGGACATAGGCAGACCAGCAGACAGGAAGACAGGGACACAAGGAGACATCACGACAGACATACAGACAGAAGGACAGGCAGACTAACAGACAGACAGGCATGCAGACAAGCAGACAGACAATCACACAGGCAGACAGACAGACAGAATGACAGGCAGTCAGAGAAGCAGACAGGCAGATAGAGAGACAAACATATAGACAGGCAGAAGGACAGACGGACACATAAGCATACAGACAAGCAGACAGACACACATACATACAGATAGACAGAATGACAGACCGAAACACAGACAGGCAGACAGACAGGCAGACTGACAGACAAACAGACAGGCACACAGACAGACAAAGAGACAGGCAGACAGACAGGCAGACAGACTAACAAACAAGCAGGCAGACAGACAGGCAGACAGCCTGAGACACACAGACAGACATGAAGGTCGGGTGGTTTAACGTGAACGCCTGCCACAATGGCTTAAGCTCATGGTGCTCTTGCACGGGGATTAATTTAAGCGTCGATCAGCGCCCCATTGAATATACAAATATTCGCCGGCACCAATTAGATCCATTTCTGTTTGGTCATGACTCCCTCCTTGGTTCGGATCGAGGCCTATCTAAGACCTCTGCTGTTCTATGGTATCACAGCATACCGGTTGGTTAAGCGCAACTCCACGTCGAGTCAATGCTCTACCCGCATTTGGGTTGTAAGCCACGGCTACCACGATACTCCCCGAGGTGCCACAACCAATAAAACCAGGACACAACAAGTTCCGTGGGCTTCATGATTACCCGTGGTACCATATCGTATAGAAACTCTATACAACCCATGGTCAGGTATCGTGCTCAAAGGAGCACTCCCAATTTTAACTGCAAAACAGTTGGGATTGGTGACACTGAAATTTGACGCAGCTGTTGGGAGTATGAATAATTGGTGCAAGCACCAATTGTGATGCAACAGTATGGGCCGTGCTGATGGACATGGCTTCTCACTGTGAGGAGCGAGGTCTACTCCAACCTCTTCCGCAATTGCGGCATTGGCTATTGATTTAAAAATCAAACCGCCGAATGTCGACCAGTCTGCGCCCCACAAAGCCACAAAGGATGTGACGTATGGGCTGAGTAGTTGAGACCGACTCAAGTTCCCAAAACGTCAGTGGTACCAGAGAAGTCCTCGTGGTATAGACTTGTATCCATAGGGAAACTGCCAGTTGAGCACCATGATGCTCGGGGACTGGTAGCCCCATGGGACAACGCGAAAAACAGTGACACACATTCAACTCATACATACAACTCTTTCATACCCCCCATGCAAATATTTCCGCATACAGTCACACTCACACAGCCAATTCATGCAATTCCTCCGTTCACAAGCAGAGGCCGCCTCGAAAATTCAGCCCCCACTAACCTGCAATTTACCAAACCAAAGTCTAGTCGATCAGTGACAAACGTGATATCACGATTGTACTGGTAAGTAGCCCGCCCATTCACACTTGCATCCCATCTGACCTGCCAATCAGAATAGACGCACTCATTCAACAACATTTTACACTCACTTATCCCTAGACTCTCTACATTCCTATCCACTAACCATTCATTCTGTGGCAATGGCAGCCTCCTCCGAATCCTGAAGAGCACGGCTCTACGTCGTACCTCCAAGTCCATACAGACAAACAGGCAGGCAGACTAACAGACAGACAGACATACATACAGACAGAATCCAGACAGACATAGACAGACAGACGGGCAGACTGACAGATAGGCAGACAGAAAGACAGACAGGCAGACAGACAGGCAGACAGACAGACAGTCAGACAGTCGGACAGGAAGCCAGACAGACAGGCAGACAAACAGGCAGATAGACAGAAAGAATGATAGGCAGACAGACATACAGGATTACAGACAGACAGACGGCCAGGCAGGCAGACAGAATGGCAGACAGACAGACATACATAAAGACAAACATACAGACAGACAAACAGGAAGGCAGAGAAGCCGACAGGCAGACAGACAGGCTGACGAAGGGACAGGCAGGCAGACAGACAGTCTGACGAAGGGACAGGCAGGCAGACAGACAGGCTGACGAAGGGACAGGCAGGCAGACAGAGAGACAGACAGGCGGACAGGCAGATAGACAGTAAGACAGTCAAAATGACAGGCAGGCAGACTGAATGACAAACAGGCAGAAGGACAGACATACAGAAGAATATACAGACAGACAGAATGACAGGCATGCAGACTTACAGACAGACAGGCAAAATGACAGACAGACAAACAGAAAAACAAACAAACTGAAAAACAGACAGACAGGCAAACAAACAGGCAGACAGACAGGCAGACAAACAGACAGACAGCCATGCAGACAGACAGGATGACAGGCAGGCAGACTTAGTGACAGACAGACAGAAAGACAGATAGACACACACATAGACAGGCAACAGAGATATAGACAGACAGACAGAAACACAGACTGATAGACAGAGGAACAGACAGGCAAACAGACAAACACACGGGCACATAGGCAGACAGACAGCCAGACAGACACACAGAAAGACAGACAGACAGACAGACTGACAGGCAGGCATACAGACAGACAGGCTGACAGAATGACAGGCAGACTAAATGACAGACAGACAGACAGACAGACAGGCAGAAGAACAGTTAGGCAGACAGATAGGCAACATAGAGAGACGGAGTGATAGGCAGGTAGACAGACAGAAATACAGACAGAATGACAGGCGGACAGACAGACAGACAGACAAACAGACGAACGGACAAACAGACAGGCAAACAGGCAGACAGACAGACAGACAGACAGATAGCCATACCGACAGTCAGGCAGACATACAGGGACATAGGCAGACCAGCAGACAGGAAGACAGGCACACAAGGAGACATCACGACAGACATACAGACAGAAGGACAGGCAGACTAACAGACAGACAGGCATGCAGACAAGCAGACAGACAATCACACAGGCAGACAGACAGACAGAATGACAGGCAGGCAGAGAAGCAGAGAGGCAGATAGACAGACAAACATATAGACAGACAGACAGACAGGCACACAGATAGACAGACAGACATGAAGGTCGGGTGGTTTAACCTGAACGCCTGTCACAATGGCTTAAGCTCACGGTGCTCATGCACAGGGATTAATTTAAGCGTCGATCAGCGCCGAATTAAATATAAAAATATTCGCCGGCACCAATTAGATCCATTTCTGTTTGGTCATGACTCCCTCCTTGGTTCGGATCGAGGCCTATCTAAGACCTCTGCTTGTGTATGGTATCACAGCAACCATTTGGTTAAACGCAACTCCACGTTGAGCCAATGCTCTACCCGCATTTGGGTATTAAACCACAGCCGCCACGGCTACCACCATACTCCCCGAGGGAGCCCAACCAAAAAACTAGAACGGAACAAGTTCCGTGGGCTTCCTGATTACCCGTGGTACCATTTCGCATAGAAACTCTATACAACCCATGGTCAGGTCTCGTACTCCAAGGAGCACTCCCAATTTTAACTGCAAAACAGTTAGGGGTTATTGGCCCCGAAATTTGACGCAGCTGTCGGGAGTATCAACAACCGGCACAGTATGGGCCATGCTCATGGACATGGCTTCTCACTGTGAAGAGCGAGGTCCACTCCAACCTCATCCGCAATTGCGGCATTAACTTTTGATTAAAATCAAACAGCCGAACGGCGGCCAGCCTGCGCCCCACAAATCCACAAAGGATGTGACGTATGGGCTGTGTAGCTGAGACCGACTCAGATCCCAAAACGCCTGTGGTACCAGAGAAGTCCTCTTGGTACAGACTCATATCCAGAAGGATTCTCCCAGTTGAGCACCATGATGCTCGGGGACTGGTAGCCCTTTGGGACAACACGAAAAACGGTGACACACATTCAACTCATACATACAGCTCTTTCATACCCCCCATTCATACCCCCCATTCAAATATTTCCACATACAGTCACACTCACACAGCCATTCACACAATTCCTCCGTTCGAAAGCAGACTCCGCCTGGAAAATGCAACACGTGCGAACTCACTCATACATCTAACCCTGACGCTAGTAGAGAGTTTTTGACTAACGTCAAAAGCCCACTAACCTGCAGCACTCCAAACGCAGCCAGATCATGTAAATCTGCATACAAAGGGCACTCACAGAGAACACGTAACCATGTCTCAGACGTCGAACCATAACGGCATTCCGGACTATCAGCCAGACCTCTCAAATGCAAAAATGCATTAAGTGAGCCATGGCCAGTCAAAAGAAATCCGCGACTGAGGTTAAAACCAAAGTCCGGTCAAACACTGACAAACGTGACATCACGAATGTACGGATAAGTAGCCCGCCCATTCACACTTGCATCCCATCTGAACTGCCAGACAGATAGGACGCACTCATTCAACATCTTTTTACACACGCAAATCCCTAACCTCTCTACATTCCTGTCGGCTTACTATTCATTCTGTGGCAATGGCAGCCGCCTCTGAATACTGAAGTGCACGGCTCTACGCCGGATCTCCAAGTCCATAGGGGGTACTCCTAAGAGTACCTGCAAAGGCTCAGTAGAGACAGTGCGGCACACAGGCATACACCTTAGGAGGATCACTCTCTGGCAAGCCAGCACTTTCTTCCTGCCAACAACAGTCTTCGCTGCTCTACACCATACAGACGATCCGTATGCTGCACAAGCGACAAACAGACCATCGTATATGGTGCGAACAGCGCGCCTGCTGAGGCCCCACTCACTCCGCAAAATCCGACGTACTCGACTAACCACACCCACCAGCCGGTCTTTGAGGGTGGCAAGATGAGGAGAAAAACTCAACCTCTCGCCAAATGTAATGCCAAGCTGACGCCATTACTTTCAACCCACTCGTGAACAGTGCGCACGTACGCTCCTGTATTGGTCTCAATTTGTAACCTAGACTGGCCCTCAATCAAGATGAGCAAGTCATCAGCATACGCACAACATTTACAAACACGCTCGAGCTGCCTAAACAGAGAATCGATCATTAGACCACCACGAACAACATCCACACTCACATCCTTACTCTTGCCTACAACACACGCCCTTCTGCTAGAGTAATAGCTCTTCCAGAGACCTATTCCACGACAGTCAACCAACTTTCGAAGCACACTGTCCCAACTCAAATAGTCGAATGCACCCTTGAAATCCACAAAACTTCCTAAGACGTACGTGGAGCAGCTAGACTCAACGGAGTCATTAACATACTGACGTGACTTCCACACATCTGCCCTGCCTAAAACCACCATTACTCTTTCCAGAACTTTTCCAAGAACTGGTAAGAGACTGATGCCCCTATAGGATCGAGGATTGCTCCTAACCCCATCAGGTGACTTCAAGAGCACAATCACCTTCGCACGCTTCCATTCACTGGGAAAACATTCACTATTCACACATCTTTCATACAACACATTCATATATTCTGGAACAGAGTTCCAGACACTCTTACACATTTCACCAGTGAAGCCATCCATACCAGGTGACTTCCTGGACTTTACCATCGAGAAAGCCGCCCTTAATTTACCCTCCCTGAGTGGGTCAACAGAGCCCACCACACTAGGTGGCGTGATCGGCCGCACCTCTCTATGGAAAAACTCATTCAGCAATACATTCACACAGTCCTTCCATGCTGTCAGCTGGGAGCCACCGACATTAAGGCCACACACATCCAGTTCCCTCATTCTACCTCGCACTACTATATAAGCACAACCCCAGGGGTCATGTTTATTGCGCTCAACACAGGAACGCCACTCATCCTCATTCACTCTTGCAAGCATCTGCTTGTACTCATTCATACACCGACTATATTCAAATCTGAGCTGGGCAGCATTTTCAGCATTGGACGATCTCGCTCTATGGAATCGCTTCCGCAGAGTCCGAACCGTCCGTCGCTTGCTGCTCAACTCATGCGTCCACCATCTCTCATGTTTAAGATTTACCTTTTGGCATCTCTCAAACATGCGATCATTCGCGCACGTTATGGCCCTATTTACATACAAAACTTGCTCATCCACATTCATAGCACTGAAAGTGCTAAGCGGAACTTGCGTTACCGCCTCTCTCACATACTCCCCATGAAGGGCCCACACCACTCCTTGAGTACGCCATCTGATGTTCCCGCCCCTATTATACACGGTGGCGGCGTGAGATACACAAACCTCAATGGGATTGTGGTCACTAACGCCATATCCACCCAGTACACGCCAGCTAAAGTCAAACACTCGCATCGCCACCTCATTCACAAAAGTAACATCAATGTCACCCAATTTCCCCCTTATGCAGTTATACGTGTACCACTCACTGGGTTCATTAATGACCCTTACAACCTGGGACACGGCCCACTCGGGCAGCATCTCACCCCTTGTATAGTTCGCATACCCAGACGCCACTCAAGATATTTTGCTGAGCCATAAGGGGGATGATGCATTCGCGTCAATACCAAGGATGATTGGATCACTACTAGCCGGTAGTAGTACCTCATCCATATACGTAACATACGGTTTGAGGGGCTCCCCGAACTTGCAGTATACGCTCGCTACGTAAACCCTACCAAAACTTCCTAATAAACAGACACACACACCCCAGTCAGTCGAATTCACAAGAGTGCATTCGTTACTGACATCATTCACAACTACAGCAGATTGAACCCTGCTGTCAGGAAATACCCGCATTCCTGCGGGTAAGCCACGTTGCCATTGGTTGCGTAGGATCCCTGCAGCAGGGCACAAACGCTGCCACGTTGACACATCAATGCACCCAAATCGCACATGACTGCATACGACCTCTGACAGTTCAACTGAAGGAACTTGCTAGACATTTTAATGTCTAGCACGGGCACGCTGCACAATCGCACTGTATATCGGACAGATAGCGCATTTTTGCACTGAGCTACTCTGTGCCCACCTTGACCGCAGCGACGACAAACGTCCTCTTTGGCCTTGCATTCCGCCACCTTATGGTCAAAGCCCAGGCAACGGAAGCAACTTACTACTGGCTCAAAGTTCCTAACATGGAACGAGAACCATTTTATGTAGCAGCGACCGACCTCTAGAAGGGCATCAATGGCCAGGCCACACCCTTCCAGAACGACGTTCACTGCTCCATCACCACCCACATTTCACGGACGGCTGGCCATACGGACACCTATTGTAAAGGCCTCATCAGACATCCTGTCCTTTAAGTTCATCTCATACAGATCTCCCATGAACTCGTCAGGAGAGATCTGCGTATGAACGCCCTGCACAACCACCTTAGGTCCCAGACTGTCATTCACACTAACATCCAGACCTACCTCACCGAATTTCGCATTCTCCGCTATCTTCTTCCGCTCCGCTACGGATGGTGTGCGAATAATCACCCCACCATTTCGTAGAGGCTTAACCTTATGCACTCTGACACCCAAGGTTGGCCCTACCTCTTTCACCACCGTCTCAGCCACGTCCTTAGCGGTTTTCGCAGCATCCTTGCTGCGAACAACCAGGGACCAGGTCTCAACTGGCTTCGGTGTCTCCAGGGTAGACGACACTGTCGACACTGGACCAGCCTTTCTGCCATGCACCGTCGGAAAGGACGCCTGAGAAGCACTAGCGGTTCCCACACGCACATCTGTCGCACAATGGCGAGTAGCTTCCAGGCGCCCTTTGAGGCGTTCATTTTCCGCAATAAGCGAAAAAAGTAACGCCTCATACTGTTTTGTACAGTCCAAAAGACTGCAAACAAACTCCCTTGGGACTGCGCAACCTACTACCAAATTCTGCACGGCTCGATGGGGACCACTTAGCAACAGAAGTATTGTCACACACGCGGTTGTAACTCAGCAACAACAGAGCAGTTGATCAATACCACACAAAAATGGCAGCAATCAAACTGTATGTAACAACAGTTATAATCACTACTGTACTTACACCGTTACACTAACAGCAACTGCGATAAGCACAGCTAAAACCACACTTCGGTAGCACAATCAACAACACTCTTATCGCAAAGCAACAACAAAACACTCGCACAACTGTATTCTCTGAAAACCGAATGCAACAACAATGCTTACTGTAAATAATCACAGAAGCACTTCGTACACAACGGTAAACCTCGCGAAAATTAACTTACGGCGATAGCGCTAGCACTTCACTGTTCACTTCAAGCGATCAAACGCAACTGACAGACATTCAGACAGACATACATACAGACAGACAGGCAGGCAGGCAGACTAACAGACAGACAGGCAGACAGACATACATACAGACAGATAGACAGCCAGACAGACGGACATACAAACCAACATACAGACAGACAAACAGAAAGGCAGGCAAGCAGACAGTAGGACAGGCTGACAGACAGACAGCCAAGCAGGCAGACAGACAGTCATCTGCTAAGATGGACAGACAGACAGAAAGACAGACAGAATGACATACAGATAGACATACAAACAGACAGACAGTCATACTAACAGGAAGGCAGACTGACAGACAAACAGGCAAGTAGACAAACAGACAGGCACACAGGCAGACATGTCAGACAGACAGCAAGGCAGATAGAGAGATAGACATACCGACAGGCAGTCAGACAGATAGACATACAGACGCACAGGCAGACAAGCAGATAGGCAGCCAGACAGACAGGCAGACAAGTAGACAAACAGATAATATGACAGACAGGCTTAAAGGCATACATATAGACAGGCAGACAGAGACACACAACGACACGTATGAAGAAAGACAGGCAGGCAGGCAGAGAGGCAGACAAACAGACAGGAAGACAGTTCAGACAAATAGACAGGAAGACACACAGACAGGAAGACATACAGACAGACCGGAAGGCAGACATACAAAGAAGCAGTCAGGTAGACAGGTAGACAGACAGGCAGATATACAGACAGGAAGGCAGACAGAAAGGCTGACAGACAGCCAGGCAGACAGACAAACAGAATGACAGGCAGCCAGACAGGCGGACAGATAGACAGACATACAGACACACAGGCAGACAGGCAGACTAGCAGACAGGAAGACAGACACACAAGAAGACATACAGATGGACAGACAGGCAGACATACAGACAGATATACATACAGACATTTTCCAGACAGACAGACACACAAGCAGGCAGGCAGACAGAAAGACAGGCAGAATGGCAGACAAACAAACAGACAGATAGGCAGACAGACAGACTGACAGAAAGACAGACAGAAAGACAGACGGACACATAGACAGACAGACAGACAGGCAGCTGGACAAGCAGACCGGCGGCCAAGCAGACAGACAAACAGGCAGCTAGACAAACAGATTGGCGGGCAAGCAGATAGACAGACATAATAACAGGCAGGCAGACAGACGGACAGACAAACAGGCAGGCAGACAGACAGGCAGGCAGACAGAAAAACAGACAGGCACATAGACAGACAGGCAAACAGACAGACACCCAGACAAGCACACAGACATACAAACAGGCAGACGAAGGGACAGGCAGGCGGACAGAGAAATAGGCAGACAGAGGGACAGGCAGAGAGACAGACAGAATGACAGGCAGCCAGACTTACAGACAGGCGCAAGGACAAACACACGAAAAGACACAAAGACAGACAGAATGAGAGGCAGACAGACTTACAGAGGCACAGGAGGAGGGACAGACAGAAAGACACACAGACAGACACAATGACAGATATGCAGACTTACAGACAGACAGGCAAAATGACAGACAGACAAACAGAAAAACAGAGAAACAGACAGGCACACAGGCAGACAGACGAACAACCATACAGACAGGCAGGTATACAGAAAGACAGGCAGGCAGACACACAGACGGACTGATAGACAGGCAGCAGATAGACAGACAGACAAACAGACAAACACCCAGGAAAACAGACAGACAGAGAGACAGACAGGCAGACATACAGACAGGCAGACAGAATGACAGAATGACAGACAGGCAGACAGACAGGCAGGCAGACAGACAGGCTGACAGACAGGCAGGCAGAAAGGCAGACAGAAAGCAGCACAGACGGGCAGGCAGATAGGCAGCACAAACGGGCAGCAGGACACACCTACATACAGATAGACGGATATAGAGACAGAAAGGCAAGCAGACAGGCAGCACAGACAGACAAAATGACATGCAGGTAGACTCAGAGACAGGCAGGCAGAAGGACAAATAGACAGACAGACAAACACATAGACAGGCAGACAGAGAGACAGACAGACAGACAGGAACACAGACAGACATACTGGAAGACAGACGGAAAGACAGACACACAAACAGACGAACACACAGGCAGACAGACAGGAAGACAGACAGACACACAGAAAGACAAACAGACATACAGAGAGACAGAGAGCGAGACAGACAAGCAGACAGAGAGGCAGGCAGATAGACAGACAGACAGGCACCACAGACGGACAGAAAGACACCCTGACAAACAGTCAGACGGAGAAACAGACAGACTCGCAGGCAGACAAGCAGCACAGACAGACATAATTATAGATAGGTAGTCAGACAGAATGGCAGGCAGAAAGACAGACACGCAGACATGCAGACATATGGACAGGCAGGCAGACCGACAGACAGGCAAACAGCAGAAAGACAGTCGTACATACAGGCCGACAGACAGACAGATGACCAGGCAGACAGACAGAATGATAGGCAGGCATTCAGACAGGTTGACAGACAGACAGGCGGTCAGGCAGCAGACAGACAGACAGGTAGACAGACGGACAGTCTGGCACCCAGACAGACAGGTAGAGAGACAGACAGACAGGCACGCAGACAAACTGGCAGACAGAGTGACATGCAGCCAGAGAGAGAGACACACATGCAGAAGGACAGACAGACAGACGGAATGACAGGCAGGCAGATAAACAGACAGAGAGATATACAGACAAACAGATAGAATGACAGGCAGGCAGACAGGCAGACAGACAGAGAGACAGACAGGTAGGCAGAAAGACAGACAGGCAGAGAGGCAGACAAGCAAACAGGCAGACATTCAGGGAGGCAGACAAACAGAGCGGCAGGCAGGCAGACCGGCGGACAGACAGGAAGACAGACAGACAGACATACAGACATACAGACAGGTAGACAGACAAAGAGAGAGACAGACAGACAGATGGACAGGCAGAAAGACAGACAGGCAGACAGACAGAATGACAGAATGACAGGCAGAAAGAATGACAAAGACACAGACAGACAAACAGACAGACAGACGGACAGACTGACAAACAGACAGGCAGACAGACGGGTGGACATACAAACAGACAGACAGACGCAACACAGTCAGACAAACATCCACACAGACATACAGACAGACAGACAGATAGGCAGGCAGACTGACAGACAGACATGCAACAAGAGATATAGACAGGTACAACAAGTAAGAAGTCTGTAGTCGAGTGTACCCGACTACGAGAGCCCCTTTGCCTACATATACAGCCATACACACACATACTCATACATACACACAGTTCTGCACGTACTTGGCCATTGCGCGCGCCTTTTAGCCCCCCACGCTCTATATCGCGGTACTTAATGTTGTATAACTTCCGTGTTTATTGTTCGATTTCAACGAAACTCACAACGTAGATGAAGAATGGTCTACTCAATATGTGCGCGAAAAAGAAATCTTATCGGTTAAAAATTATAATCGTTTTTTTCGATTTGCGGGGGTCAGGGGAGGAAATTGAAAAATCAAAAACAAACTTGCATAGCGTACGAACATAACAAATCTATGTTCCAAATTTCGTTGCTCTAGCACTTATTTTGCGCGCACTACATAAACCCCCCCGGGGCCCAAAACGCCACATTTGCTGATCTATAACTTCCGAGATTTTTGATCAATCTTACCCAGATTTACAACATCGATCAAGAATGGTCTAATTATGATGTGTGCGAAAAAAAAATTATATCGGTTGAAAATTGTGCTTAATATTCGTTTTTTTCGAATTGCGGGGGTCAGGGGAGGAAATTTAAAAATCCAGAACAAACTCGTATAGCGTACAAATATAACAAATATACTTTCCAAATTTCGTTGCTCTAGCTCTTATTTTGCGCGCGCTACATTACCCCCCCGGGGCCCATAATGCCACTTTTGCTGATCTATAACTTCCGAGATTTTTGATCAATCTTACCCAGATTCACAACATCGATCAAGAATGATCTAGTAATAATGTGTGCCAAAAATAAATTTGATCGGTTGAAAATTGTGCTTAATAATCGATTTTTTCGATTTGCGGGGGTCAGGGGAGGAAATTGAAAAATCTAAAACAAACTCGTATAGCGTACAAACATAACAAATATACGTTCCAAATTTCGTTGCTCTAGCTCTTATTTTGCGCGCACTACAATACCCCCCCGGGGCCCAAAACACCACTTTTGCTGATCTATAACTTCCGAGATTTTTGACCAATCTTACCCAGATTCACAACATCGATCAAGAATGGTCTAATTATGATGTGTGCCAAAAATAAATTTGATCGGTTGAAAATTGTGCTAAATAATCGATTTTTTCGATTTGCGGGGGTCAGGGGAGGAAATTGAAAAATTAAAAACAAACTTGTACAGCGTACGAACATAACGAATCTAGATTTCAAGTTTGGTTGCTCTAGGTCTTATAGTCTCCGAGAAACAGGCGTTCATACGGACGGACGGACGGACGGACGGACGGACGGACGGACGGACGGACGGACGGACAGACAGACGGACAGGGCTAGATGAACTCGTCTTGTCGTCCTGATTCAGAATATATATACTTTATGGGGTCTCCGATGATTATTTCTATGTGTTACATACTTTTGGATTTTGCATATTTCCAATAGCTCCGCTTTGCTTTTTTTTACAAAAAAGGCAAAGGAGCTAAAAACAGACAAACAGGCAGACAGACAGACATATTGACAGACAGATAGATAGGCAGACGGGCAGACAAATAGACAGACAGAAAGATAGACAAGCATACAGATACACAGGCATGAAGACAGATAGATAAACAGACAAAGAGACAGGTAGACAGACAGAACAAGTAAGAAGTCTGTAGTCGAGTGTACCCGACTACGAGAGCCCCTTTGCCTACATATACAGCCATACACACAGAAACTCATACACACAGTTCTGCACGTACTTGGCCATTGCGCGCGCCTTTTAGCCTTTTAGCCACGCTCTATAGAGCGGTACTTATTGTTGTATAACTTCCGTGTTTTTCGTTCAATTTTAACGAAACTCACAACGTAGATGAAGAATGGTCTACTTAATATGTGTGCGAAAAAGAAATCTTATCGGTTAAAAATTGTACCTTATAATCGTTTTTTTCGATTTGCGGGGGTCAGGGGGGGAAATTTAAAAATCAAAAACAAACTTGGATAGCGTACGAACATAACAAATCTATGTTCCAAATTTCGTTGCTCTAGCTCTTATTTTGCGCGCACTACTATACCCCCCCGGGGCCCATAACGCCACTTTTGATGATCTATAACTTCCGAGATTTTTGATCAATCTTACCCAGACTTACAACATCGATCAAGAATGGTCTAATTATGATGTGTGCCAAAAATAAATTTGATGGGTTGAAAATTGTGCTTAATAATCGTTTTTTTCGAATTGCGGGGGTCAGGGGATGAAATTGAAAAATCCAGAACAAACTCGTATAGCGTACAAACATAACAAATATACGTTTCAAATTTCGTTGCTCTAGCTCTTATTTTGCGCGCACTACATAACCCCCCCTGGGCCCAAAACGCCACATTTGCTGATCTATAACTTCCGAGATTTTAGAGCAATCCTACCCAAATTTAGAACATCGATCAAGAATGGTTTGATTATGATGTGTGCCAAAAATAAATTTGATCGGATGAAAATTGTGCTTATTAATCGTTTTTTTCGAATTGTGGGGGTCAGGGGAGGAAATTGAAAAATCCAGAACAAACTCGTATAGCGTAAAAACATAACAAATCTACGTTCCAAATTTCGTTGCTCTAGCTCTTATTTTGCGCGCACTACTATACCCCCCCCGGGGCCAAAAAATGCCACTTTTGCTGATCTATAACTTCCGAGATTTTAGAGCAATCTTACCCAAATTTACAACATCGATCAAGAATGGTCTAATAATGATGTGTACCAAAAATAAATTTGATCGGTTGAAAATTGTGCTTAATAATCGTTTTTTTCGAATTGCGGGGGTCAGGAGAGGAAATTCGAAAATCTAAAACAAGCTCGTATAGCGTACAAACATAACAAATCTACGTTCCAAATTTCGTTGCTCTAGCTCTTATTTTGCGCGCACTACATAACCCCCCCGGGGCCCAAAACGCCACATTTGCTGATCTATAACTTCCGAGATTTTAGAGCAATCTTACCCAAATTTACAACATCGATCAAGAATGGTCTAATAATAATGTGTACCAAAAATAAATTTGATCGGTTGAAAATTGTGCTTAATAATCGTTTTTTTCGAATTGCGGGGGTCAGGGGAGGAAATTGAAAAATCTAAAACAAACTCGTATAGCGTAAAAACATAACAAATCTACGTTCCAAATTTCGTTGCTCTAGCTCTTATTTTGCGCGCACTACATAGCCCCCCCGGGGCCCAAAACGCCACATTTGCTGATCTATAACTTCCGAGATTTTAGAGCAATCTTACCCAAATTTACAACATCGATCAAGAATGGTCTAATAATGATGTGTGCCAAAAATAAATTTGATCGGATGAAAATTGTGCTTAATAATCGATTTTTTCGATTTGCGGGGGTCAGGGGAGGAAATTGAAAAATTAAAAACAAACTTGTACAGCGTACGAACATAACGAATCTAGATTTCAAGTTTGGTTGCTCTAGCTCTTATAGTCTCCGAGAAACAGGCGTTCATACGGACGGACGGACGGACGGACGGACGGACGGACGGACGGACGGACGGACGGACAGACAGACGGACAGGGCTAGATGAACTCGTCTTGTCGTCCTGATTCAGAATATATATACTTTATGGGGTCTCCGATGATTATTTCTATGTGTTACATACTTTTGGATTTTGCATATTTCCAATAGCTCCGCTTTGCTCTTTTTTTACAAAAAAGGCAAAGGAGCTAAAAACAGACAAACAGACAGACAGACAGACATATTGACAGACAGATAGATAGGCAGACGGGCAGACAAATAGACAGACAGAAAGATAGACAAGCATACAGATACACAGGCATGAAGACAGATAGATAAACAGACAAAGAGACAGGTAGACAGACAGAACAAGTAAGAAGTCTGTAGTCGAGTGTACCCGACTACGAGAGCCCCTTTGCCTACATATACAGCCATACACACACAAACTCATACATACACACAGTTCTGCACGTACTTGGCCATTGCGCGCGCCTTTTAGCCTTTTAGCCACGCTCTATAGAGCGGTACTTATTGTTGTATAACTTCCGTGTTTTTCGTTCAATTTTAACGAAACTCACAACGTAGATGAAGAATGGTCTACTTAATATGTGTGCGAAAAAGAAATCTTATCGGTTAAAAATTGTACCTTATAATCGTTTTTTTCGATTTGCGGGGGTCAGGGGGGGAAATTTAAAAATCAAAAACAAACTTGGATAGCGTACGAACATAACAAATCTATGTTCCAAATTTCGTTGCTCTAGCTCTTATTTTGCGCGCACTACTATACGCCACTTTTGATGATCTATAACTTCCGAGATTTTTGATCAATCTTACCCAGACTTACAACATCGATCAAGAATGGTCTAATTATGATGTGTGCCAAAAATAAATTTGATGGGTTGAAAATTGTGCTTAATAATCGTTTTTTTCGAATTGCGGGGGTCAGGGGAGGAAATTGAAAAATTAAAAACAAACTTGTATAGCGTACAAACATAACAAATATACGTTTCAAATTTCGTTGCTCTAGCTCTTATTTTGCGCGCACTACATAACCCCCCCTGGGCCCAAAACGCCACATTTGCTGATCTATAACTTCCGAGATTTTAGAGCAATCTTACCCAAATTTAGAACATCGATCAAGAATGGTTTGATTATGATGTGTGCCAAAAATAAATTTGATCGGATGAAAATTGTGCTTATTAATCGTTTTTTTCGAATTGTGGGGGTCAGGGGAGGAAATTGAAAAATCCAGAACAAACTCGTATAGCGTAAAAACATAACAAATCTACGTTCCAAATTTCGTTGCTCTAGCTCTTATTTTGCGCGCACTACTATACCCCCCCCGGGGCCAAAAAATGCCACTTTTGCTGATCTATAACTTCCGAGATTTTAGAGCAATCATACCCAAATTTACAACATCGATCAAGAATGGTCTAATAATGATGTGTACCAAAAATAAATTTGATCGGTTGAAAATTGTGCTTAATAATCGTTTTTTTCGAATTGCGGGGGTCAGGAGAGGAAATTCGAAAATCTAAAACAAGCTCGTATAGCGTACAAACATAACAAATCTACGTTCCAAATTTCGTTGCTCTAGCTCTTATTTTGCGCGCACTACATAACCCCCCCGGGGCCCAAAACGCCACATTTGCTGATCTATAACTTCCGAGATTTTAGAGCAATCTTACCCAAATTTACAACATCGATCAAGAATGGTCTAATAATAATGTGTACCAAAAATAATATTGATCGGTTGAAAATTGTGCTTAATAATCGTTTTTTTCGAATTGCGGGGGTCAGGAGAGGAAATTCGAAAATCTAAAACAAGCTCGTATAGCGTACAAACATAACAAATCTACGTTCCAAATTTCGTTGCTCTAGCTCTTATTTTGCGCGCACTACATAACCCCCCCGGGGCCCAAAACGCCACATTTGCTGATCTATAACTTCCGAGATTTTAGAGCAATCTTACCCAAATTTACAACATCGATCAAGAATGGTCTAATAATGATGTGTACCAAAAATAAATTTGATCGGTTGAAAATTGTGCTTAATAATCGTTTTTTTCGAATTGCGGGGGTCAGGGGAGGAAATTGAAAAATCTAAAACAAACTCGTATAGCGTAAAAACATAACAAATCTACGTTCCAAATTTCGTTGCTCTAGCTCTTATTTTGCGCACACTACATAACCCCCCCGGGGCCCAAAACGCCACATTTGCTGATCTATAACTTCCGAGATTTTAGAGCAATCTTACCCAAATTTAGAACATCGATCAAGAATGGTTTGATTATGATGTGTGCCAAAAATAAATTTGATCGGTTGAAAATTGTGCTAAATAATCGATTTTTTCGATTTGCGGGGGTCAGGGGAGGAAATTGAAAAATTAAAAACAAACTTGTACAGCGTACGAACATAACGAATCTAGATTTCAAGTTTGGTTGCTCTAGCTCTTATAGTCTCCGAGAAACAGGCGTTCATACGGACGGACGGACGGACGGACGGACGGACGGACGGACGGACGGACGGACAGGGCTAGATGAACTCGTCTTGTCGTCCTGATTCAGAATATATATACTTTATGGGGTCTCCGATGATTATTTCTATGTGTTACATACTTTTGGATTTTGCATATTTCCAATAGCTCCGCTTTGCTCTTTTTTTACAAAAAAGGCAAAGGAGCTAAAAACAGACAAACAGACAGACAGACAGACATATTGACAGACAGATAGATAGGCAGACGGGCAGACAAATAGACAGACAGAAAGATAGACAAGCATACAGATACACAGGCATGAAGACAGATAGATAAACAGACAAAGAGACAGGTAGACAGACAGAACAAGTAAGAAGTCTGTAGTCGAGTGTACCCGACTACGAGAGCCCCTTTGCCTACATATACAGCCATACACACACAAACTCATACATACACACAGTTCTGCACGTACTTGGCCATTGCGCGCGCCTTTTAGCCTTTTAGCCACGCTCTATAGAGCGGTACTTATTGTTGTATAACTTCCGTGTTTTTCGTTCAATTTTAACGAAACTCACAACGTAGATGAAGAATGGTCTACTTAATATGTGTGCGAAAAAGAAATCTTATCGGTTAAAAATTGTACCTTATAATCGTTTTTTTCGATTTGCGGGGGTCAGGGGGGGAAATTTAAAAATCAAAAACAAACTTGGATAGCGTACGAACATAACAAATCTATGTTCCAAATTTCGTTGCTCTAGCTCTTATTTTGCGCGCACTACTATACCCCCCCGGGGCCCAAAACGCCACATTTGCTGATCTATAACTTCCGAGATTTTAGAGCAATCTTACCCAAATTTACAACATCGATCAAGAATGGTCTAATAATAATGTGTACCAAAAATAAATTTGATCGGTTGAAAATTGTGCTTAATAATCGTTTTTTTCGAATTGCGGGGGTCAGGGGAGGAAATTGAAAAATCTAAAACAAACTCGTATAGCGTAAAAACATAACAAATCTACGTTCCAAATTTCGTTGCTCTAGCTCTTATTTTGCGCGCACTACATAGCCCCCCCGGGGCCCAAAACGCCACATTTGCTGATCTATAACTTCCGAGATTTTAGAGCAATCTTACCCAAATTTACAACATCGATCAAGAATGGTCTAATAATGATGTGTGCCAAAAATAAATTTGATCGGATGAAAATTGTGCTTAATAATCGATTTTTTCGATTTGCGGGGGTCAGGGGAGGAAATTGAAAAATTAAAAACAAACTTGTACAGCGTACGAACATAACGAATCTAGATTTCAAGTTTGGTTGCTCTAGCTCTTATAGTCTCCGAGAAACAGGCGTTCATACGGACGGACGGACGGACGGACGGACGGACGGACGGACGGACGGACGGACGGACAGACAACGGACAGGGCTAGATGAACTCGTCTTGTCGTCCTGATTCAGAATATATATACTTTATGGGGTCTCCGATGATTATTTCTATGTGTTACATACTTTTGGATTTTGCATATTTCCAATAGCTCCGCTTTGCTCTTTTTTTACAAAAAAGGCAAAGGAGCTAAAAACAGACAAACAGACAGACAGACAGACATATTGACAGACAGATAGATAGGCAGACGGGCAGACAAATAGACAGACAGAAAGATAGACAAGCATACAGATACACAGGCATGAAGACAGATAGATAAACAGACAAAGAGACAGGTAGACAGACAGAACAAGTAAGAAGTCTGTAGTCGAGTGTACCCGACTACGAGAGCCCCTTTGCCTACATATACAGCCATACACACACAAACTCATACATACACACAGTTCTGCACGTACTTGGCCATTGCGCGCGCCTTTTAGCCTTTTAGCCACGCTCTATAGAGCGGTACTTATTGTTGTATAACTTCCGTGTTTTTCGTTCAATTTTAACGAAACTCACAACGTAGATGAAGAATGGTCTACTTAATATGTGTGCGAAAAAGAAATCTTATCGGTTAAAAATTGTACCTTATAATCGTTTTTTTCGATTTGCGGGGGTCAGGGGGGGAAATTTAAAAATCAAAAACAAACTTGGATAGCGTACGAACATAACAAATCTATGTTCCAAATTTCGTTGCTCTAGCTCTTATTTTGCGCGCACTACTATACGCCACTTTTGATGATCTATAACTTCCGAGATTTTTGATCAATCTTACCCAGACTTACAACATCGATCAAGAATGGTCTAATTATGATGTGTGCCAAAAATAAATTTGATGGGTTGAAAATTGTGCTTAATAATCGTTTTTTTCGAATTGCGGGGGTCAGGGGAGGAAATTGAAAAATTAAAAACAAACTTGTATAGCGTACAAACATAACAAATATACGTTTCAAATTTCGTTGCTCTAGCTCTTATTTTGCGCGCACTACATAACCCCCCCTGGGCCCAAAACGCCACATTTGCTGATCTATAACTTCCGAGATTTTAGAGCAATCTTACCCAAATTTAGAACATCGATCAAGAATGGTTTGATTATGATGTGTGCCAAAAATAAATTTGATCGGATGAAAATTGTGCTTATTAATCGTTTTTTTCGAATTGTGGGGGTCAGGGGAGGAAATTGAAAAATCCAGAACAAACTCGTATAGCGTAAAAACATAACAAATCTACGTTCCAAATTTCGTTGCTCTAGCTCTTATTTTGCGCGCACTACTATACCCCCCCCGGGGCCAAAAAATGCCACTTTTGCTGATCTATAACTTCCGAGATTTTAGAGCAATCATACCCAAATTTACAACATCGATCAAGAATGGTCTAATAATGATGTGTACCAAAAATAAATTTGATCGGTTGAAAATTGTGCTTAATAATCGTTTTTTTCGAATTGCGGGGGTCAGGAGAGGAAATTCGAAAATCTAAAACAAGCTCGTATAGCGTACAAACATAACAAATCTACGTTCCAAATTTCGTTGCTCTAGCTCTTATTTTGCGCGCACTACATAACCCCCCCGGGGCCCAAAACGCCACATTTGCTGATCTATAACTTCCGAGATTTTAGAGCAATCTTACCCAAATTTACAACATCGATCAAGAATGGTCTAATAATAATGTGTACCAAAAATAATATTTGATCGGTTGAAAATTGTGCTTAATAATCGTTTTTTTCGAATTGCGGGGGTCAGGAGAGGAAATTCGAAAATCTAAAACAAGCTCGTATAGCGTACAAACATAACAAATCTACGTTCCAAATTTCGTTGCTCTAGCTCTTATTTTGCGCGCACTACATAACCCCCCCGGGGCCCAAAACGCCACATTTGCTGATCTATAACTTCCGAGATTTTAGAGCAATCTTACCCAAATTTACAACATCGATCAAGAATGGTCTAATAATGATGTGTACCAAAAATAAATTTGATCGGTTGAAAATTGTGCTTAATAATCGTTTTTTTCGAATTGCGGGGGTCAGGGGAGGAAATTGAAAAATCTAAAACAAACTCGTATAGCGTAAAAACATAACAAATCTACGTTCCAAATTTCGTTGCTCTAGCTCTTATTTTGCGCACACTACATAACCCCCCCGGGGCCCAAAACGCCACATTTGCTGATCTATAACTTCCGAGATTTTAGAGCAATCTTACCCAAATTTAGAACATCGATCAAGAATGGTTTGATTATGATGTGTGCCAAAAATAAATTTGATCGGTTGAAAATTGTGCTAAATAATCGATTTTTTCGATTTGCGGGGGTCAGGGGAGGAAATTGAAAAATCAAAAACAAACTTGTACAGCGTACGAACATAACGAATCTAGATTTCAAGTTTGGTTGCTCTAGCTCTTATAGTCTCCGAGAAACAGGCGTTCATACGGACGGACGGACGGACGGACGGACGGACGGACGGACGGACGGACGGACAGGGCTAGATGAACTCGTCTTGTCGTCCTGATTCAGAATATATATACTTTATGGGGTCTCCGATGATTATTTCTATGTGTTACATACTTTTGGATTTTGCATATTTCCAATAGCTCCGCTTTGCTCTTTTTTTACAAAAAAGGCAAAGGAGCTAAAAACAGACAAACAGACAGACAGACAGACATATTGACAGACAGATAGATAGGCAGACGGGCAGACAAATAGACAGACAGAAAGATAGACAAGCATACAGATACACAGGCATGAAGACAGATAGATAAACAGACAAAGAGACAGGTAGACAGACAGAACAAGTAAGAAGTCTGTAGTCGAGTGTACCCGACTACGAGAGCCCCTTTGCCTACATATACAGCCATACACACACAAACTCATACATACACACAGTTCTGCACGTACTTGGCCATTGCGCGCGCCTTTTAGCCTTTTAGCCACGCTCTATAGAGCGGTACTTATTGTTGTATAACTTCCGTGTTTTTCGTTCAATTTTAACGAAACTCACAACGTAGATGAAGAATGGTCTACTTAATATGTGTGCGAAAAAGAAATCTTATCGGTTAAAAATTGTACCTTATAATCGTTTTTTTCGATTTGCGGGGGTCAGGGGGGGAAATTTAAAAATCAAAAACAAACTTGTATAGCGTACGAACATAACAAATCTATGTTCCAAATTTCGTTGCTCTAGCTCTTATTTTGCGCGCACTACTATACCCCCCCGGGGCCCATAACGCCACTTTTGATGATCTATAACTTCCGAGATTTTTGATCAATCTTACCCAGACTTACAACATCGATCAAGAATGGTCTAATAATGATGTGTACCAAAAATAAATTTGATCGGTTGAAAATTGTGCTTAATAATCGTTTTTTTCGAATTGCGGGGGTCAGGGGAGGAAATTCGAAAAATCTAAAACAAACTCGTATAGCGTACAAACATAACAAATATACGTTTCAAATTTCGTTGCTCTAGCTCTTATTTTGCGCGCACTACATAACCCCCCCGGGGCCCAAAACGCCACATTTGCTGATCTATAACTTCCGAGATTTTAGAGCAATCTTACCCAAATTTACAACATCGATCAAGAATGGTTTAATTATGATGTGTGCCAAAAATAAATTTGATCGGATGAAAATTGTGCTTAATAATCGTTTTTTTTCGAATTGCGGGGGTCAGGGGAGGAAATTGAAAAATCCAGAACAAACTCGTATAGCGTAAAAACATAACAAATCTACGTTCCAAATTTCGTTGCTCTAGCTCTTATTTTGCGCGCACTACTATAACCCCCCCGGGGCCCAAAATGCCACTTTTGCTGATCTATAACTTCCGAGATTTTAGAGCAATCTTACCCAAATTTACAACATCGATCAAGAATGGTCTAATAATGATGTGTACCAAAAATAAATTTGATCGGTTGAAAATTGTGCTTAATAATCGTTTTTTTCGAATTGCGGGGGTCAGGAGAGGAAATTCGAAAATCTAAAACAAGCTCGTATAGCGTACGAACATAACAAATCTACGTTCCAAATTTCGTTGCTCTAGCTCTTATTTTGCGCGCACTACATAACCCCCCCGGGGCCCAAAACGCCACATTTGCTGATCTATAACTTCCGAGATTTTAGAGCAATCTTACCCAAATTTACAACATCGATCAAGAATGGTCTAATAATGATGTGTACCAAAAATAAATTTGATCGGTTGAAAATTGTGCTTAATAATCGTTTTTTTCGAATTGCGGGGGTCAGGGGAGGAAATTCGAAAAATCTAAAACAAACTCGTATAGCGTAAAAACATAACAAATCTACGTTCCAAATTTCGTTGCTCTAGCTCTTATTTTGCGCGCACTACATAACCCCCCCGGGGCCCAAAACGCCACATTTGCTGATCTATAACTTCCGAGATTTTAGAGCAATCTTACCCAAATTTACAACATCGATCAAGAATGGTCTAATAATGATGTGTACCAAAAATAAATTTGATCGGATGAAAATTGTGCTTAATAATCGTTTTTTTCGAATTGCGGAGGTCAGGGGAGGAAATTCGAAAATCTTAAACAAGCTCGTATAGCGTACGAACATAACAAATCTACGTTCCAAATTTCGTTGCTCTAGCTCTTATTTTGCGCGCACTACATTACCCCCCCCGGGGCCCAAAATACCACTTTTGCTGATCTATAACTTCCGAGATTTTTGATCAATCTTACCCAGATTCACAACATCGATCAAGAATGATCTAATAATGATGTGTGCCAAAAATAAATTTGATCGGTTGAAAATTGTGCTTAATAATCGTTTTTTTCGAATTGCGGTGGTCAGGGGAGGAAATTGAAAAATCCAGAACAAACTCGTATAGCGTACAAACATAACAAATCTACGTTCCAAATTTCGTTGCTCTAGCTCTTATTTTGCGCGCACTACATTACCCCCCCGGGGCCCAAAATGCCACTTTTGCTGATCTATAACTTCCGAGATTTTTGATCAATCTTACCCAGATTCACAACATCGATCAAGAATGGTCTAATAATGATGTGTGCCAAAAATAAATTTGATCGGTTGAAAATTATGCTTAATAATCGTTTTTTTCGAATTGCGGTGGTCAGGGGAGGAAATTGAAAAATCCAGAACAAACTCGTATAGCGTAAAAACATAACAAATCTACGTTCCAAATTTCGTTGCTCTAGCTCTTATTTTGCGCGCACTACATTACCCCCCCCCCCCGGGGCCCAAAATGCCACTTTTGCTGATCTATAACTTTCGAGATTTTTGATCAATCTTACCCAGATTCACAACATCGATCAAGAATGGTCTTATTATGATGTGTGCCAAAAATAAATTTGATCGGTTGAAAATTGTGCTTAATAATCGGTTTTTTTCGAATTGCGGTGGTCAGGGGAGGAAATTGAAAAATCAAACACAAACTTTTACAGCGTACGAACATAACGAATCTAGTTTTCAAATTTGGTTGCTCTAGCTCTTATAGTCTCTGAGAAGCATACATTCTTTTGGATTTTGCACATTTCCAATAGCTCCGCTTTGCTCTTTTTTTACAAAAAGGCAAAGGGGCTAAAAATAGACAGACAGACGGTCAGACAGGCAGGCAGACAGGCACAAAAACAAACAGACAGGCAACAAAAGAGACAGATAGGTAGACAAAGATACAAACAGTTAAACAGGCAGACATATAGACAGACACATAGACACACAGATAGACAGGCATACTGATAGACAGACAGGCAGATAGACAGACAGGCAAGCAGAGAGATACAGAGGCAGGCAGGCAGACCGGCAGACAGACAGACAGACAGACAGACGTCCTGGCAGGCAGACAAACAGGCGGACATTCAGACAGACAGATAGATATCCATACAGACATATATCCAGACAGACAGATATGCAGGCAGACTAACAGACAGACAGGCAGAAGGACAGACAGACAGAAAGACATATAGACAGACAGAATGACAGGTATGCAGACTTACAGACAGACAGGCAAAATGACAGACAGACAAACAAACAGACAGACAGGCAGACACACAGATGGGCTGACAGACAGGCAGAAGATAGACAGACAGTTAGCTAGACAAAAAGACAGACTGGCAACCAGACAGGCAGGCAGAGGGACCACGCTAGACTGACTGAAAGACTGGTAGGCAGACAGGCAGGCAGAGAGACAGACAGGCAGATGGACCCAGAGACATACAGACAGACAAACAGACAGACAGGCAGAAAGACAGACAGACAGACAAACGACAGGCAGACAGACAGCCAGACAGACAGACAGCCAGACAGACAGACAGGCGGAATGACAAACAGACAAAAAGACACACAGACAGACAGAATGAGATGCAGACAGACTTACAGAGGCACAGGAGGAGGGACAGACAGAAAGACACACAGACAGACAGAATGACAGGTATGCAGACTTACAGACAGACAGGCAAAATGACAGACAGACGAACAGAAAAACAGAGAAACAGAAAGGCACACAGGCAGACAGACAGGCAGGTAGACAGACAGGCAGGTAGACAGACAGGCTGACAGACAGACAGACAGGCAGGCAGAAAGGCAGACAGAGAGCAGCACAGGCAGATAGGCAGCACAGACGGGCAGCAGGACACACCTTCATACAGATAGACGGATATACAGACAGAACGGCAAGCAGACAGGCAGCACAGACAGACAAAATGACATGCAGGCAGACTCAGAGACAGGCAGGCAGAAGGACAAATAGACAGACAGACAAACACATAGACAGGCAGACAGAGAGACAGACAGGAAGACGGACAGACATACTGGAAGACAGACGGAAAGACAGACAGACAGACACACAAACAGACGAACACACAGGCAGACAGACAGGAAGACAGACAGACACACAGAAAGACAAACAGACATACAGAGAGACAGACAGCAAGACAGACAGGCAGACAGAGAGGCAGGCAGATAGACAGACAGACATGCACCACAGACGGACAGAAGGACACCCCGACATACAGTCAGACGGAGAAACAGACAGACTCGCAGGTAGACAAGCAGCACAGACAGACAGAATGATAGATAGGTAGTCAGACAGAATGGCAGGCAGAAAGACAGACACGCAGACATGCAGACATATGGACAGGCAGGCAGACAGACAGACAGGCAAACAGCAGAAAGACAGTCGTACATACAGGCGGACAGACAGACAGATGACCAGGCAGACAGTCAGAATGATAGGCAGGCATTCAGACAGGTTGACAGACAGACAGGCGGTCAGGCAGCAGACAGACAGACAGGTAGACAGACGGACAGACTGGCAGCCAGACAGACAGGTAGAGAGACAGACAGACAGGCACGCAGACAAACTGGCAGATAGAGTGACATGCAGCCAGAGAGAGAGACACACATGCAGAAGGACAGACAGACAGACGGAATGACAGGCAGGCAGATAAACAGACAGAGAGACATACAGACAAACAGATTGAATGACAGGCAGGCAGACAGGCAGACAGAGAGACAGACAGGCAGGCAGAAAGACAGACAGGCAGAGAGGCGGACAAGCAGACAAGCAAACAGGCAGACATTCAGGGAGGCAGACAAACAGACCGGCAGGCAGGCAGACCGGCAGACAGACAGGAAGACAGACAGACAGACATACAGACGTACAGACAAACAGACATACAGACAGGTAGACAGGCAAAGAGAGAGACAGAGAGGCAGATGGACAGGCAGATAGATAGACAGGCAGACAGACAGAATGACAGGCAGGCAGGCAGAGAGATAGGCTGACAGACAGACAGGCAGACAAACAGACGGGCAGACAGACAAACGGGCAGACAGACAGGCAGACGAAGGGACAGGCAGGCGGACAGAGAAATAGGCGGACAGAGTGACAGGCAGACAGACAGACAGAATGACAGGCAGTCAGACTTACAGACAGGCGGAACGACAAACTGACAAAAAGACACACAGACAGACAGAATGAGAGGCAGACAGACTTACAGAGGCACAGGAGGAGGGACAGACAGAAAGACACACAGACAAGCAGACAGAAAAACAGACTGGCAGACAAGCTGGCGGGCAGACAGACGGACAAACTGGAAGACAGACAGACAGAATGACAGGCAGGCAGACTGACAGACAGACAAGCAGAAGGACAGACAGACAGAAAGATACACAGACAGATAGAATGACAGGCAGGCAGACTTACAGACAGACAGGTAGAAGGACAGACAGACAGATAAGCAGAGAGACATACATATAGGCAGACAAGCAGGCGGTCAGGCAGACTAACAGACAGACAGGTATAAGGACTGAAAGACTGACAGACAGAGGAACATACAGACAGGCAGAGAGACAGGCTGACGACGGGACAGGCAGGCAGACACAGAAACAGACAGGCGGACGGGCAGACAGACAGTCACAATGACAGGCAGGCAGACTGAAAGACACACAGGCAGAACGACAGACAGAATGACAGGTATGCAGACTTACAGACAGACAGGCAAAATGGCAGACAGACAAACAGAAAAGCAGAGAAACAGACAGGCAGACAGACAAACAGACATACAGACAGGCAGACAGACATGCAGGCAGAAAGAAAGACAGGCATGCAGACACACAGACGGGCTGATAGACAGGCAGCAGATAGACAGACAGACAAACAGACAAACACCCAGGAAGACAGACAGACAGAGAGACAGACAGGCAGACACACAGAGAGGCAGACAGAATGACAGAATGACAGACAGGCAGACAGACAGGCTGACAGACAGACACACAGGCAGGCAGAAAGGCAGACAGAAAGCAGCACAGACGGGCAGGCAGATAGGCAGCACAGACGGGCAGCAGGACACATCTACATACAGATAGACGGATATACAGACAGAAAGGCAAGCAGTCACGCAGCACAGACAGACAGAATGACATGCAGGCGGACTCAGAGACAGGCAGGCAGAAGGACAAATAGACAGACAGACAAACACATTGACAGGCAGACAGAGAGACAGACACACAAACAGACAAACACACAGAAAGACAGACAGACACACAGAAAGACAAACAGACATACAGAAAGACAGACAGCGAGACAGACAGGCAGACAGAGAGGCAGGCAGATAGACAGACAGACAGGCACCACAGACGGACAGAAAGACACCCCGACTTACAGACAGACAGAATGATAGATAGGTAGACAGACAGAATGGCAGGCAGAAAGACAGACACGCAGATATGCAGACATTTGGGCAGGCAGGCAGACAGACAGACAGGCAAACAGCAGAAAGACAGTCGTACATACAGGCCGACAGACAGAATGATAGGCAGGCATTCAGACAGGTTGACAGACAGACAGACGGTCAGGCAGCAGACAGACAGACAGGCGGTCAGGCAGCAGACAGACAGACAGGTAGACAGACGGACAGACTGGCAGCCAGACAGACAGGCACGCAGACAAACTGGCAGACAGAGTGACATGCAGCCAGAGAGAGAGACACACGTGCAGAAGGACAGACAGACAGACGGAATGACAGGCAGGCAGATAAACAGACAGAGAGACATACAGACAAACAGATAGAATGATAGGCACGCAGACAGACAGACAGACAGAGAGACATTCAGGCAGGTAGACAGACAGACCGGCAGGCAGGCAGACATACAGACTGGCAGACAGACAAAGAGAGAGACAGACAGACAGATGGACAGGCAGAAGGACAGACAGGCAGACAGACAGAATGACAGAGACACAGAGAGACAGACAATCAGACAGACAGATTGACAGGCAGAAAGAATGACAAAGACACAGACAGACAAACAAACAGACAGACAGACGGATAGACTGACAAACAGGCACAACACAGTCAGACAAACATCCACACAGACATACAGACAGATAGGCAGGCAGACTGACAGACAGACATGCAACAAGAGATATAGACAGGTAGAAAAAGAGACAAACAGACATGCAGGCAGACATATTGACAGACAGATAGATAGGCAGACGGGCAGACAAATAGACAGACAGAAAGATAGACAGGCATACAGATACACAGGCATGCAGACAGATAGATAAACAGACAGGTAGACAGACAGAAAAACAGATAGACAGACAGCCGACGGATAGGCAGACAGGCAGAGAGACATGCAGACAGACAGACAAACAAACCAATAGAGAGACAGACAGAAAGGCAAATAGACAGACAGACAGACAGATGGTCAGACAGGCACAAAAACAAACAGACAGGCAACAAGAGAGACAGACAGGTATACAAAGAGACAAACAGTTAGACAGGCAGACATATAGACAGACACATAGACACACAGATAGACAGAAGTATAGACAGGCATACAGATAGACAGACAGGCAAGCAGAGAGATACAGAGGCAGGCAGGCAGACCGGCAGACACACAGACAGACGTCCTGGCAGGCAGACAAACAGACGGTCATTCAGACAGACAGATAGATATCCACACAGACATACATCCAGACAGACAGATAGGCAGGCAGACTGACAGACGGAGGGGCAGATAGACAGGCGGGAAGAAAGGCAGACTGATAGGCAGACAGACACACGGGCAGGAAGGCAGACAGGTAAACAGACAGATAGACATACCGACAGGCTGGCAGACAGACAGACAGACAGAAAAACTAACAGGGTGAAGGGCAGACAGACAGGCAAACCGACAGGCAGACAGATAGGTGG
>JBAMBS010000647.1:0-12143 GCA_037044455.1 Zygothrica quintamaculata
AGTAGTACCTTTGATATGAATAAGAGCAAAAGGGAAGTAATAGAAATGTGCAAAATCGAAAAGAATGTAAGTAAGTAAGCTGCGTGTTTTTTGTAAGAGATATCGCAACAAAATGTTTAATCAAAGTAACAAAGAATTTAACCTTTCTGCACTTAAACTGCTTCGTTTTTAGCCCCATTGATCAGGACGATAATACGAGTTGATCTAGCCTTGTCCGTCTGTCCGGCTGTCCGTCCGTCCGTCTGTATGAACGCCTGTTTCTCAGAGACTATAAGAGCTAAAGAAACCAAATTTTAAACTTAGATTAGTTATTTTTGTACGCTATACGAGTTTGTTTTAGATATTTGAATTTCCTCCCTTGACTCACGCAACTTGAAAAAAACGATTATTACGCACAATTTTCAACCGATTCTTTTTGGCACACATAATACTAAGACCATTCTTTATCTATGTTGTAAATCTGGGTAACATTGATAAAAAAAAACTCAGAAGTCATACATTATGAAAAGTGGTGTTTTGGCGCACGTTGTTGTGGTGGTTGGGGTTGGGGGTGTGAGGAGGAGGAGGAGGTTAAGTGGTGCGTGCAAAATAAGAGCTAGAGCAACCAAATTTGGAATCTGGATTTTTTGCGTTCGTACGCTATACAAGTTTGTTTTAAGTTTCCGAATTTCCTCCCCTGACCACCACAATTCGAAAAAATCGATTATAAGGTACTACTTTCAACCGTTCAAATTTTATTTGGCACACATAATAATTAGAGCATTTTTGATCTACTTTGTGAATTTCTTTAAGATTGAACAATGAACACGGAAGGTATACGACATAAAGTAACGCGCAATAGAGCTCGTGGGCTAAAAGGCGCGTACAATTGCTTAAGGTACGTGCAGAACTGTGTGTATGTGTGAGTATGTATATGTATAGCTGTATATGTTGGCAAAGGGGCTCTCGTTGTCGGGTACACTTCTACAGATTACTTACTTCTTTATTAATAATTTAATAATATTAATAATATTAATGGATTTGTGGAAAAGCGAAAAGTGTGTAAGTAAGTAGCTGCGTGTTTTTATAAGAGATATCGCAACAAAATGATTGTTAAGCACAATTTTCAACCGATCAAACTACTTTTTAGCACATTTAATAAATATACCTTTCTTGATCTATTGATCAAGCTATCTCATTGAGATTGAGCATAAAACATGGAAGTTATACAGCATTAATCTCAACATTAATATCACGTTATGTAGCGAGGGGGCTAAAAAGCGCACGAAATGCCTTAAAGTGCATGCAAAACTGTGTTTATGTGTGCGTAAGTGTGTGTATGGCTGTATATATTCGCAAAGGGACTCTCGTATTCAGGTACACTGCACTACAGATTTCTTACTTGTTTTTATAATCAAGTTGAAGTGATATACACTATAAAAAACAATATTTGAAATTATACATGTGGATCAATGGAGATGATGTATCTTAGTTAATTACAGTTTTCAGCATATTTTATACAAATTTTCCAAGGAAAAATGGAAGCCGATCTATTGGCCTCCTAGTGCTGGTGGATGTGCTGTTGTTATCTTCTGGGGAAAATGTGTAGCCAGGTATTGTTTATGCAATCGCTGACGGCAAAACTGATAGAATTCAATTTCATTTGTGAAATTTCGACGCACAATATCCTTTACATGTTCGCTAACGGGTGGCTTAAAGTTGTTCTTATTGATTTTGGTCAGGTATTCGGCACTGTCTATAAATAAAAATAACAAAAGAATAATTACAATTTGTATGTCTCTTTTAGGTTTCAATAAATTACTTTTTAGTCTCTTTGCCTTAAAAAGAACAAGACACACCTAATGCACAAAATCGAAAAGTATGTAAAAGTATGTGATAAGACCCCATAAAGTATATATATTATTAATCAGGACGATAAGACGAGTCGATCTAGCCCTGTCCGTCCGTCTGTCCGGCTGTCTTCCTGTACGAACAACTGTTTTTCAGAGTCTTTACGAGCTAGAGCATCCAAGCTTGGAATCTAAATTCGTTATGTTCGTACGCTATACGAGTTTGTTTTAGATTTCTTAACTCTCGTGACAACCGCAGTACGAAAAACACCTTTATAAAAAACAATTTTCAACCGATCAAATTTCTTTATTACACACATAATATTATGTTGTTAAAAAAGTCCTGCGGTAATTTTATTGAATTTTCAATTGTTTATAAAAATGGCTACAATAATACGATTCAAGTCAAATATGCGCCGTTTGACAGAAAGAGGTGGTAATCCATTGGTGCGAGATCCGGACATTACGGTGGATGCAAAAGAACCTCCCATCCGAGCTCCCGGAGCTTCTGGCCCGACACCAAAGTATTGTGTGGCCTGGCGTTGTCCTGATGGAAGACAATTCGGCCTCTGTTTTTGCCTTTATCGTAATAGTTCTGTAAAATATGCCGTATTCTCTCTTTATTTTGTTCCATGTTTGCGACGATATAACTCACGAACGACTAAAAAGAAACAACAATCAATCAAACACGTATTAGCGCGTGAGAAGAGCTTTCCAAAAAGGTATAGCATGACTACGCGCTTGCAGCTACAACTAGCGAAAATACCGCAAGACTTTTTTCGACAACATAATAATTACAGCATTCTTAATCTAAATTATGAATCTCGTTAAGATTGAACACAAAACATGAAAGTTATAACCATTAAGTATCGTGATATAGAGCAAGGGGGGCAAATCTGCGTGTTTGCTATAAGAGCTAGATTTTTAAATTTCCTCTTCTGACCACCACAATTCGAAAGAAGTAAGAAATCTGAAGTCTTGACAAGACGAGTCGATCTAGCCATGTCTGTCTGTCCGTCTGTATGAACGTCTGTTTCTCAGAAACTATAAGACCTAGAGCAACCAAATTTTAAACCTAGATTTGTTATTTTCGTTGCTATACGAGTTTGTTTTTGATTTTTAAATTTCCTCCCCTGACCCCCGCAATTCGAAAAAAATACGATTATTAAGCACAATTTTCAACCGATTGCATATCTTTTGGGTACACGTCATAGCTACGTTGTGAATTTGGTTGAGATTCAACAATAAGCACTTAAGTTATACAACATTTAGTATCGCGCTATAGATTGCGGGCGCTAAGAAGAGCGTACAATGTCTAAGTACGTGCAAAACTGTGTGTATGTGGGAGTATGTGAATGTATAGCTATATATATATGCAAAGGGGCTCTCGCAGTCGGATACACTCGACTACAGATTTCTTTCTTGTTAGCCCCTTTACCTTTTTGTAAAAAAGAAGCAAAGCGGAGCTAATGGATTTGTGCAAAATGCAAAAGTATGTAACACATAGAAATAATCATCGGAGACCCCATAAAGTATATATATTCTGAATCAGGACGACAAGACGAGTCGATCTAGCCATGTCCGACTGTCCGTCTGTCCGACCGTCCGTCTGTCCGTCCGACCGTCCGTCTGTCCGTCCGTCCGTTTGTCCGTCCGTCCGTCTGTCCGTCCGTCCATCTGTCCGTCCGTCCGTCTGTATGAACGTCTGTTTCTCAGAAACTATAAGAGCTAGAGAAACCAAATTTTAAACCTAGATTTGTTATTTTCGTACGCTATACACGTTTGTTTTTGCTTTTTCAATTTCCTCCCCTGACCCCCGCAATTCGAAAAAAACGATTATTAAGCACAATTTTCAACCGATCAAATTTATTTTTGGTACACATCATAAGTAGACCATTCTTGATCCATGCTCTGGATCTGGGTAAGATTGATCAAAAATCTCGGAAGTTATAGATCATCAAAAGTGGCGTTATTGGTATAGTGGTGCGCGCAAAATAAGAGCTAGAGCAACGAAATTTGAAACGTAGATTTTGTATGTTTGTACGCTATGCGAGTTTGTTTTAGATTTTCGAATTTCCTCCCCTGATCCCCGCAATTTGAGAAAAACGATTATAAGGTACAATTTTGAAACGATCAAATTTATTTTTCGCACACATATTGAGTTGACCATTCTTCATCTACGTTACTAATTTCGTTAAGATTGAATAATAAACACGGAAGTTATACAACATTAAGTACCACGCTATAGAGCGTGGGGAGCTAAAAGGTGCGCGCAATGGATAAGTACGTGCAGAACTGTGTGTATGTATGAGTATGTGTGTGTATATTTAGGCAAAGGGGCTCTCGTAGTCGGGTACACTCGACTACAGACTTCTTACTTGTTTTTTTTTTTGTATAGGAGGGAAAGCCTTTAAAGCCGGAGTGTGGGACTTACACCCACTAAAACCTAACCCTACTCCTCGTTCTCTTCCCAAGTACTGAACCGATAGGTATGGCTTTACGAGGGGTAGATGTCATGAAAGCCTCGTCTAGAACTCGTCTAGAGTCCAAAGTTTAGGTTATACTGTCTTTCAGCTCGACGCAGTGATTTGATGATTACCGCACAAGTGTGGCTAATCGCTTGGTAATTATTTTCTGAGCTAAGCAGGATGTCTAAAAAGTCTCCCGATGATTAGGCTTAGCTCTTTCCGTTCTGAAGTAAATCGTGGACAGACAAAAAGGACATGTTCCGCGTCTTTAATTGTCCGTGCACACTGTGTGCAAAACGGACTATCCACATGGTGGAACCTAAGCAAAGCATCCGTGTCCTGTCATCATTTGCGTTAAGTAGAAGTCCATCTGTCTATGTTCCCTATCTAACCACCGTCCTTCTTTCGGAATAATCATTCTCATCCAGCTGCCTTTGGTTCATTGAGACCACCGCTGTTGCCAATGCTGTAGGGTAATCTATCGCCTTTTTTTTTGTGTGTCTACTGAGTTTCTCGACTGTGCCGCTAGGAGGTCGATCGGGATCATACTTGCCAGTACCAACACTGCATCATTGGATACTGTTTGGAAGGCACTCGTGACCCGTAGGGCGCACGTGCAGTAAGTCGCCCTACATGCCAGCCCGAGAGTCTTCGTTACCATGGAAGTGGCCCAGATCGGTACCGTATACATTATTACCGACCTGACCACTAACATTATGAACCAACAGCTTCGTTGGCGGGGACCTCCAAAATTCGCCATGAGTCGACCGAGTGCTGTTGCTGCTTTGGCTGTTATTTCAGCAGCATTCTGTAGGTGGTACTTGCATCCTCCAACCTGTATCATGGCATGTTCAACCATGTTTGAGCGGCTAGCGATAGTGCATTGTCTTGTAGCCAATCGGTAGCTTGCTGGACAGCAGCATTTGTTTCAGCTTCCACCTCCTGCAGTTGTTTAGCGACCACGACTATGGCGATAATATCCGCAAATCTCACTATTTGGGTCCCCTGTGGTGTATCCAGTCGCAGTACTGCATTATACATCACGTTCCATAGTACTGGGCCCAGCGCCGAGCCTTGTGGAACACCGCCTGTGCTGATGTACTGCTGTCGACCTTCTGCCGTGTCGTAGAGCAGTATTCTGTCCGTTAGTTACTTTTGGATCAGGCTCCTCAGGTACTCCGGTACCCTTAGTTGTTCTAAGGCACTGATTATGCAATGCCAATTTGCGGAGTTAAGGGCATTTTTCACGTCTAGCGTCGTGATAAGGCAATACTGCTTTGTGCCACCTTTCCATCGCGTACCCTTCATGGCTGCAGTAGTGCGATGTGCATTGATAGCATGGATGGTGCTTCTCTTCTTCCGGAACCCAAATTGCCAGTTTGAGAGCCCTTGCCGTTCTTCCAGTGCAATTACCAGTCTGACACTGATGATCCGCTCGAACAATTTACCGGTCACGTCCAGCATACACAGAGGTCTGTATGCTGATGGGTCCTCCGGTGGTTTGTTGTTCTTTAGGAGAAGTACCAGCCTTTGTAGGTTCCAGCTTTTCGGGAATACCCTTTTCCCTATGCACACATTGAAGAGATCACCGAGCACTGCAGTCTTCATGGTAGCGATGGTTTTTACCGCTTGAGACGGCACTCCATCGGGTCCTGGAGCCTTGCCATTTCGGATCCGTGATTTCCGCCACGTCCGTGTATTTCACTATACCCTCGGCAGAGTTTGTTGGGTAAGTGACTGGTGGTTGTCTCGGAAATAGCGCCACCACTATCGAGTTTAGCTGGGCAGGATCGACTTGCATCGGGCGTCTACATAGTCTTTTCATGACTATTTTGTACGCCGATCCAAATGGTTGCAATTCGCCTTATTGCATAGGTCCTTTCAACTCCGGTTTTTGCTATTTCTTATTGTTATGGCGAGTGTACGTTTTCTGCTGCAAAATTCTTTTAGGTGGAGATTAAAATTGGGTTTGCCCCATGAGCGATTCACTAGTCTCCTCCCGCTACGTCCTGATTCCACCAATTGACTGGCTTCCGCCTGGTGTTACCAGTGTGTCTCCTTGGCATAGATACGTGACATGCGTTAGCTAACGCACCGGCAACGTTATCGGCGTATGAGACCGGGTCCGTGCTTGGCTCAAACTGCGTGTGGGATATGGACACCCGGAAGGCTTGTTCATTCATTGCTTTTTGGGACCAGTGCGCGTGGCTGTCTTGCTGTACTCGTAGGTGTTGCCGTTGCAGTGACACGGAGAACAATATAGCCAGGTAGTCGCTGTGAGTGTATAGGTTAGACACTGACCAAGTCGCCTCCGTGCTAGGGCAGGACTAGCGAAGGTGATGTCTATAGTCGAGTGTCTCCCTGCTTTAGCAAAGGTGTGCTCAATGCCATTGTTAGGCAGAACCACATTGAGTGATGCCACACTTTCTATCAGGATCCTGCCCTTGGGAGATGTCCTGGCACACCCCCATTCGACAGCCCATGTCTCTAGCTACTACTACTGGAGAGTGGTTTCGCGCATCGTCTAACATGGCATTTACCCATGTGGTAAAGTCCTCGATGGAAACGCAGTTATAAATGAATATGACACACCACTTAGCCCGTACATAACCATTAGCACACGCCATCTCTGTGAGTTGATGTGCTGGTTGTCTACAGCTCCAGATTGCCGCTCCCGCTCTCGTGGTTTGGGCCCAGGTACCATCATCCTTATACTGGTATAATTCGCTTAGTATGGCAAGATCAACTTTGTGCTCTCTAACAGTCTGTGCGAGAAGATCTTGCTCTGCAGTGGTTTAAGTTAAGTTGAATTAACTTAATTGTGGCGGTTGGTGGTGGCCTTCAAATACTCCGGACCCATTTTGCTTAAGGTATGGTGTGCCTGGTTTTTTCTACCTTTCCGGGTGCAGAGTCTGCAGCATGGCTGGTTTTGACAACCTTTGGACTCATGATTGTCGTTTCGCACTTGAAGCATAGTTTGGAGGCATCATCTTTGTTTTTACATCTAGCTGCTATATGTCTGAGCTACAGACAGTTATAGCACCGCCTGGGCTCTACTTTACTGCGAATCTTGCAGACTGCCCAGCCTACTCACACGCTTCCTGCAGTGAGAAGCGTGTTTGCCAATTCCTTCTGTAGTGTTAGGGTGGCTGTTTGCATCCTCTGTAGCCATTTCGCAGCTTCGGCAGAGTTTCGGCTGGTATATCACTACCTATGAGCTTGGATACCTCTTTCAATACCCCAGCGGCTTCCGTCCATTCCGGAATGTCTCGTATTTCTACGATTGCCTTTTCCGTAATGGTCTTGACAATTGCACGATCTCCGAGGTCCTCCTGCGCGGCCCCGCTGCAGTTTGGCAGTGGAGTCGTCTGCCGCCTTCCGCATTTCGAGCAGGAGTTCTCCTGCCGCTGTGCGTCTCATGCCACGCACGCTGTCCATGAATATCTGTAATGCGCTGTTGGTTTGCACCGTTACCAGGACGTACGCGTAGTTCGCCGGGTTAGGGCACTTTACCACCATGGCATCGGGTCACTGTTTGCGGCGTGGAGTGGGCTTGAATTTACGTCTCGTTTTCTGCCACTTTTGCTGCTGCTGTTCTCTGAGCGTTATTTCTGCCCTTCGCTCAGGCTGGTTTTGGTTGCTCTTAATCTTGCTGGGTTGCACACCCGCTGGGCTCATATTTTGCTTCGACGTCGGTTTTTGATCTCCTTTTCCTCCACTGACCTGCGGCACTTGGTTTTTAGTTACTTCACTGTACCTGCAGTTCCGCGACGGAAGGGCTATTTGCGTTGCTCTGTCCACACCTGTTCTCTTGGTATGTGTGGTACTTGGTGTAGCTCCATGTAGATGCCCACTTATAGCTCTTTGTAGATTTTTCAACTGGAGCAGGGAGTCCTTCATGTCTTGGTTAACTTGACGTACTGCTGGCGTCTTTCCATTACTAGGAAGAGATTTTTGTCCACTACAGTGCCCACCTCCTTAATTTGGGCTTCAGGTGTTGGGGAGCTTTCAAGTGCGCGTTTAGGTAGTGTGTTTCTCTTTTCGCTTACTGGGTTTGCTGCGTTTCGCTTCCTCGGTGTCTCAGAGGTTCCTTCCTCTTCCGGGGTTTTTTTTCTGCCAGAGGCGTAGAATATGAGGGGATCTGCACAACCCCTCCTTTTTTGCAAATGGATTTGCCTCCATTTTGCTTGTAGCTGGCCAAGCATGCCACCGACGCAGTACTCCTCTCCTCTGGGACCACCAGAATCTGTGCCCCTGCAGTGGATGGTTCCACGGGTGGATTTTCACTCTAGTGACTGCCATCTGGAGTAATTAAGTTTTCCACAACCATTATACTTTTTAGCCCCTTTGCCTTTTTGTAAAAAAGAACCAAAGCGGAGCTATTGGAAATGTGCAAAATGCAAAAGAATGTAACACATAGAAATAATCAACGGAGACCCCATAAAGTATATAAATTGCTGATCAGGACGACAAGACAACTTGATCAAGCCATGTCCGTCTGTCCGTCCGTCTGTCCATCCGTCTGTCTGTATGAACGCCTCTTTCTCAGAGACTATAAGAGCTAGAGCAACCAAATTTTAAACTTAGATTTGTTAGTTTCGTAGGTTATACGAGCTTGTTTTAGATTTTTGAATTTTCTCCCCTGACCCCCGCAATTCGAAAAAACGATTATTAAGCACAATTTTCATCCGATCAAATTTATTTTTGGCAAGCATCATAATTAGACCATTCTTGATCGATGTTGTGAATCTGGGTAAGATTGATCTAAAAACTTGGAAGTTATACATCATCAAAAGTGGCGTTATTTGGCCCGGGGGGTATAGTAGTGCGCGCAAAATAAGAGCTAGAGCAACGAAATTTGGAATATAGATTTGCTATGTTCGTACGCTAAGCAAGTTTGTTTTAGATTTTCGAATTTCCTCCCCTGACCACCGCAATTCGAAAAATCGATTATAAGACACAATTTTCAACCGATCAAATTGCACACGTACTTATAAGACCATTCCTGATGTACATTGTAAATTTCGTTAAGATTGAACAATAAAGACGGAAGCTATACAACATTAGGCACCGCACTATAGAGCGCGGGCGGCTAAAAGGCGCAATGGCTAAGTACGGGCAGAACTGTGTGTATGTGTGTGTATAGCTGTATATGTAGGCAAAGGGGCTTTCGTAGTCGGGTACACTCGACTACAGACTTCTTACTTGTTAGCCCCTTTGCCATTTTGTAAAACAGAAGCAAAGCGGAGCTATTGGAAATGTGCAAAATCGAAAAGTATGTAACACATAGAAATAATCATCCGATACCCCATAAAGTATATATATTCTTGATCAGGACGACAAGACGAGTTGATCTAGCCATTTCCGTCTGTCCGTCCGTCTGTATGAACACCTGTTTTTCAGAGACTATAAGAGCTAGAGCAACCAAATTTTAAACTTAGATTTGTTATTTTCGTACGCTCTACGAGTTTATTTTATATTTTTGAATTTCCTCCCCAGACCAACGCAATGTGAAAAAAACGATTATTAAGTACAATTTTGAACCGATCTAATTTCTTTTTGGGACACATCATAATTAGACTATTCTTGATCAACATTATGAATCTGGGTAAGATTCATTAAAAAACTCGGAAGTTGTACATAATTAAATGTGCCGTTATGGAGCCCGGGGTGTTAAGTTGTGCGCGCAAAATAAGAGCTAGAGCAACCAAATTTGGAATCTAGATTCTTTATGTTCGTACGCTTTACAAGTTTGTTTTAGATTTTCGAATTTCCTCCCCTGATCACCGTAATTCGAAAAATCGATTATAACACACTATCTTCAACCGATCAAATTGCACATGTACTAATAAGACCATTCCTGTTCTACATTGTAAATTTCGTTAAGATTCAACAATAAACACGGAAGTTACAGAGCATTAAGTATCGCATAATAGTGCGCGGGGCTAAAAGGCTTTAAATACGTGCAGAACTGTGTGTATGGGTGAGTATGTGTGTGTATGGCTGTGTATGTAGGCAAAGGGGCTCTCGTAGTCGGTTACACTCGACTACAGACTTCTTACTTGTTTTTTTTTTGTATAGTTCCACGGGTGGATTTTCACTCTAGTGACTGCCATCTGGAGTAATTAAGTTTTCCACAACCATTATACTTTTTAGCCCCTTTGCCTTTTTGAAAAATAGAACCAAAGCGGAGCTATTGGAAATGTGCAAAATGCAAAAGAATGTAACACATAAAAATAATCAACGGAGACCCCATAAAGTATATAAATTGCTGATCAGGACGACAAGACAACTTGATCAAGCCATGTCCGTCTGTCCATCCGTCTGTCCATCCGCCTGTCTGTATGAACGCCTCTTTCTCAGAGACTATAAGAGCTAGAGCAACCAAATTTTAAACTTAGATTTGTTAGTTTCGTAGGTTATACGAGCTTGTTTTAGATTTTTGAATTTTCTCCCCTGACCCCCGCAATTCGAAAAAACGATTATTAAGCACAATTTTCATCCGATCAAATTTATTTTTGGCAAACATCATAATTAGACCATTCTTGATCGATGTTGTGAATCTGGGTAAGATTGATCTAAAAACTTGGAAGTTATACATCATCAAAAGTGGCGTTATTTGGCCCGGGGGGTATAGTAGTGCGCGCAAAATAAGAGCTAGAGTAACGAAATTTGGAATATAGATTTGCTATGTTCGTACGCTAAGCAAGTTTGTTTTATATTTTCGAATTTCCTCCCCTGACCACCGCAATTCGAAAAATCGATTATAAGACACAATTTTCAACCGATCAAATTGCACACGTACTTATAAGACCATTCCTGATGTACATTGTAAATTTCGTTAAGATTGAACAATAAAGACGGAAGCTATACAACATTAGGCACCGCACTATAGAGCGCGGGCGGCTAAAAGGCGCAATGGCTAAGTACGTGCAGAACTGTGTGTATGTGTGTGTATAGCTGTATATGTAGGCAAAGGGGCTTTCGTAGTCGGGTACACTCGACTACAGACTTCTTACTTGTTAGCCCCTTTGCCATTTTGTAAAACAGAAGCAAAGCGGAGCTATGGGAAATGTGCAAAATCGAAAAGTATGTAACACATAGAAATAAAGTATATATATTCTTGATCAGGACGACAAGACGAGTTGATCTAGCCATTTCCGTCTGTCCGTCCGTCTGTATGAACACCTGTTTTTCAGAGACTATAAGAGCTAGAGCAACCAAATTTTAAACTTAGATTTGTTATTTTCGTACGCTCTACGAGTTTATTTTATATTTTTGAATTTCCTCCCCAGACCAACGCAATGTGAAAAAAACGATTATTAAGTACAATTTTGAACCGATCTAATTTCTTTTTGGGACACATCATAATTAGACTATTCTTGATCAACATTATGAATCTGGGTAAGATTCATTAAAAAACTCGGAAGTTGTACATAATTAAATGTGCCGTTATGGAGCCCGGGGTGTTAAGTTGTGCGCGCAAAATAAGAGCTAGAGCAACCAAATTTGGAATCTAGATTCTTTATGTTCGTACGCTTTACAAGTTTGTTTTAGATTTTCGAATTTCCTCCCCTGATCACCGTAATTCGAAAAATCGATTATAACACACTATCTTCAACCGATCAAATTGCACACGTACTAATAAGACCATTCCTGATCCACATTGTAAATTTAGTTAAGATTCAACAATAAACACGGAAGTTACAGAGCATTAAGTATCGCATAATAGTGCGCGGGGCTAAAAGGCTTTAAATACGTGCAGAACTGTGTGTATGGGTGAGTATGTGTGTGTATGGCTGTGTATGTAGGCAAAGGGGCTCTCGTAGTCGGTTACACTCGACTA
>JBAMBS010000651.1:0-182253 GCA_037044455.1 Zygothrica quintamaculata
TTTATATTAAATAATTAATTTTAATACTTCAAAGTTCAAAATTTAATTTTAATTATTTAAATACATTTTTTATCTTTCACAATAAGCTGTGTATAGAGATGAGCGATATGTCATGTCGCTTGATATATGTCTGAGATATGTTGTATGATAGCAATGACAAAATGTAACAAATAAGTGAAGTGTAATTGACTACGAGAATTTCTTTACTCCAGTTATCAAATAGCCAAATACATGTATATAGTATATATATATATATACATGCATATTGAATGAATAATCATATGCGATTATTTAAATTGTTTTCGATTTTGTTTTGTACTCGAAAAAAAAAAAATTTAAAAAAACGAAAAATTTTAATTATAGACAATAAACACAACTTTATAAAATTGTGCAAAATATTATATATATATGAAATTCATTTAAATTTATATTAATTTACTGTTTATATATTAATTAAATATTTATATATTACTTAAATTTTATTTTTACTGTCCTGTACTAAGATTTTACATATTTGTAGTACAATATTTTATATCTTTATTTACAATTATTAATTTTATATTAGAACTATTTAAGGAAAATAAAACAATTCGTTTACCCAATAACAATTTATATTTGTATAATTTACTGTAAAATGGCTCAAATAGATTGTACTGCGCTGAGTATAGCTGCCATATGTAATCTTCCTATAGAACAATTAAATATATTTTGTTCAACTTTTAATTGATTATAGATCAGACCTAATTTTAAACTTGTAAGTTAAGTATATTTTCAGAACTATTATGTTTCTAGGGCATAACTTTAATCTAACGCATAAATAAAAATATAAAAATAATTTGATATTATAATTATATTTTTTATTATAATTATATAATATTTAAACAATTCAACAAACGCAATACTTTACTTTTTGAGAAAAAAAAAATAAAATGATTAAAAGTTTTATTAAAATTATAAATACTTTTATATGTGTCCTTCTGTTATTTATATATTTAATGCGAACAGAACAAGTTTCAGTGCCTAGAATTGACACATTAAAATATATAATGAATTGGTTAAACTTTGTTATAAAGAAAGCAAATAAAAAAGTATAGTTTAATTTAAGTCAAAAGTATACATTAAATGCATAATATTTAATTTAGTATTTCTACGAATTACGAGACGTTAATAGCGGCTTTCAAGTAGACCCTTTTGCATTGTAAAGATAATCCTAGGCAGTTCCTAGAAAACATTTTACTCTAATTAAACTGAGGGTTCTCAGTGTGGTGACAAATAAAATCTCTTTCAATATATATCATATATTATCTCTTAAATAGAGACATTTTGTTCATAAAGTTTGTAACTGGTTTGGGCTTGTTAAGTAAATTATCAAACTAATGTAATTACATCAGTTTTTGTGAGACACTTATATCATGAATACAATGTATTGAAGATGTGCATTGTTTGTTTATTATTTAGTATAATAATAAATAAATATATATATATATATGATGTTAGAGCTATCGAGTCGATAGGTAGTTATAAATAAGGCTTTTCATCATGATTTCCTAATAGCTTTCATTATTTAATTATCAATTAAACATTCTCTTGAAGAGCTTAGCTCATAATTTGAAATAATTCAATTATAATAATCAAAGCTTCTAGGAAATCATGAAGAAAAGCCTTATTTATATACTACCTATCGTTACTACAGATAGCTGCTAACATCATACATATATATATATTAAGTTAGTAATTATACTAAATTAATGAACAAACAATGCTACATCTATAACAACATACATTAGGTATATCATGAAGTAGGACAGTCTCTCACAAAAACTCCGGGGTCAAACAAAATTCACATTGGCCTATACGAACATAGGATGTATACTGAAACAAGCCCAAATGCGGCAGTTACAAACTTTATGAACAAAATGTCTCTATTTAAGAGATAATATATGATATATATTGAAAGAGATTTTATTTGTCACCACACTGAGAACCCTCAGTTTAATTAGAGTAAAATGTTTTCTAGGAACTGCCTAGGATTATCTTTACAATGCAAAAGGGTCTACTTGAAAGCCGCTATTAACGTCTCGTAATTCGTAGAAATACTAAATTAAATATTATGCATTTAATGTATACTTTTGACTTAAATTAAACTATACTTTTTTATTTGCTTTCTTTATAACAAAGTTTAACCAATTCATTATATATTTTAATGTGTCAATTCTAGGCACTGAAACTTGTTCTGTTCGCATTAAATATATAAATAACAGAAGGACACATATAAAAGTATTTATAATTTTAATAAAACTTTTAATCATTTTATTTTTTTTTTCTCAAAAAGTAAAGTATTGCGTTTGTTGAATTGTTTAAATATTATATAATTATAATAAAAAATATAATTATAATATCAAATTATTTTTATATTTTTATTTATGCGTTAGATTAAAGTTATGCCCTAGAAACATAATAGTTCTGAAAATATACTTAACTTACAAGTTTAAAATTAGGTCTGATCTATAATCAATTAAAAGTTGAACAAAATATATTTAATTGTTCTATAGGAAGATTACATATGGCAGCTATACTCAGCGCAGTACAATCTATTTGAGCCATTTTACAGTAAATTATACAAATATAAATTGTTATTGGGTAAACGAATTGTTTTATTTTCCTTAAATAGTTCTAATATAAAATTAATAATTGTAAATAAAGATATAAAATATTGTACTACAAATATGTAAAATCTTAGTACAGGACAGTAAAAATAAAATTTAAGTAATATATAAATATTTAATTAATATATAAACAGTAAATTAATATAAATTTAAATGAATTTCATATATATATAATATTTTGCACAATTTTATAAAGTTGTGTTTATTGTCTATAATTAAAATTTTTCGTTTTTTTAAATTTTTTTTTTTTCGAGTACAAAACAAAATCGAAAACAATTTAAATAATCGCATATGATTATTCATTCAATATGCATGTATATATATATATATACTATATACATGTATTTGGCTATTTGATAACTGGAGTAAAGAAATTCTCGTAGTCAATTACACTTCACTTATTTGTTACATTTTGTCATTGCTATCATACAACATATCTCAGACATATATCAAGCGACATGACATATCGCTCATCTCTATACACAGCTTATTGTGAAAGATAAAAAATGTATTTAAATAATTAAAATTAAATTTTGAACTTTGAAGTATTAAAATTAATTATTTAATATAAAACTTGGTTAGTTATATATGATTGAAAACAATTTATTAAAACATATTTAAAAGTTAATCTAAAATATTTTCATTTCCAGACTCAAAATAAAATGTGTATAAAATAAAAATAAATATTTTCTATTTTATTTTCAGTTAGAAGTGATTCGAATTTAGGCATACAAATTGCCCTTGTTATCCTTATCTTATAGCAAAGGATATGCAGTAAGCTAAAAGCAGCTGCCGGTGACAATTTAAGGACTTCATTAGGCATTCCAAGCCATTGAAAATTAGCCAGATTTTTATTTGACCAACACTAGAGAATGTCATCACATTTTTGCCTTAGCCATATGTAAGGACGTTTTTATGTAAATTTCTGTTGGGTTTTCGTTTCGAGCATGTCAAGTTGCTAAAAGTAGTTTTTGGATTTGTTTGCCATTTGCCGTTTGTTTTTGGTTTTGTTTTTGGCTTTGTTTTTGTTTTTGTTTTTGATTTTGCTTTTGGGTTCCATAGCATGTGTTGTAGATTTATAGCTTAGAATTGAAATAGTGTATGTGTGTGACTGTTTTAGTGATTATGTGTGTGTCTATATGTGTGTGTGTGAGTGGTTATGTGCTATATACTATTAAGAGCAACGTAAAAGGTTGAGTGTAAGCAAAAAATGTTCAAAGTTTTAGCAAGCAGCTTAAAGAGAATTTAAATTGCAAACAAATATTTGTCTTGTTGTAAAGTGTAAAGTAGTTTTTGCATTTAACTTGGCAAATTTTGAACTTTTCTCCTAAAACAAGATAATTCTAAAATCTACATTTAATATATGTATATATATAATGGTGTATACATACCAAAGTTAATACTCAAGCACATCATTTAAATGTGTTATGCAAATGTAACAAATGTGTGCAAAACTGTTGCAAAATTGCAAGATTGTTTTTATTTTTAGTTAACTAAAATGTAAGCTTGATTATGCTGGGATCAAAAGTGAGGAAAAAGGCAATCAACTAAAATGTTAATCAGATAAACTACTAACTATATTTAAGATCTATTCGCTTCCAATTTTTATTAGATTTTTATCAGTCAAATATCACCAAAAGATGGTGAATCGATAAACGATGTGTTTACAACTAAAGAAAGGATTAACTTAATCTAGTGGACATTAGCTGCAATAGCATATTTGATTTTATATAATAATATCAAAAAATTTTTTTATTTTACATTAACTTATTACATTTTAAAACGATGAAATTCCTTTTTAAGTAAAAAAAAAGAAGCAAAGCGGAGCTATTGGAAATGTGCAAAATCCAAAAGTATGTAACACATAGAAATAATCATCAGAGACCCCATAAAGTATATATATTCTTGATCAGGACGACTAGCTGAATCAATCTAGCCCTGTCTATCTGTCTGTCTGTCCGTCCGTCCGTCCGTCCGTCCGTCCGTCCGTCCGTCCGTCCGTATGAACGCCTGTTTCTCAGAGACTATAAGAGCTAGATCAACCAAATTTTAAACCTAGATTTATCATTTTTGTACGCTGTACAAGTTTGTTTTTGATTTTTCAATTTCCTCCCCTGACCCCCGCAATTCGAAAAAAATCGATTACTAAGCACAATTTTCAGCCGATCAAATTTATTTTTTTTGTTTATAAGACACAATTTTCAAACGATCAAAATTCTTTTTTGCACACTTACTAATAAGACCATTCCTGATCTACATTGTAAATTTCGTAAAGATTAAACAATAAACACGGAAGCTATACAACATTAGGCACCGCGCTATAGAGCGCGGACGGCTAAAAGGCGCAATGGCTAAGTACGTGCAGAACTGTGTGTATATGTGTGTATAGCTGTATATGTAGGCAAAGGGGCTCTCGTAGTCGGATACACTCGACTACAGACTTATTACTTGTTTTAAATGCACTCTGCAAGTCGGCAGCCCGACTTACACCTTGCTGCTCCTGGCCAAGTAAAAAGATTTCATTAAATCATGATATTTACATTATATTATACTATTATAATTATAAATATTTTTTACTTTCTGTAATCGTAGCAGATGCAGAATATATCAAAACAGCAATTAAGGCAATCCAGCGCATCTTTTTTCTTTGCTTCATAATTTATATTTATATTATTCAAGGCAAACAGCTTTATTTATATAAGTAAAAGTTGTCTCTAAATAAATTAGTTACTATATTAATTATTAAGCGTTTATAGCGTTATTTGTTTATTTATTTATTTAATTAATAATGACTAAGAGCAGCGTTAAAAATACAATTTAAAGCACTGTATGAAGATAAAACTAAAACCATTTACTAATTTACATTACAGCTAAAAAAAAGCAATTTCTGTGCCCAAATTAAAATTAGGATTAGATTTCACAAAAAGGAAGGTGAACTGCATTGCTTACAACTAAAAATAGCATAACCTTGCCGTATCTGACATTACTTTATTTAATAATACTATTTACGATATAGTAAAACATTTTCTTTATAGTTTGCTGTAATTTATTTTACTTTAATGCAAAATAATAAACATTTTAATAGTTACCATTCGGCTTACAAAATACATTTAAGCATCCTCATGAAGTGAAAAAATTTCATTACATCATTATATTTACATTATTTAATACTATTATAATTATTAATATTTCTTACCTTGTGCATTTGTAACAGATGCAGAAAGTATCAAAACAGCAATTAAGGCAATCCACCGCATCTTCTTTCTTTGCTTTATTAGTTATATTTTTATTATTCAAGGCAAACAGCTTTATTTATATAAGCAAAAGTTGTTTTTTAAGTAAATTAGCTACAATTTCATTTATAAAGCGTTTATAACGTTATTTAAAGCGTTAAAAATTCCATTCAAAGCACTGTATCAAGATGAAATTAAAACCATATACAGATTAAATTTTTAAAAGTATAATACTTTATACGTGTAGTGCCATCTATTAAAAAAAAATATCATCATAAAATAATAATGTTAAATATTATTAGTCCCTTTGCCTTAAAAAAAAAGCAAATGGGAACTAACGGATTTGTCCAAAATCGTAAGCAATACGAGTTTATTTTAGATTTTTGAATTTCTGAAAATAATAAATAAATAAATAAATAGATAAATAAACAAATTTGATGCTTATATCATACAACTTGCAGCGCCATCTATTGAAAATTTGCAATATAAAAACATTCTTTAAAAATTTTTTAATAGTTTGTTATAATTGATTTCCATTTAAAACTAAAACAATTATGATGTTATTAGTATATAATCAAATCTATCCACACGGCGGAGCACAGTCTCTATGGTAGCATCCAAATTTACAGCACGCTGGTCCTAGTAAAGTGCAAAATCAAAAGTAAACTAAATCATGATATTTATATTACAATATATTCATTTATAAATTTGTTACTTTCTGCAAATGCAGCAGATGCAGAAAGCATCAAAACCGCAATTAGAAGAATCATGCGCATCTTTTTTTATTTGGTTTATAATTTATACTAATAAAAAAGCAAACTAGAAAGTAAACACTTATATTTATATTATTAAATAGGTGTGTCCAAATGAATTTGTTACAATATTATTAAATTATTATTAATAAATAACGTTATTCAAACCATTTAAAATTAATTTTCAAACAGTTCAATGGGATTAAATTGTAACAATGCACTTTTAAATATATATTTATTTTGTTTTCAAATAAGTGTATGTATATAATATATAATATGTATATAGCTTTCAGATAATATTTACTTTTTATTGATTAATATTATAAGCGGTAATATATATTTCACTCGTTTTAAACATATAAAACTTGTATATAATTATTAATGATTTAAGTATAGAAATTTTTTAAAAACCTTGGTATCTTAGCATTTACAATTAGATCTGTTATAGAAATAAATTTTAAGTTTAACAAATAGAATAGCAACATGTGCATGAAATATAAAAAATTGCAGCCAAAGGAAGAAAGTTTTTTAAAAAATATAAAATGCTTTGTGTTAAATCCGTTCCAGGGACATCGAATGTGTTCTCAAGGCTGGCGAAGTTGTCAAGCCATCGTCTTAGCTCTCATCCTAAACGGCTAATGTGTTGGCTGAGCACAAAACGACCGACGAGTTACAGAATTAGAAAAAGATAGAGACAACAAGTACTAGTAAGTATATTCCTGCAGTATTTGTACAAAGGGTAAATATTTCAATGCAACTTTGAAGGAAATATAGAAAATTTGCAAGCTAAATTATTTTTTGTCTCCTTTTTGTAACAGCTGAAAGCAAAACCTTAAATTTTATATTATATGGGGGTATATTAGTGTTAATTAATGATATAAAGTCATAATAATTGTATTATGACTTATATAAACTGATATCAGCATGACACACACTTTTTGCTTAACTTAATTAACTTATTTTTAGAGAAATGAAGTTTGATTTCCAATTGCCATTTCCAATTATATAAACAGACATTGCTCAGCAGACACGAATTACATTCAATTATGAAATGCCAAGAGTAAACCCATGTCTGGCTTAAGGTTCAACTAATTTGCTGTCCTCGCACAAGGAGTGCATACTGCAAATGTCTAGGCGAAAGAGCATTAGATACATTGGCATACCCTGAATTTTCCCAAGTGGTATGTCTATTAGCCTGTCAAATGTCTGCAAATTCTTTAAGCAACCTGACGTAATTCTTAAAATATATAATACATATATAATATATATACATATATAATATATATTGAAGCAAAAAATAAAATAATATATATATTACTAAGTATTCATTCTCATTTGATGCAAGTCAGTACTTTGTGCCTATAAATTTGTACTTAAATCAATTAGGCAAAAACCCTATACTAATTTCATTTAATTTAATGCTCGAAACATATAAAAGCGAGAACAATTTTAGGTGTTCCTTCATTTTATCTTCTTCTATTTGTATAGAAGCAGACAGACAAGAACCCATAAAACGAAACTCTGTTCATTAGCCAAATTATGAATGTCAAGGTGGGTTAATAGCTTAAGGCCAACATGTAGACTGACCAAAAGGATATTTATACGATTGCTCGTATGCTCGTCCTAAACAAACCGAAAGGTAGCCACATATAAAAAATGTTTAAAAGTTATATTTTATTTTTTGTATGTATATATATATATATATATGTATATATATATATATATTAAATGAAGCAGAACTTTGACCAAAATGGTCACACGCACATTATATGTATTATTAGTATGCCAAACACAAGTACAAGTTGACCAAAAAAATAAGCTGAAACCCATATGACAATGGCAGGAGAAACTGGCCACGTTACAATAAAACACGCGCGTGTAACCCATGTTTTTGCTGAAAGTCATTATAACTTAGCCTAAGGAGAAAATAAATACTTTATTTTTGTAGAGGATCAGAAGACTTCAAAGAATACTTTTAACTGGTCGAATTATGCCAAATTTCTGTTTATTAAATTTGTGCACATTCTGAGCGTTGGTCAAGGCAAAATGAAGCTGTATGTTATAATTATAATGTATTTAAAAATGAATTAAGGAATACATGCATGTATATAATAAAAAGTAAAATTACGACTAAATTTGGAACTTTTAAAAAAAAATTAAACCATAACAAGTTTATTGTAAGTCAAAGATCATTTGTTGAATCATTTAATAAAATTAGTACCTAAGCTTATAAAATCGACATAATTTTATGCAGAAAATTTAAAGAAAATTTAAATCTGAATTTATATATAAGCTAACTGTGAGATTTATATTTTTATTTAAAGAGAGCTGAGAGCTGAGCCTTTGAAATAATCAATTTTAATTAACGACAAGAAAGTCAACGGAAATCAGATATTGTTTACTTGTGCTGAACGAGCCCAATTTTCATAAAATTTAATGGATTTTTTTTTTGTTTAATTTTTATTTTTCTTAACTTAAAAACATATAAAGAGTATAAAACTGAATTCGTTACATTAATCTGACATATAATCAATTTACAACCAAATGTAGGGGGTAAAAAAAATAGAGTAGAGGAAACGGAAGTTCACAGAGAAAAACTAACGCTGATGCCGCAAAATGGTAACGAGGATTCTGGCAATGACAATACGATAATACAAAATGCTGAACAGGATGGTAATATGTATAGTAGAGAAAGTTTATGGTACAGAAAGTTACACATATACACATATATATATAAACATATACATACATATAAATGAACTGCAATGAATTTTAGTTGATATGCACACAACAGAATAATGAAAAGGAATGCAGAATGGCAAGTGAATTCACAACTCTTTGCTTTACTTGTACTTTACTGTATATATATATATATATGTATATATATATAATATTATACGAGTATAGGAAAAGTAGGGGAAGTGATTTCTAGAACTTTTTATATGTAGGAACCGTTTTATTGCCCTTTCTATGAAGCCTTAAAAGGCAACAGAGCCATAAAACTGGCCAGACTGATGGACGTTTTGAGCCCTGACGCGGTTCGTACAAAAAAAAAATAAATACAAAAAATAAGCAACAACAAAAAATACTTCTCGTTGCTCATAAAACAGAAACAAAAACAAAAAAAAAAAGAGAAACAAAGAGAGAAAGTTTTAAGTGTATTTTATCCACTCCTCCTTATGTCCTTATGTTTTGTTTGGTCTCCAAACAACAAAAAAAAAATCACTTGAATGCATAACAAAGCATAAAGCCGCGCCACGCATCAGCAAGTCCGGGTAGAGTCCGAATCCGGTGCTCGGATGGATATTGTCAGCACTTTGTGTTGCAAAAAAAAAAAGGACTGACACAATATAAAAAAAAATGAAGAGAAGAATAGAACAGTACAAGCTAATGATACAAATGACATCGCATAAAAATTTGCATAGCATGGCAAAAAGAATGAATCAAAACAATATAAAAGGATCAAAAACTCAAACTCGTTGCAAATGTATGGAAAGTAGTTGAATTGTTACATAGAAATAGATATTAATACATGGATGATACTTGTAGATGTAGTTGTATTGATACGGTTGGTTAAAGCCATCAAAAAGCAATTTATATATTTAAAAGGGTTGCAAAAATTTGAATTTCAGTATGAAATGCCAACTAACGATTATTCAATCGAATTAATAAGTAAGAAAAAAAAATCAAGGATTTCTTGAACTTGCAAGAAAACATTTTAAATGCTAAATTTCTCAGAAAACAAACTGCAACTACAATAATAAACAAAAATAAGTAAAGAAAATAACGAAATGAAAAGAAATGTCTGTGCATAATAAAAAGTATAAAGGGAAAACATTTTTGGGACTGAATGAAGAAGGATCTTAATAACCATGGTACAAATTGTGTCAAATTTCTTATATTAAAGAGATAGAGAGAGAGAGAGAGAGTAAATAAACGCTAAAGATATGGCAGGACATTTTCGCAAGGCTAAGATTCAACTCTTTTGCATAAATCACAGCTACAATAATGACGCCACAGGATGCTCACCACAACAATGCCAGAAATGTCAAATTAATTTAGCACACTGGAAGCAAACCGGAAAATGCCGCGTGCGTCTTTAGCTTTTCAATCAAGGTAAAGCACAACCAAAATAACCCAAAAAAAAAAAAAAACGCACAAAAAAAATATAAGAAACTAAGAGCAAGGACTAAGTCGCACTGATGCTTGTCACGTTTTTATGAATTCGCCGCGCCTGCCACCTCAGAAGGCGACAGGCTTACTAACATAATACCGCCAAAAAATGAGCTGACTGGCGAAATTGTCGACGGTGCGGCGTCTGCTTAGATAACACGCCTTGAGGCACAAACGGCTTTCGGGGCATAAAAGCCATGTCCTAACAGACCCACAAGTGGGCTACCAAACAGCTTCGCTTCAACTCCTACTGATATTTTTTTGCTTATGCTCATGTTCATGCTTATGCTGATACTGATGCTGATGGTTGTGCCTTTGCCTGTGTTTGTGCTTATTGTTGGATAACGGAAACGCAACGACAAACACGCATAAATTACTTAATTAGTAGTCAAGATACGAGGCAAAAAAGGTCACCTCAAAGAGACAACCGGAAGTGGTAAAGTCTGTACCGTTTCCCACATTGAGTAATCAAATGTCAGGACATTAAATGCGCATATCGAGCATTCTGACATCTTTCTAACAGTATACATAAATCAAGAGATACGCGTGGACGATTGATCCTCAAAGCAGACACAATATTAATGGACTCGTTGAGATTTTCTAATTACAACCAAAAGATTCCATGTCTTACAGCTAAATACTCCAACCTCCTCTTTGTCCTTAAAGCCTTCGCACCAACTCGATACAGTCAACAGCCATGAGCCAACAGCCAACAGCGAACTGGCAACTGCCCTACGCTCCTTGGACTACAATTCGTAGTTATTGCTGTCAGCACTCACAAAGGCCAAAGCAAACAGACAGTATAAAAAAAATATAGAGCGAAGCATATTTCAGACAATACAAGTGAAAGTCTTAAAAGGCACCGACAGACAGAGCGCCCTCTAAAAGGAAAACAAGCTACAAGAAAATTGTAACTTAAAGGAAAAGTAGCTGTCGGTAGCTGTTTAGAGAATCCGGGTGTGCGTATTGTTATTTTGATTCTCTAACAATAGATACTAGTTAAATAGAGTCTAAACAATTTGTTATTAACTTTGATACACTATAATAATAATTTGTACACTTTGTATTATAAGTAATACAATCAATAAGGTAAATAGTAAATAAATATAAATACTAACGAAACATAGCTCATAAGCAAGTTAAAAGTATTTTATATATTTTTTGGGTGTTTATATATTTTCTTAGAGCATTTCAGTGTATAGAAGTTTCACTATGTTAATACTTGTTGATAATTTTTAACATAATTTGTTTGTGTTGCCCAAACAAGCGACCGTGTCAGAATTCTTAAAGTGGCCCCTAACGCTCACTCAACCATTACCCTAACTACCCATTACCCTCTTCTGTCCCACGCTATGCTCCTGAGCTTAACCATTCAGCATTACGTGTCCAAATTGTGACAATATGGCTATTTGTTCTATTTCTATTTGCTGTTGGCTGTAAGCAATTAGAAAGTGCACGCACCTATTATTAGAATTGGCAGTGGAATGTTTGAGTATTCAACATGAGACGAAAGACTTGTAGATTCCTATAAAAGAGCTCCATAAACTAGCAACAAAAACCATATAGCTTAACTTAGATGGCTATCAATTTACTGGCTAACCAAACTTGTTACGACTTATTAACCTGATATACTTAAGTCCTGGCTAAAATGTGCTTAAGCAAATACCAAAAGTAAATAAACAAAAAACGATAGCTCATCGAAACATATATAAAATTTGATATTCATGTAATTGAAAGTTAATAGACTATATCAAAAATATTTAACAATTTGATAGACTTAATTTCTTCATTTCTTTTAGTATACTTTATTCTACTATTTTCTTTATTGTCCCGTTATATAATTACAGCTAAATCCAGTTAATTACAAGAAATTATACTTGATTAAAGAAATAGAGAGCCACGGTTTAGGTATATCAACACAAAGACATATCTTTAATTATGGAATGTGATTTATAGAAATCTGAAAGAGGCTTTAATAATTTAGTGGCTTAAATCATGTAGATATTTTCATCTAGTACAAATCTTATATAAAAATAAAAAAAAATATCAAGAAGATTAACAAACACAATAATAATAACCATAAAATTAATACAACAGTATAAAAAACTGAAAACTAATTCTAATATATTAGGTAAATAATAATAATAAAATTTATATAAAAATACAAAAAAGTTAAAAGTAATCAAAAATATATTAAGAAAATAATAATAATAATGTTAACACTAAAATAAAAATATAGAAAAGTTAAAATTATTAAAAGTATATTAAGGAAATAATAATAATAAATATATAAAAAATTAAAACTAATTATAATATATATATATATATATATATATAAAGAAATAAAATTAATATAAAAATTAAAAACATAAAACTAATAATAAAATATTAAGGAAATATTAATAATAATAATAAATTCATAAAAAATTTAAAAAAATATATACAACAAAATAATAATATTAATTAAAAAAAAAATGATATTAATATTTATATATTAAAGAAATAATAATAGTAATAATAATAATTATGTATATAACAAAATTAAAACTAAAAATAATATATATAAATAAAGAAATAATAATTACAATAATAATATTGATATAAAAATTTAAAAAAAAAATTAAGTTATAACTATTAATTAAGAAAACACACTTTAGTTATAGAATAGTTAACACGAATATATTTTTTAGGCAACTTTTAAGTACTAAAAGTTTTCACAAATTTAAAGAAATACAATAAGAGAAAAATGTATATTAAAAAAAAGATAAATATATATATACATATATATATATATATATGGAAGCTCATAAAAAATGCATAAAATTTTAATGTTGTTATGTGTACGTGACAGACTACAGAAGTCAGGGCCAATTCACATATTTATTCCTAGGCAATATCAATCTGATACACGCGTATAACTGAACTTCTGTTTAAATAAAAAAAACAAAATTATTTTAAAAGCAAAGGAAACATTTAATTTAATTTAAAAATTCACATACACAATTTAAGTTTATAGGTCAAAAGTCATAAGTTGTGGACAATAAATAAATTATATATTGATTAAAGGATACGTCAAGAATAAAGTAGATTAATAAATAAGATTCGGTGATTTCTAAAAAACATTAAAAGAAATAGCTTATATTATTTTAAATATATATTTTAAGTATAAGAAATTCATGTTAAATTTTGACTGCAATTAAAAGATATTAAGTACGCATCGGCTTATTAACCAACTGATAAGTTTTAATAGTAGTTGATAAATCGTAACTTTATGGCACTTATCTGTCTGTTAAAGGGCGTGGCATGATGATAATTAATTATTTGTCAAATTTCATATTCAAATAATATAAATGTAATAACCGTGTGTAGACCCATAGTGGGTAAGGCAGCAACTGAAATCAAATGGAAATTTTCGATTCATTAATCACAGTAGAAGAGCAACAGGAGCAATTCAGTAAAATAAGTAATAAGTGAGAAGTGAAAAAAAAATGTGTATAGTCAGAAATAAACGGAAAATACTTATATCTACTTGACCACACCCAGTTATACGCCTGGCACACCCAATGCCAGAGCGTGTGTCAAAGGTGCCTGAAGGCAAGTCAGAACAGTAGCTGCAACATGTGCAAACAGAAGGTGTTACAACTCCAAAGAAATTCTGGTTGTGTGTACGTGTGTGCCTTGAGGCACAACAGTGCGTATGATTGATGTTGCTCAATGCGCGACTGACAGCACCATTATCTGAAAGTGTATTTGTGGGTATATATGTACATATGTATGTGAGTTCCAATGTGTACATATATGTGTATTGCTGTATTGCAGCCTGCACATGCCAAGCAGAATAGTAACAACCACAGCACAAAAAACAAATGCTAGCGACAAAGAGCTATGTTAGAAAAGCAAAGAGCAAAGCAAAAATTTAAGGACAAAACAAAATAAGCTTAAAACCTGGCCAACAGTTGCCTCCGACACTTTTGAGATTATATTGAGCTTTTGTGTGGCCAGCTCACGTCCAAATACCTGCTGTAGCCGAAGCTCTGGTGTTGACAGCATAAAAGTAGGTACAAAATAAAAGCGACAGCTGCAACGTTAAAGCCAACAAAGCTGCCAACTGGATCTAATCTCAACAGATAATAAACACCTAACGAATACTCTTTCGAACTTACTTAATTACTTATAGTTTGGTACTTTAAAAATGCTTACCAATTGTTTTTCTTATAAAAAGTTCCTCTGGTCTATAGAATTATCCAAATGCATAATTTAATTTGAAAGTCGAACCAAGGTCTCCGCAATGAATTATCTAAAATTACATCATCAGCAAAATAATCTAATTAAATTTCAAAACTTAAATCAAATTTTATTAATTTTTATTTGGTTATTTATTAAAAAATATTGTCTGCAATATGTTAAAATATTTGCCAATTTCTCTGCTTATTTTACTGGCCCTATTTAATGTGCGACATATTCGCTATGAAAGTCAAATATCATTTGTAAAGGTGAGAAGAAAAAAAAAACAGTGTGCAACTTTGTTAATGAATATTAAATGGAGGGAGAAAACTTCAGTTTTTTTGGTATTTCACTTTTTGCTTTTCACTCGAGACTGTTTTCCGTGTCACTTTGTACATTTTTACAGTGGCTGATAAATTTAATAATCACGAATTAATTATGTTTGTGGTACGTTGGGAAATTAACTTTTGTAAATCTTTTAACTGTGGATACAAAGCTCGAGAAGAATTCGTGCTGTTTAAAATTTGGGTTACCAGCAAGTTATCAGGATGCAGAACGATAATTATTTAATCATTGAAATTAATAATTATTAAAAAAGTATGCTGAAAACCTCAATTATGTGTATTAATGTTAATAATAATTATAATTTACATTATGTTCAATAAGGAAAAATACATGGAAATGCTTTTAAATCATTTGTCCTTGCAATTGTAATAGTAAATTTTGTTTTATTTTTTATTATTTTGTATATATATTTATTTTTTTTTTTTTTGCTATTTTCATATGGCTCTAGGTTATTATTAATAATATTTTAATACATTTATTTTTTTTGCTTTTCAACTTGATTAATATAATAAAATGCCATAAAATGTATATTGTATATATGCTGCTGCAGTAGACAAACGACGAAACTGACGACTCGACGGACGCTGTCAGCTGCCATGGGCATTTCAACTTGTGCGCCTCTTCGTGCCAAGCCATAAACAATGCTTGCAAAAAATTGTTAAAAAAAAAGGATATATATTTTTTGCAACATTGAAAATGTAGCACAGTACAAAAAAAAAAACGCTTGAATTATACAAAGGAATAAAATGGACAGCAAACATACAGAGTCCAGGGTAAAAGGGGGGATAAACCTGACCGAACTCGAAGCATGCCGGCGGCAATTGAGGAATAAGAAAAACAGAAGCAACAACAGCAGCAACAAAATTCTCGTAAATGGTAACGGATAGCGAAAAGGATAAAATTATTCATTTCATCTTAAATTCAGACAATTTAATACGAAACAACTCAGTTATTAAATTGCTCAATTGTGTATTCTTAATGATATTACAAGCAAAAGGATTATATAATAAATTGTTGCTAACAAACAGTGCCACATGTTTTGATTATGCCAAACTATCATTGTAATAAAATCTAAGTTAAGTGTAAGGAAAACTGCAACAAAAGAGAATTTCACTTCAATATATCAATAGCAAACATATTTTTAGCGATATTTAGATAAAATTTACATTTGATAATAATATTTCAACTACATAACACATCAATTTGATACCTTGTGAAAATCAAATAACGATGAAAATATTTTAATACTATTTTTATTTAAAATTTTAATAATAAAGTTTTAGGTTTAATTTTTTTTTGCATAAGAATTTGTAAAATTTTACAAATTTCTTGATTAGTTTCATTATTTTACATAACTTGCCAAAGACAAATTCCGAAACTAATATGCTTTATTATTAAATAAAATGCACATTTCTAAATGTTAGATAATGTTTTTCTGTAAGAGAAACCATATTAAATAAAGCATAATTAAAAATATATATTGATAATTGATAAAAGTGAAATATCAACCAAATATTGGTTTTGCAGACGACAAATCTAAATTTGAAATTGATATTTCATATTTTTGATTGAGATTTACTTAAATACGTTTCGGTATATAGCAAATTTATTAAAATAGAATATAGTTGTTAACATGGATTATTATGTAAGCAGATATAAGTTTATGCACATATTAAATGTGAGGAGGAACTTTATGTATACTTAAATATAAGCTGCAGCTGATTGCAGTTTGTTTGAAGTTATGCAAATGAAATTAAAGTTATGTGGCAGCTGCGACTCAAAAGCAAATGAAACTGTCAGGTGAATAACAAATAGAATATGATATTGATTGGAAATGAAAATGAAATTGGGTGCAATTATCAATCAGTCTGTTGCCAGGTAAAATTCTTGAGTAATGTCCATCAATTGAAATGGAAATGGCATTGACAAGCACAAGGACAAAGACAAGGACATATGAATGGTCAGGCAACAAGTTAGTATTTGGCATCCCTTAGGCTAGCTTACTTTTTCAAAAGGATTTCAAAGCAGGCCACAAAACACAAAGTGGCGACTCTAAAGTTGCCCTTATGGCCCTTGGCGAGCATCTTCTAAGCTGTCTGTTGCCCACGTAATTGGCAAAGGATCAAAAGGGCTCAGTGAAAGTTCTCCTTGTATATATAGTACAAAGGCATACAAATAAGAAGTCTGATGCCAGCTTGCACGGACAAGTATATTTCAAAATCAGACAAAATGAATCAATAGCACATTTTAAGATCATGCAATCTAAGTAGATTAGATAAAATACCTAAATACTGAAACAAAAATTATAAATAGAAACAAGACTTTCTTTCGACATTCACATACAATATATATATGAACTATAGCTATCAGTAATTAGGATAGTTTTTAATAATTTATATTGAAAAGTGCATATTGCTGTCTTATACAGAACTTCGGGTTTAAGCAACAGGTTCTTATAGAATTTTGATTATTAACTACATAGCATGCTCCTCAACACACAGACATGTGTATGTGTGTGTGTATGTGCATATGTATGTGTTGTTTGGATATTATTTTGAGTTAAAGTGGACGCATGCGTCATAAAAATACACTCAAAAAGTTTAATTTGAATGTGAAATGAGTGAGTTTAACAGTTTTACAGACTCAAATATTGACAGCATGTGCAAAACGAGAACAAAGACAGGACATGCTGTGATTTTTGGTAATCGGAGCAAAGACCGTGGAGTCAGATATGTTTTTTCCGGTCCATTAAAAGAGTATCTAAAACCATAAGTTGACCTCAAAGTGTCTGTACAGTTTGTATATTATCAAAAAGGATGTCCAAACGGATGTGTAAAAGTAATAGTATAATAGAAGTCTCCAGTTTGTAGGTGCTTTAGAGAGATAGACAGTAGAGAACAAAAAGTATCTTTTTGATTTCCGCAACAAATTAAATTAAATGTTGCTTGTAATATGATTGCAATTGAGGCAACATTTACGGCAAGCAACAAGGAGAAGTTGCCAAGTGGACAGCAAACTGCAGGATGTCGACAATAAAGGCATTCCGATGTCAAGAAGAAGCAACTAAAATGCCAACAGGAAACGGAAGCATTAGCCAACGCACCACTCCTCTGTCCAACGGTATAGAACCCAAATGCATCCAATGGGAACGAGCTGGATACACCAAACAGTCAACTGCTGGACGACCATTTGAGTGCGTCCATGTGACGACTTCAATGACTCGGTCGACACTTTTTATTGTAAGTGCTTTGCTTTAACATTTCATTGAAAGCCCTTACTCGTACATTGTAATATTGTTGTTGATGTTGTTGTTGTTGTTGTTGTTGTTGTTGTTGTTGTTGTTGTTGTTGTTGTTGTTGTTATTATTATTATTGTTGTTGTTGTTGCTGTTATTATTATTGTTGTTTCTAAATGCTGTTCCTATTGTTGTTGTTGTTGTTGTGTGCATTGTTTTGTAGCTTAACTGTTTGCTTTCAACTTGTCGCTCTGTCGCCATTGTTGCTTATCATACGAATGTCAAGCGGCTTTGGCAATGGCGATGGTGTTCACGTTGGCATTGGCATCGGCGTCGCTGTCGCCGTTGGCTTCGTCGCTGTCGTCGCCATCTTCGTCTCAAGTACCATCAAGAGTAATATAAAAGGTGTATGCTTGTATATTTGATTGTGTGTACGTATGTTGCATTTGTAAATATGAACGCGTGACATGTCGTGAGCAAATGTTCATTGAGTATAAAAAAGCGTAAAACGTGCAACACAAACATTGCCAAAAAAAATTCTGTTGGTTATTTTAATTTAAAAATAAAAATCTTAAAATATATACAAATTATTATATTATTTCAATTAAAAGCTAACAAAATTAAAAGTACTTAAAATTCCATAAAAAAAATATATAAAGTTCTTATATTAACTTAGTTTAGAAACTTAAACTAAAAAATTATTTAAGTTAAAAGTTTAGTTCGAAAATATAATCATATTCAATTCATTATAATTTAATTAATATCATTAACTCTGCAGTTATAGTAATAAAATGACTTCGAAGTCGTGAGAGTGAAGTAACATCACGTTGCAATCTCTATTGTGCGTAGTCCTTGCACTGTAGTCCTTCTGCACATGCAGAACGGCGGAAATCTTAAGCATTGCTAGGCATTGGAGCTGAGTATGAGTATAGGAATGGGTACATGAATGGAAATATATAAATGAGTATGGTTATGGGTATGGGTATGTATATCTCTATATATGTATATATATATATATATATATATATGTCTGTACGCGTATGTGCGGCATAGGTCTCCGTCAAGTGCTTCCTTCCTCTGGTTCACTACTAATTGCAACACAAATTACTTTTAACCAAGTGGCTTTTCTCATTGTGCTTACAAATTGCTTGTATTGTAATTGCTGTTATTATTGCTTCGTATTTTTTGCTTTTTCTGTTTTGTATGAAACCATGAGTAGAACGCAAAAAGAAATAGAAAAATATTCTTATAAAAGAAACCAATTTGAATGTTAGAAATACTATAGTATAAATCCATTTAATACTACAGACTTACAGTAATAATGAAAAGGTGACATTTCATATACTTAAGGCACAAAAGAACACCCTTCAAACAAATTCATATATAATCGTTTAGTTGCTGTCTAGTCCAATTATATTGAATTTATTTACCTTATTCGAAATACTAAACATAAAAATTATTAAAGAAATAATTAAATAATTTGTTTAGTACCACTGCCATGAGTTTTTTCTCACCAATATGAAAACGTTGAAGTGTATTTTGTATTGATTTCAACATATTTTAGTCATTGATGAAGTTTTTTCTTTTAATTGTCAAGCATATTGTATTTACAAATTGAAAGAAACTTTTTATATTATAAAATCTTTAAGTTATAATAAGAATTTTCTTTTTTACTACAAGTATTGCAACACATTTTATTGCACAAGACATTAAGCAAAAAAATTGATAAAAAAAAAAAAAAGAAATAATTTTAAATATTTAAATGTGGTTATTATTAAACAATAGAAAAATTTAAAAGCCTTAAAGAAGTGTCTAGTATAACATATTTTAATTCATACTCAGCTACAGCTGCCTTTAACTAGAAGTCAAGTCCAATCAACCGAAAGTTATTTCCATACAAAGGAGTAGAAAAGCCAAAAAAAGAAGAAAAATAATAATAATAATATTGCACGAAAAAATTTCATAAAATTCTTTGGGTCACACTGGAGGGCAGCAAAAAAAAGTAATAACGCGATTTCAACAAAAAAATAATAATAATAATGGAAAAGAAAAAGGGGAGAAAAAAGAATTGATACAGTAGATACAGTTAATATTGCGGCACTGTGATGGGAAGTGACCATCAAAGAGTTCAATATATCGCAGGTTCAGTTTGTTGAAAATCAGTACAGAAAATATATTAAAAACCAAGTTATATGCGACTCAGTTGAGTGTTCTCGACTATTGTATACCGTAAGCTTAGATATTTACGAAAAGGGTAGTATTTCAACTAGTACTAAAAATATATAATGTTTCCTCCAACCTGCTAAAAGACGTTAAAGATTAATGAATCATTTAGTAGTATATGCTTTAAGCTGGTTTTATTACTGAGATACATTTCAAAAGATTGAAAAATTTATCGATCATATTTTATAAAATAAAATGAAAAAATAATGTTATTGATTTAACTTTTTGGCTCCAACTAACAAGAAATACAATTTTATAAAAAATATAAAAAAAAAAACAAGTCTTTGTATTTTATTTGCTTGACTGGTGCTGCGCCCTGAGCCAGTACATCGGCATTATGTTAGCCCATTGGCTGCCACTGTTGCCGGTTGCTGTCAGTCAAATAGTCAAACAGTCAACAAGTCCACCAGTCTGCCAGTCTGCCAGTCACTGGGCAATGTTGAAACGTGCACGAAATTCCGGTTGCAGCAAACGGAAATTGCATTTACACGCTTGCGTGGTCCTTGCAACGACATGCCCCACAATGACTAACCCAGAACTGTGCCTTTCTAGGGTGTTCATCTGTTTTTGGTTTCTCATTTTTTTAATACATGGCCAAAGGCGTAAACAACAGGCGTACACATATTATCTAGTATACACAGACATGTACACAAATGGTATGATCCGGATTTTATTAAACCTGCAAACATGCCCAGCTAACGTTGATATCACTAATCACCTGATAAGCAAAGGACTCCACTCCATAACTGTAAGGGTAAAACAAACACAAATCTGGTCAAAGTTGATTGAAATTTTCTCAAGGAGATTGTTTCTGAATGTTGTCATTGGGTTACACATTAAATCTGATTAATCCTAAAAAGAGTATCATATACTATCAGATACTCCATAAACATAATGATATTGTCAACGCATATAAATATATTTATCAATACATACTATATATAATTACCAGTCTTAGCAGATATATATCGCAAAGAGATTTTTACACCTATTTTCAGTTCTTTAAGGTTCTATTTAGTATTGCCTTAGAAAAGTTGAATTACATTTAAACGTTACTCAACTCTAAATCAACTTTCTTGTTTGCTCATCAAGTTTTCTGTACTGACACCCAGTTAGCCTCTAGCCTCTCGCCTCAAAACAAGGCAAGTAAACCAAACAACTAAAGGCCAAACAAAAACCCAACACATTATAAAACCAAACTATAAAAGCATGTAAGTGCAAAATATCTATTTTCAAACTGTGAGCAAACAGAGTAAGTCAACACAGGCAAAGACAAGACCCACAGCGACGTATATGAACAAGATTAATCGTCAAGAACTTAAAGTATAGATAGTGGGTATTGTGGGGTTTCCATGTGTACGAATAGGTTCTCTACATGCAAATAACTTGTGACCAACTGAACCAAACAAACAAACCTTTCAACATTATACGAGAGTTCGAGTTAAAGATTGGCATAAAGTTTTCGGAAAACTTTTAACAAATCTAGAACACTCTCACTGCCATTCTATTTAGATGGCGGCATTTCTGGGTCGCGAACGACCGATTGGTTTTGTAATAAAAAAAAAATTTTTTTAAATATAAAAAGTGTAGCATACATCAAAGGGCAAACATGCCGTAGGTGGCATCACCGATGACAGATAAAGAGAGCAGCTGTCGGTTTGTGGAATGGCAAAACTTGTGAACTTTTCCAACTTCAATTAGTTTTCACCTGCCTCAGCAAGCAACAACAAAAGTTAACTGACAGAAAAGCCACTTTCGTATAAAATGATAAAAAAAAATTTTTAGTCAAAAGAGCGTATAAAAATCAAGAAGAACAAACAAACGCCAAACAATTCTATTAAAAGATGCTAAAAAGGAATTGTTTTTTTGTTTTTAAACTTAAGCTAAAGACTATTTTAAAATATATATTTGAATGACTACTGCTTTTTCTAAAGCAAAAAAGAATGTGGAAAATTCTTTATTCCTTAAAAGATTATAAGAAGATTAAATAAAAATATACAAAACAAAACAACTATTTTGCATTTAATCTACTTGTGTAACATCAATATAACTTAGTGAAAGCTATAGAAAAATAGCATGTTAATTGCGTGACGTCCGCCAAATTCATTTAGAATTAAAATTCATTTACATAGAAGCAAAGAAAAAAAAATGCAAATATAATAAAGCAAAATGTAAATAACAAACAGTTCAACTTACAGGTCTGATGCACAGACCCTAACCATCTAACAATAATACAAAATGGTGTTTAATTTTTATTTTTCTTTTCAATTTCTTTTTTTCTATTAAAGCTCCTGGTCGTGACACTGGCAAATTAACAGAATGGCAAATTGCAACGACAGAAGACCACGACGCCAACTTGGCTAAACCGTAAATGTTGAAGAACTGTTTGGTAAATTAAGGCTAACAATCAATAACCAGTGTATCTAAGCGACGTGAAAATGTGGCAGTTGGTTAGCTACTAGCACAAGCACAGACATCAAGGACCAAGGACGATGCCGGCAAAAAAGGAAATTGAATTGCATTCGAAATGCATTTGGCGCATGGCTTGGCTCTTACATAGTCCTTAAAGGTAATGCGACGTGTGTTTGCTAGATGGTGCGAGTGCCAAGGAGATGGTGGGGACTTAAGTCTAAGGATTTATAGCAGCTTAGGGAGAAGTTGTAACTGAGAAGCTTACGACGCTTTAGCCAGAATATTTCGTTTAAGCTATCATGGTAAAATACGCGAAGTGCTGACATTAAAAGATTTCAAATGTAATGAATCGTGTAAGTATTTTATATAAGTCTTACAAATGTTCAATTTATTTACAAGTATTATTCAACCTACTAAAAAATAGTTTATATATATAATACGTATTTATTCTATTAATAGATTTCTATTAGATATAAACTTTTTTTAAAAAGAACTATGTAAACCTAATGAAAATAATTATCTAAAAGTTTCCCATATTGAAAGATTAGTGTTAGCTGATTGCATCAACGAAGCATGGCAAGCCAAGTTAATATCAATAATCGAGCTGAAAACCAGGAGGCGGGCTCTGAGGTTTAAGAAGACACTGCAGATACTAACCCAAATGCATTCGGGCGGTTAAAAACTTTCAGTATCAGCATCATCAATATTATGCAAGTGTTGTGTATACAAATTTTTCTTTCTTTTTATTTTTCCTGCCTGTAAAAGTTAGCCATTGTTGTTTATACCAAGAAGAGAAAGAAGAAGGTTACTCCGAGTGCAACAACAGTTGTTGCCACCCATATCCGCAACAACATCCGTGCAAGGCACAATGTTGTTGCATACATAAAAACGCTGCAGGCGCAATTTGTGGCAGCCATAAGGCAAGTTGATGCGATAATCGCTAGCTATTCTATGTAAATTGAGTTTGTTTGTTAGCATTGTGTTAAGCGTAATGCAAGTAACAAGCATGCTAAAAAATAAAAAAATAAATAGGCGTGGCATATTGGTCTAATGTGATATAGATAAGGTTAAACCTTAAAGTATTTTAAGCATTTTAAGCATTCAGCCAAAGTAATATTGAATCACAGCTTGGCATCAGCCTACCCAAATTATGTACATGATTGCGTTAATCAAGTTAAATAAGATGCTGTGTCAGTGGGGGAGCATTTGAAACATTTCATTTGTGAATTCGGTTGAGAACGTGTCCTTGGCTTGATTCTTTTATTTTTTCTCTATTTTTTTTTTATATTTTTTTATTTTTTTTTTTTTTTTTTTTCATTTTTGGCGCTAATTGAAGTGTAAATAAAACTGAATATACATAGACCACCTTATACCCTGTTTTAATATTTTTCTTTTTTTATAAATTCCAATCAACTTAAATGCAAATATATTTCAAGATTATTATGAAATCTTAATATAATTGTACTCTTAAAGATATATATTGGAAATTGTGTATTATTAAATATTTATGTAAGCAATCGGCTTAGATTATACAAGCTTTATTTTATTTATTTATTTTTTTTTATTATATTAACAGGATGAGCAGCACATCAAATATGTCTAGTCGTTGATTGACTAGCCAAGTGGCAAGCAGCTCCATTGGCGCTCATTAAATTGTTAATGTGGTTGACTTTCCTACTCCTTGATGCTTTCCCATGAATGTTCCAATGAGCGCTGACAGATAGGATGTCGCGCAACTGAGCCTGAAAATTGAAACTGAAAATGCAATAAAAAATCTAAGAAATCACAAAAAACGACAGTTGACAAGCAACGTATATATGTCTATAAATGATGTGTAATACACATAACACATATACGTATACATATTTAAACATATGAGTGGCACAAGGATTTAGAGAACCGGCAGGCAATTCAATTATACGTGAAGCTTCTTGTTGTGGCAGCTATGATATTCCATGCAGCATCCGGTAACCAAGCGGAAACAGAATATGAGGCTATCAGCCAGGTTACAGGTAACGTTGGTTGGAGCCTAATGAAGTTAACATTGTTACCTCGTATGTGTAGTCGGCTTAAGTGCCACAGATGGACGAAAGCAACATTCCACCTCAGTTGGCAACCATTACGCGCTTTTTGATTCAACTTTATACCCTAAATCAAAGTGCACATTTTATAAAGATTAAATCAAGTGAGTTCTTGTCGCCTTAAGTTTAAGTTATTAAATACCAAAAGTTATTTTTAGTAATCGAAAATTAAATATTTTTATTTCTATATTTATTTATTTATTTAATGTCAACTATGAGCAGTCGACCAAAAGTTTTGGTACAAAATTGAAATAAAATTAAAATTAAAGATAAACAATATTTAATTAAATTTAAATTTTAGATTTTTAATTTAAGTTTTAAGTTTAAGTTTTAAGTTTTAAGTTTTATTATTTAATTCTTAATTAAATATACCGCATTGAAGCTAAAAAATTGTGTCTTACAGAGTATCTGTAAGTTAAGTACACAAGCTCTAACATTTCGGTCTAATTTATTTTGCTTTTTGTTTTTTTGATTGGCATTTCAAACAAGCACATAACACTTAAAGCAACCCAAAAGATTCTAATAGGTACGTATCCTATCAAATACTTAAAAACAATCAAAATCAATTACTATTACTGGCAAGGGAGCCACGTAACTCGGTTGTTACAAAAAAACTATAATTGAAAAAGCAAGGATAATGTTTCGGGTTATTTTAAACAAAAATCTCTTACAAACAATATTTTCTAATTCGAATGTTAACCAAATTCAAAACTATTTTAGTTTTAATTTAAGCAGAAAATTACTAATTGACTAATTGGACTTTAAATTGTATCTGCAAAATTACACAGCAGATTTTCAATACCCAAAGCATGACTTTTTAGCAGAAGAGGATATGTTTCCGTATGAGACGCCATATATACAAAGCTCAAATTGTAAGCTCATAATATTCATATAAATGAAGTGATGCTGCTCTCTATTCCAAAAATATATAAAGTAATTTTTTATCCGATTCCGGAGGAAATTAATTTTAAATTTAAAACAATTTTGCGTCAACGACTACATCTAAGATCTAAAAAAAAATCCCTTTCGATTTGTGCAGAAATCTTTAAGTTTATTTATAATTTAAAACACTCAAAGTTCAATCATATCATACAATTATTATAGATCTTGAAATCAGATCTCTCTCTATCACACATTATATATTACAAAATATTACTGAATATTTAATATTTATTATTAGTAATTAAAAATTTATTATTTAGTATTATTAAGTATTATATTAGTATATTACAAAATATTGATTATTTATGTATTATTTATTATTTAACTTTTATTTATTTTAATTATTTATAAGGGGTCCCAGAAGCCCCTTTATCACCTTGATCTAGTACGCACTGCTAACCCTGGTATATTTGTTAAGTTGTATATTCATTTTTAGCCTATAATTTATTTATTATTTGTTGTTGTAATTTAATTAAGAATTTAATGCATTTAACTATATGAGCATATGATAAATAATATTCAACGGAAACTGAAATTATGCGTGTGTGACCAACTTTGCAGACCGTTTTAAAATATATCGATTGCTGAAATTCGATAACAAATACAAATGCAAATCTAATTCTTCTCGGTTCACAGGTACTAAATATTTTGCCATGAAGCGTTGCTTTTTTTCATTGCAAAAAAATAGCAAAAATCTGTTAAAATGTTATAAATGCAGTTGTGTTAATTACGATATGGTGAAAAACTGCCTTAAATTATAAAATAGAAACAAAACATCTATTAAAATGAGTGGAACGCATTCAAAATCAGTTTCCGGAGGAGGTAAATACCCAATTGATTTGAGTGAAAATTGTTTATTCCCATTTTATTTGTAATGCAGGTAGGCATGCTATGGCCATGGCAATGCCTGGTTCCATACCAAGCATAGAAGAGAAAAACAAGCAAATGCAACAGGAGACAATGATGGAAAAGTTGCGCGCCAAGTATAGAAATAAGCCGAAAAGCTACGAAGAGATTAAGAAGTCCGTGAGAATGTACTTCATTGAAAAGCATTATCCAATGGATCCGCTTTGTAAGGCAACACTACAATCAGCATTGGACAAACTGCAACACTATATAAAAGTAACATCTCGACATGGGCTTGTGGAACGCTTAGAAAGCCTGTCCCGTCAGCTAGGCTTAAAATTCATGGAGGATCAGCAACTTCTATTCATTTCCACGGACATGTTCTATATCGAGATATTGCTAGATGCCAGCGGTAATCTGAATGATGTAAAGGTTCATCACGAATGCAAAATTGAGCAGCAACCAAATTCCAGCACCAGTTCCGCTGAGTTGTTAAACTGCCTGAAAGCGGGAGATTTTGTAGATTTCACAGTGCAGTTGGAGGGTCTATCGTCTATTTACCAACTAAATGCAGAGCCAAAAGTCAAGAAAAAAGCCTTTGTAGCTCTTCAAGCTATGGAAACAGATATTTTTACTCTATATCAGCACCAATTAGAACAGCAGAGTATATCTGATATCGTGGGTAGTAGTGATTCATACAATATTATGAATACATCCTCGGTGGGCTTAGCACAGGAACGACGAGGCGGTCATCCAATGAAGCTAACCTATTTTTGCCCGCCCCTTCATTTGGTAGAGTCGAAACCAAAAGTGGCAAAAATAGCTAAAGTAACGAGTGCGACTGAAACCGCGAGCAAAAATTTTACCGTTGAGCAGGTAATAAAGAGTCCCAACAGTCTCAGCGCCACGCTTAACCTAGAAGGCTCTTCTGCGAATAAGCTGCAAATTCTACCTATTGTCAGTTTCACAAGTGAGTCTGGACTTCAACTTGACGTGCCCAGCTATGCGCCGCTAACCCAGAACAATTCCATGCTGATGCCAGCTACCTACGTCCTGCGTCTTAACAAACCCATGCCTGTTTGCATCGACTCTCTACGTGCCTTGGCTCTGCCTGGCATGGCAAGCGTTTTAAATGAAGAAACAACGAGTGTCATGAATTTGATTGTGCAAACATCCTCGAAACAAACGATAAAGAGCACCCAAAAAGGCTTATATGTCAATCTGGCAAAGGAGACCCACTGTTACTTCTTTACAGATAACCGCAGATTGCATGGCACGCTGATATCATCTCTGCCGTTTACAGAACCTGCGCAGGTTCCAAAGATCATAACATTTCTTAAAAAGCAGGCTCTCTTCTACACGCTCCTTTCCAGCTGTGTTAGGGAACAGCAGAAACAATACAACGGTAGGTAAAACGCATAGTTATCTTCTTTATCTAATCATATACTAAAGATGCCGCCAAATATTTGGCTGAGGTCCTTTCTTTTTTGGAAGAGACCAAGTCGATAATCTGTTACTAAACTAATTTCAAGTCTAGCATGAAGCAACAAAGAGAAAGTATTTGACTTGTGTTGAAGGTAATTTTGCTTTGGAATTCTTACAGACATGGAGAGCACTGTTATTTTGGAGGTAACTGCTGTATCGCTGAATCAAATAACTGTGGAGCTTCAGCATCCCTATGAGGAGTCGCTAGCAACGGTCGATTTTCTGTTGGACGACGGGCAAGCTAGTTGCACCATATACTGCCTTACCAATGACTATGAATTGCTCTCGCAAAAGATCACCAGAACAGCGCGCCAAGTGCTGTCAATACCTATGGTTATATATAAGTTGTTGAAGTGCTGGGATGAAGAACATCATCAAAAGTTGCACGGGGCTATTGTTCCGGGAGCAGGCACAGGCAGCGGTACAGCAGGTGGCTTTAGCAATACGGGTCAAAGTGGAAGCAACTTTGAGCAGTTTGCCATGGAAACTGGTGCAGGCGAAAGCAGCAGTGGAGCTAGCGGTGGGTTAAGTAGCGTCAGTAGTCTGAAAATGGATTCTAAGGTACGCTCACTGGCAGATGCATTCGCTGCGTCTACTTCGGCCGCTGCAGCGATTGCGGGATTAATAAATCTGAAACGGGAAACTGATCCACAAGCAACCGCAGGCAATAGCCCCGTTGAAAGCTCCAGCTCCAGTTCAGTCGCCACTTCGAGTGCTGCCGCTCCTTCAACTTCTTCAGCTTCTGTCACTGGTACAACACCGAAAGCCACAGATCATGAGATAGCCGACAAGTACAAGAATATTTGGAAGGACAAGACGCCAAATTTAAAGCATTGCGTCAGCATAACGCCCATTGCCGGCGATGGGAAAGCGACAGTACAGCCACAACAACCGCCCCAGCAGCAGCAACAACAAGTGGATGTCCAGCGTACTGGTGGCATAGAGATTATACCACTAAATACACCAGTTGCAGTAGGTGCCACAAGCAGCGTAGGGTCCCCAGCCACAACGATCACTATAACTCCTATAACTGGAAGCGGCAAAGAGCCAACGAAGGAGGCAAAAAAATCTACATCAAGCGGAAGTGGCACTAAACGTCCCCATGAAAGCAGCTCTTCGTCCTCCTCCTCTTCTTCAAGCTCAAGCAGCAGTAGTAATAGCAGCTCCTCCAGCGAAACACAGAAAGAGAAGAAGCGCAAAAAGAAGCGAGATGATTCGCCAATGGGCCCCCCGGAGAAGATCTATTCACGTCAGAACTCGCCTGCCAGTGGCTCAATGACGGACTCTTCTGCGAACAGTGGTGTAGTGCGCAAATTTTCATCGCCCTCAACTTCATCCTCATCCTCACCCAAAGCTAGTAGCAGTAGTAGCGGGTCTGGTCTAGGTCTTATGAGTGGGCAACCTTCTGCACGGCCAAGTCCGAAGCACTCTCCAGTCTACAGCAGTCCTAAGCATAGCAGCAGCTGCAACACCGCTTCGAACAGTCCCAAATCACCATTTGGCACCCACTCTCCTAAGCATGGATCCTCTGGTAAACCAAGCATGTCCACTCTCAAGAGTGCCACGGCAGCCACCAGTCTGAGTCCCAAAGCTGAAAAGACATCCACAACCAATACCGGTGTTGGTTCCACTACAGTTTCGTTGCCTATAGCCATTCCTTTGCCATCAACTATTTTAGGCTCCAGCTCCAGTGTCAACCCGTTGATACGACCCGTACCTCCTCTGGCCAGCAGCAGTACCAGCAGTGTCACACAATTGTCGATAGCTATTAAAAAGGACAAATCAATTGCCAGCGCCGCAGCACCAAATACCCCACCTGCAGTCGTAGCTGCCGCAGTTGCAGCACTCAAGAGTTCTCAACAGCAACAGCAGCAGCAGCAACAACAACAACAACAACAAATGAAATCTTCAGTTGCCAGCTTATCACATTTGTCATCGAGTAGTAACCTGAGCAACTATGCAGCACCAACGGTGGCCACCTTGGAACTAAATGCCTTGCGCAAGGGAATAACGGGAGCGGGAGTGGGACCGGGAATGGGCGCGACAGCGGGAGCGGTAGGCGCGGTAAGTCCGTTTTCAATATATGAGTAGCTCTCGTTGTGTGCCCACCTCCGCCTCCACCACCTCCAACTGCACCTCTAACCCGTAGTCGATTGTCTTTTTTTTTTTTTTGATTTTGCCTAAAATGCAAAAACTTTTAAAACTAAATTTTATTTTCTTTTAAATTGTATTTAACTTTGTTTACTTACATCTGTTATATTACTATTATTATTATTATTATTATCATTATTATTATTATTCTTACTTTTATTTTTATTATTATTATTATTATTGCTGCTGTAGATTTTGATTTGAATTTTGGATTTGATTTATGTTCTGTTTGTAAATATATTTACTCGTACTTTCTATTTGCATCCGTTTTTATTTTCTTTTATTAATCAATTCCATTGATGGTTTCTGTTGCTGGTAAAAATATTAAAAAAAAAAAAAAAAACCCCTCCCTCCCGCAAGGACCTACACTATTTATTTTTTATTGTATACATAAATATATATATTTTGCACGCTTCCTTTATTTATTATATATATATATATATATATATATATATATTTATTTTTATCTTTCCCAATTACATAAAATATTATTTTGTATCAAAGGTTAAGGGAAAATTAATATATATGTATGTATATATTATCCATTCCTTTTTATGTTTTTTTTATAATATTTTATTGATTGATTAACGTTATATATATATATATATATATATGTAAATATACAATTTCTGAATTTTATATATATTCCGCATTCTTTGAAACCCTGATAAACTAACTTATGTTCAATCCTAGTTTCTTATTCAGTCTTTAGCTCTCTCTCTCTATATATATATATATATATATATCTTTTCCTCTCTCTATCTCTCTATCTCTGTCTTTCTTATTCTGACTGTGGTTTTTTATCTTGGTCTTTTATTGTTGTCGCTTTTTAATGCATGTCATGGAAAATGTGTTTAACCCAAAAAAAAAAAAAAAAAATTTTTTTCAATTGAAACTACGTTTGATTGTTTTAATTTTGCTTTTTCCGTTCGTTTGTCTTCACCACACACGCAACCATGCGCTCACATTGTCAGGTTAGCCTGATGACGTCGACGACAGTACCGACGGCAACCAGCACAACAACAACAACAGCAACAGCAACAGCAGTTGCAGCAGCGGATTCATCAGTAACGGCAACAGCAGTAGCAGCAGCAGCAGCAGCAACTACAGCAACAGCGGGAACATCAGCAGGAGCGGCAGTCCAGGGAACAACAACAGCAACGAAGCAACAACATCCGCAGACACTGAGTTCTCATAGTAGCGACAGCTCTAGTTCTAGTAGCACTAGCACTAGCATCAGTAAAGGATCTTCAGTAAGTACTCCATCATCTACGGAGTATATGGTAAAGCCCAGCAGCCAGGAGGGTCTAAAATTGACCATCAACAAAACTGGCAGCAGCAGCAGCAGCAGTAGCAGTTCTAAGCGAGAAAGCAAAAGTGGAACCACTGCCTCGACTTCAAGCTCATCTAGCAGCAAAAAGGAATACACTGGCTTAAAGCCGGGCGTCAATAGCGGACCTGCCTCTAAAAAGGCATCATCAAATAGCTCGAGCTCAAGTGGAAGCAGTTCCAGTAGCTCAAAGCATCTTTTTCAGAAAGCAAATTCTTTTGGAAACCTAAGCAGCAAACTAAGCAGCTCATCCACCTCTGCCAGTGGGTCGACTCTTACCAAAAGTAACAGCACCAACTCCTTTCAGGAGCAAGGCACACCCAGGCGACGGCCAAGTATGACCAGTATAGGTAACAGCAGTGGAAGCGGATCACAGCGCAAACCACAAACAGCTGGCTCTGGCACAGGATCCGGCGTAGGATTGTCACCAGCCACACTAAGCGGATCAATGTCACAGCCTCCGCCACGCTTTGATCACCACACGGATATGATGACTATTCTGCAGTACGCTTCACCTACCATGGCCGCTAGTATGGAGGGTTTCATTAAAGGACTTCATAACAAATTCCAAATACCCAAACTATCACAGCGTCAAAGTGGCAATAACACCACAGGAGGCCGAACGACACCTGGCTCAGATCAAACAACAGCGGCAAGTACAACATCTGTTTCTTCCTCATCCTCACAGGAGCAGCAACAACCACAACAACCGCCGCAACAACCACAACAACCGCCGCAACAACAGCAGCAGCAGCAGCAACAACCACAGCAACAACCACAGCAACAACCACAGCAACAACCACAGCAACAACCACAGCAACAACCACAGCAACAACAACAGCAGCAACAGCCGCAGCAACAGCCGCAACAGCCGCAGCAACAACAAACGCAACAGCAGCAACAACAGACCCAGCCGCAGCAATCACAACAACAGCAACAACAACAACAACAACAACAACAACAACAGCAGCAGCAGCAGCAACAACAACAAGTAAACACCGATATAAGCAACTTGACAGGCAGCACAACAGCTACGTCCACAAGCACCAGAGGAGCACAAAATTCTGCAACAGTAGCCCCTCCACCACCACCGCCTCCACCACCACCACCACCACCACCACCCTCAAATGAGTCCCTGCCAACCCTAAGCAGCACTGACGTACCAGAACCAGGTGATGGCATCGATGAGGAATTGCTAGCCAGTTTGGCAGGCGAATAAATCTACAGCAAACACTTAAATCTCTCACCTAGTTTATTAAATATTCTTTAGGCCTTTGACTGCATTCGGACGATGGGTTATTGTTTGTTACATATAATGCATATAGCTATAAGATTTAAAGCATAATATTTTATAAGAGAAAAGTGAAGAAATTTATTTATAAATATGTATATATTCTTACATAGTTTAAATATATATACATGTGTATATATACATATATATATAAAAGGATTCATATAGAGTTATATAACATTAAAGAAATTATCTGTGTCATTCAATTATCTATTTATTTGCTATCGTATCTTTAATTCCTTGAGTATCTAAGCAAACCTTACTACTAGATCTCTTAGTAAATCCAATATCTCTTTATCAAGTAGCTTACAATACAACAAATTAATTATTACGTTAATAAATTAATAAATCTTAAACCATCATCCAGCTACTTTTATCTAGTGTTCCAATCATATGGGCAAGTTGTTTACTTGAGGAGATGCGCCAGCTTCTAGTTATACTAATAATAATAATAATATTCGGCCTTATCACCCCCAAGGGGATACAGACAGATGCATTTATTTCCCTCCAAAAGTTATACGTATAACTAAACAAGTAACCGACTACGAGATTCCGTTTGCCTTTTAGCCTCTCGCACTATATAGCTCGATACTTAATGTTGAACAACTTTCGTGTTATTTTATCCAATTTTTATGAAATTTACAATGTAGATCAAGAATGATCTAATTAGTATGTATGCGAAAAAGAAATTCGATCGGTTAAAAATTGTGCTTAATAATCTTTTTTTTTCGTATTACGGCGGGGAGTCATGCGAGGAAATTCAAAAATCTAAAACAAAATCGTATAGTGTACGAAAATATAGGTTTCAAATTAGATTGCTCTAGTCTCTGACTGACATGGCTAGATGAACTAAACTAGTCTTTCTGATCAAGAATATATATACTTTATGGGGTGTCAGATGATAATTTCTACCTTTTACATACTTTTTGACTTTACACATTTGCATAAAGTCCCTTTTAGCCTTATTTAAATAAAAATTGGCTAATAATGGAGTTTTCACGACAATAAAGAGGATAATATTTCAGTATGACTATAAGTTCCTTAGAACTGAATAAATTAGATTATGTTGCCAATTTGATTAGGAATATGAAAAAATTAGTGTTGTAAAAATTTCGTAGCGTTTCTCAAATGATGAAAATTAAAGAAACCAAACAAAGAAAATTCGAAGTGGCACTAGAAAGATCACAATTACACCTTCATTTAATAGGAGTGTTGTCCTCCATTATGACAACTTATTTGATTTGATTGATTATCAATAGAGAGAAGATCTTATATAGAGAAATTTTTGAAATGCATAACAAAATCTCATAAATGTTATTATACTCCACTAATATTATTATTATTCTTAAAGAATAAAATATTTTTATTTTTATTGTTATTTTACCACAATCAACAAATTTTGTAGTAGAACATTGGGATATTAAAATTCCGGAATAGATTTCTCTCTATGGCTTCTTGACACAACACAATGCATCCATGCTCTAGCTTGGTTTGAAATCTAGGGTCCTAGCAGACATTACTTGAATTTCTATAAATATGTGTTTTAATTATTTTACACATAAGGTAAGAAAAAAATTTTAATGTGTTTATTTTCTATTCCGTTTGTCCTTCAATGCATATATATAATGATTCTATTATTTTAACACATTATCTCTAATGCGGTTTGTATAACAAGGCTTGTGGTTTTACAGTTCTCGTTTAGATAGTGCACATAGTTACAAGCGTGTGGTTAAACACCCGTCAGATGTAATCAAAACAAAAATACAAACTGCATTGGGGGTCCGAAGGTTTTAGAACTTGACCTATTAAATGCAACAGTGATAACGGCAGGGTGCATGGGATGCAGTAAATGTAATGCGTAAAGCAATATGATAATAATTTGTATATTTATTTAGTAGCTTTGAGCTTACAGGATAATAAAAAAATCTAGGAAGTGAAGGGATTAATTGATTTAAATGTTTAGTTGCACTTGTGGAACACTGCTAAGAACATTGACATAATGTTCTAGTATAGGCTGAACTTCGTCGGAAAGAAATTCTTCTACCTGTTGGCTGGCGCGTCCAGTAAAGGTGCGTGCATCCAGTATGTCGTCCAGTTGATTTAGTATGGGTGCAAAGTATAAATCATTGCGCACACGTTCAACAAGATCATTATCTTTGCCAAACTGTTTAACCTGAGCACCAGCTTCTTGGGAAAGCACCCGAATCTTCTCATGGCACACCTGGCGATCGCCGCCAGCTTTTACCATAGCCATGATAATGTTCTCTGTGGACATAAACGGCAGTTCCTGTGCAATGTGACGTTCAATAACCTTTGGGTAGACAACCAAGCCCTGCGAAATGTTTAATAGCGTTAGCAACGCTGCATCCGCTGACAGAAAACCTTCAGACAATGTCAACCGCCTATTGGCCGAGTCATCCAAAGTGCGCTCCAGCCACTGGGTAGCATGCGTATTCGCTGCATTGCTGAACAATGTAATCAGATGACGAGCTAAAGCGCAGCAGCGTTCTGAACGCATGGGATTGCGTTTATACGGCATGGCTGAAGATCCTATTTGGGTAGTCTCAAATGGCTCCTCAAGCTCCTTACGCGAGGCCAGTATCCGCAAGTCCGAACACATTTTGTGTATGGTTGTACCCAGGCTGGCAAGTGCACCCATTACCTCAACATCGACTTTGCGTGAATATGTCTGACCGGTGACTGCATAGGTCTTGCTAAAACCAGCAAACTGTGTAACCAGATTATCCAATTGCTTTACCTTTGCCCCGTCGCCGTTGAAAAGCTGCATAAAGGAAGCCTGCGTGCCGGTTGTACCCTTGACACCACGAAAGCGTAGATCTTCAAGACACCGACGTAGCGCACGTTCATCCATTAGCAGATCTTGCATCCACAGACATGTGCGTTTACCTACAGTAGTCAACTGTGCCGGCTGCAGATGCGTAAATCCCAAAGTTGGAAGCGCTTTGTATGTCTGTGCAAACTCTTTAAGAGAGTTTACAACAGCCGCAATGCGTGGCAACAACAGCTGCAATGCATCACGCAGCACAATAAGATCCGTGTTATCTCCCACATAGCAAGAAGTAGCACCCAAGTGAATCACCGGCGCTGCACTGGGACACTGTTTCGCAAAGATGTGAACATGTGCCATCACATCATGCCTAGTTAGACGTTCCTCAGCAGCTGCTGCCGCAAAATCAATATCTTTCGTATGCTTCTCCATTTGCGCTATTTGCTCGGCACTTATCTCTAGGCCCAATGATTGCTCCGCCTTGGCCAGCCATACCCAAAGCTGTCGCCAGGTAGAAAACTTATTTTGATCACTAAAAAGATATTGCATCTCTTTGCTGGCATATCGTGTGCTCAGCGGCGATTTGTAACCCTCATATTCGCTACACATTTTTACAATAATTCTTCCAATACTACCACAATTCCAATCTCCCAACTTAACCACCTGCGACGATCAACCGTTTTCAACTAAAAAAAAGAGGTTCACATGTTGCGCTATTGGAGCAAACTCATCTGCTCTATTCTAACGATGCCTATCGATGCATCGTTTAGGTTCGATATTTAAATAACATCGGTATGTCTTAAAGCTAGCATAGGAGCGCGAGATTGGAACTTAATTCAACTAATTAACGAAAAATAAAACACACTCACAAGTTGCGTTTACCCATCAAACGAATAACATGTAAATTAAAAATAAAAATGTAACTTGCGTATCAGTTTTGTTTATTATATAACCTAATTGTAAAAAATACGCAATTTGAAGATCGGAGTACTGCACCGTTATAATATTAAATAGGATCTTTTCCATATCATCAAAATGTTATTTATTTTATTTTATACATTAAACAGATCGAATAATTTATAATAACAACTAATTGCAAAAATTAATAGATGTTTCCTCTAAGTCTAAGTCTTAATCAGCATTTAGGTAGAATGAATTTAGTTACTCCCGGACTAAAATCAATATTATCATTGAATTATTTATCATTCATTTTACATTTCTTATTATATTATTTACTGTAGCTGAACAAGACACATCTCTTATACATCAAAACATATATATTTCAGTCATGTGGGATTTCATTAACACTTGTGTTTATACATTAATTTCACGTTTAAATGAAAAGGACTGGCTCAATACATTTGTGTCCGGAAGCATGGCCCTAATATTGGTGTATTTTCTACACAAAGCTTCTAATCTGATAATAGCGGATGATGATGATGATAATAGTATTGATGATGACGATGGTGATAAACTCAGTACAGATGATACTGACGCAATAAATACTGCTTATTCGCACTCATTAAATAATTACGAGTATGGAAGTATGTGTGGATACAATTCGTGGACGAAGTCTTGGTATCAACAGAGTCCCATTAACATTGATAGACGATTTTTAGTGCGAGAACTCATTCAGACACCATTGTTGTGGGTGGGCTATGATCGTGTACCTATTGGGACTCGTTTGGAGAACAATGGCCATACACTGCAATTACGTGCATTGTATAAAGATCAATTTTTGAGGCCATACGTCGATGGTGGGAATCTATTGTGCCCGTATACACTCTATGAGATAACATTTCGTTGGAATTGGCGCGACGATAATGGAGGATCTGAACACTCAATAGATAATATACACTATTCGCTTGAGATGCAATGCATTCATTCAAATACTGTCGTTGACTCTGAAGGTTGCACCACTCATAATGTTTTAATAATATCCTACTTGTTTACAGTTTCTGTGGAAAATCCATATTTAGACGTGATAACACGAAATCTGGTGGAAGCTCAAAAGGCCGGAGATTGCGTTGATATTGCACCGTTCCCTATGAATATTCTAATGCCACAATTTTCTACAAATTACTATAAGTATGAAGGATCCTTCACAGAGTCACCCTGTCATCGCCATGCTACTTGGGTCATCGTCCCTGAAGCCCTGGCTATTAGTCAACGGCAGTTGGGGGAATTTCATAAACTACGTTCTTGGCACGGTACTCGTATCACATGCAATTGTCGTCCTGTTCAGCCATTAGTTGGTCGAAAAATTATACATAATCAAATACGCTTCAAGCATTAGATATTTGACAATATATATTTTCCTAATAAAAATTAATTTTTCATCACGAAATTAAGTACTTTTTTAACATAGTTTTTATACGGATGGACGGACATGGCTAGATCGACTTAACAGGTCATCCTGATCAAGAATATATATACTTTATAGGATTTTAGATGATTATTTCAAACTGTTACATACTTTTTATTTTTGCATAATTCCAACCTTTCTTCGAAAGCAAACGGGACTAAATATATTATATTAAATAATACACTTTAAGATAATGTCTAATAAGCCCTATATATAGATCACAGTTCGTTATCTTAGCCTGGCACATTAAACAGGGATTAAACAACTGTTCCTATGTACTAAATTTACTAAATTTCTTGGAAGATACTAAAATGGAGTTTAAGAAAATTATTAAACAACGTTTTGTTCTTTTATTTCTTTATATATATATATGTATATATATATGTATATATATATATACTAAATATCTCTAAAATTTGTATTTGTGATGTCTAACAAACAATGGCCCACCGTCAGAGTGCAGACAAGGGCCTTAAGGATATTCAATAAACTATATGAGAATTTTGGAGTTTCAGTTCTTGTTCTAACCAAAAGAATTATTCGCCTGCCAAGCTGGCAAGCAGCTCCTCGTCGATTCCATCGCTTGTTACCAATGCGTCGCCGCTGTTAAGAAGCAAAGGATTTGCTGATGAAGCACCACTTGTTGTTGGATTCTGTGATCCAATGGTGCAACTGGACTGGACTGCCATGCTTCCAGCTTGTAAAGCGCCTTTATCTGCATTATTTTGTTGGTGATGTAGTTGTTGGTGCTGTTGTTGTTGGTGCTGTTGTTGTTGATGATGTAGTTGTTGGTGCTGTTGGTGTTGTTGTTGCTGTTGTTGTTGCTGCTGCTGTTGTTGTTGTTGCTGCTGCTGTTGTTGTTGTTGCTGTTGTTGCTGCTGCTCCTGAGAGGATGAGGAGGAAGCAGATGTTGTACTTGCTGTTTGATCTGAACCAGGCGTCGTTCGACCTGCTGTGGCGCTATTGCCACTTTGACGTTGCGACAATTTAGGTATCTGGAACTTGTTGTGTAGACCCTTGATGAAGCCCTCCATGTTAGCGGCCATGCTAGGTGATGCGTACTGTAGTATAGTCATCATATCCGTGTGGTGATCGAAACGTGGAGGTGGTTGTGATGTGGAGCCGCTTAGCCCTGAGTGCGGCATTCCAGCACTAGATCCTGAGCCAGAGCCTGTTAACTGTGATTTGCGTTGTCCACTGCCACCGCTGTTACCTATACTGGTCATACTCGGTCGACGCCGTGGTGCCCCATGTTCCTGAAATGTGCTGCTACTGTTGCTTTTGGTAAGGGGCAAACCACCTGTTGAGCTGGATGAACCGCTAAGTTTACTGCTAAGATTACCAGAGGAGTTAGCTTTTTGAAAGAGATGTTTGGAATTGCTACCACCAGAGCCGGTGCTTGTTGAAGATCCTTTTTTTGAGGCCGGTCCACTGTTAACACCCGGTTTTAGTCCTGTATGCTCCTTCTTACTGTTAGATGAGCCTGAAAACGATGCACTTGATCCGCTTTTGCTTTCACGCTTGCTACTGCTGCTACTGGTGCTGTTGCTGCTTCCGCTGCTGCTGCCTGTTTTATTAATGGTTAATTTAAGGCCCTCCTGACTGCTGGGCCTTACCATATACTCCATGGATAAACCAGTACCTGTGCTTGCTCCTTTAATGTTGTTGTCGCTGGTAACGCTGGGCCTATTGCTATCGCTACTATGTGAGACTGTTGCCTGCAACTGTTGTTGCATTACTGTTGCCGTTGTCGTTATTATTTCTGATGTTGTTGCTGTCGCTAGTGACGCCATCGTTCCCAGTGCTTTTGTCAGTGATAGATCCGCTGGTGTTATTGCTGCTGTTGCTGTTGTTGTTGTTATGTTGGTTGCCGTTGAAGCTACTGTCGATGTCATCAAGCTAACCTGACAAAGGAATCGCGTTGTATGTGTGTGTGCGCGCGCGTGTGTATGTGTATGTGTGTAATAAATACAAACGAATCGAAATAATTAAATCAATCAAACGTAGAGAGTGCCCAAAGGTAACACAAATCTCAATTTGAGGTTAAGTATAACCCAACAAAGTTACGAATGAGCACAATAATAACGAAAATAGTTTATTTAAGTGTATATATGTATATAAGAAAGAGAGAGATATAGATAGATAGATAGATAGATATATAGATAGAGAGATAGATAGATAGATAGAGAGAGAGAGAGAGAGAGAGAGAGACAGAGAGACAGAGTGAGAGACAAAGTGTAAAAGAGAAGAAACCTTTTAGAGTAAAATTAGTTAAACCATTTGATTTGAGTTAGTTTCGTTTAGAAACTTGTATGGATAAAAGGAATATTCCTAAGCAAATATAAATATATATTAATACATAGAATATAAAAATTAAATGTTATACAAAATTATACAAAATTTGCATTTACATATAGAATATAGAATTTTATAAACATATATTTAGAAATGAATAAACTTTGAAAGTAAATTTTAAAATTATATAAACATTTAGCTTAAGTCTTAAGATGCAACACATAAGTTAAATGAAGCAATTGAAAATGAAAAAAAGTGAAGTTCAAAATAATAAAATCAAGTGGAAAAATAAATAATGTTAATAGATGTTTATAACATTTAATAATTAAAGGAATGAAATAAAGGTAAACAGATTTTAATTTTTGGTATTTGTAATAGGTAAGTTAACTACAGGAATTAGATATGTATGTGGAGTTGTTGGAGAGAGGTGCAGGCGGAATTGGGCACACAACGAAAGCTACACATAAATTTAAAAGGGACTTACCGCGCCTAACGCTGTTGCGCCCATACCCGTTCCCACTCCCGAGCCTGTTATGCCCTTATTGCGCAAGGCATTAAGCTCCAGAGCGGGCACTGCTGGAGAAGCATAGCTACTTTGGTTAGAAGTTGTTGATGAAATTTGCGATAAACTGTTCACTGAGGTTTTTAGCTGGTGCTGTGAGTTTTTAAGTGCAGCTACTGCTGCAGCAACAGCTGCTGATGGTGCACCTCCTGCAGAGGCATTGGCAATAGATTTGTCCTTTTTGATAGCAATCGTCAATTGGCTGCCGCCATTATTACTGCTACTGGCCAGTGGCGGAACGGGTCGTAACAAAGGATTGTTGCTAGTGCTGGTGCCCAAAACACTTGAAGGCAAAGGTAGAGAAAGAGGTAAAGACATAGTAGTAGAGCTTATTCCAGTTGTCGTAGTGGTAGATTTTTCAGCTATTGGATTAAGACTAGTGGCTGCCGTGGCGCTCTTGAGAGTGGACATGCTTGGTTTACCAGAGGATCCATGCTTAGGAGAGTGGGTGCCAAATGGTGATTTGGGACTGTTCGAAGCGGTGTTGCAGCTGCTGCTATGCTTAGGACTGCTGTAGACTGGAGAGTGCTTCGGACTTGGCCGTGCAGAAGGTTGCCCACTCATAAGACCTAGACCAGACCCGCTACTACCGCCACTAGCTTTGGGCGATGATGAAGATGATGGAGTGGACGATGAAAATTTACGCACTACACCACTGTTCGCAGAAGAGTCCGTCATTGAGCCACTGGCAGGCGAGTTCTGACGTGAATAGATCTTCTCCGGGGGGCCCATTGGCGAATCATCTCGCTTCTTTTTGCGCTTCTTCTCTTTCTGTGTTTCGCTGGAGGAGCTGCTATTACTACTGCTGCTTGAGCTTGAAGAAGAGGAGGAGGACGAAGAGCTGCTTTCATGGGGACGTTTAGTGCCACTTCCGCTTGATGTAGATTTTTTTGCCTCCTTCGTTGGCTCTTTGCCGCTTCCAGTTATAGGAGTTATAGTGATCGTTGTGGCTGGGGACTCTACGCTGCTTGTGGCACCTACTGCAACTGGTGTATTTAGTGGTATAATCTCTATGCCACCAGTACGCTGGACATCCACTTGTTGTTGCTGCTGCTGGGGCGGTTGTTGTGGCTGTACTGTCGCTTTCCCATCGCCGGCAATGGGCGTTATGCTGACGCAATGCTTTAAATTTGGCGTCTTGTCCTTCCAAATATTCTTGTACTTGTCGGCTATCTCATGATCTGTGGCTTTCGGTGTTGTACCAGTGGCAGAAGCTGAAGAAGTTGAAGGAGCGGCAGCACTCGAAGTGGCGACTGAACTGGAGCTGGAGCTTTCAACGGGGCTATTGCCTGCGGTTGCTTGTGGATCAGTTTCCCGTTTCAGATTTATTAATCCCGCAATCGCTGCAGCGGCCGAAGTAGACGCAGCGAATGAATCTGCCAGTGAGCGTACCTTAGAGTCCATTTTCATACTACTGACATTACTTAACCCACCGCTAGCTCCACTGCTACTTTCGTCTATACCAGTTTCCATGGCAAACTGTTCAATGTTGCTTCCACTACTTTGACACGCATTGGTAACGCTACCTGCTATACCGCTGCCTGTGCCTGCTCCCGGAACAATAGCCCCGTGCACCTTTTGATAATGTTCTTCATCCCAACACTTCAACAACTTATATATAACCATTGGTATTGACAGCACTTGGCGCGCTGTTCTGGTCAGCTTTTGCGAGAGCAATTCATAGTCATTGGTAAGGCAGTATATGGTGCAACTAGCTTGGCCGTCGTCCAACAGAAAATCGACAGTTGCTAGCGACTCCTCATAGGGATGCTGAAGCTCCACAGTTATTTGATTCAGCGATACAGCAGTTACTTCTAAAATAACAGTGCTCTCCATGTCTGTAAGAATTCCAAAGCAAAATTACCTTCAACACAAGTCAAATACTTTCTCTTTTTTGCTTCATGCTAGACTTGAAATTAGTTTAGTAACAGATTCTCGACTTGGTCTCTTCCAAAAAAGAAAGGACATCAGCCAAATATTTGGCGGCATCTTTAGTATATGATTAGATAAAGAAGATAACTATGCGTTTTACCTACCGTTGTATTGTTTCTGCTGTTCCCTAACACAGCTGGAAAGGAGCGTGTAGAAGAGAGCCTGCTTTTTAAGAAATGTTATGATCTTTGGAACCTGCGCAGGTTCTGTAAACGGCAGAGATGATATCAGCGTGCCATGCAATCTGCGGTTATCTGTAAAGAAGTAACAGTGGGTCTCCTTTGCCAGATTGACATATAAGCCTTTTTGGGTGCTCCTTATCGCTTGTTTTGAGGCTGTTTGCACAATCAAATTCATGACACTCGTTGTTTCTTCATTTAAAACGCTTGCCATGCCAGGCAGAGCCAAGGCACGTAGAGAGTCGATGCAAACAGGCATGGGTTTGTTAAGACGCAGGACGTAGGTAGCTGGCATCAGCATGGAATTGTTCTGGGTTAGCGGCGCATAGCTGGGCACGTCAAGTTGAAGTCCAGACTCACTTGTGAAACTGACAATAGGTAGAATTTGCAGCTTATTCGCAGATGAGCCTTCCAAATTAAGTGTTGCGCTCAGACTATTGGGGCTTCTAATCACCTGCTCAACGCTAAAGTGTTTGCTTGCAGTTTCAGTAGCAAGAGGAGTCACCAATTTTTCCCCTTTAGGTACTTTAGTTTTAGGCTCAACGAGGTGTATGGAGGGACAAAAGTAGGTAAGCTTCATTGGATGACCGCCGCGTCGATGCTGCACCAAACCCACCGAGGACGTGGTCATAATATTATATGAATCGCTACTTCCTACAATATCAGATTTCATTAGCTGTTCTAACTGCTGCTGATAGAGGCTAAAAATATCCGATTCCATAGCTTGAAGAGCTACAAAGGCTTTTTTCTTAACCTTGGGCTCTGCATTTAACTGATAAATTGAAGATAGACCTTCCAGCTGGATCGTAAAGTCTGCAAAGTCACCTTCTTTAAGGCGGTTAAGAAGCTCAGTGGAACTAGAACTCGAGTTTGGTTGCTGCTCAATTTTGCATTCGTGATGAACCTTGACATCGTTGAGATTTCCATTGACGTCCAGCAGTATTTCGACATAGAACATGTCCGTGGAAATGAATAGAAGTTGCTGATCCTCCATGAATTTTAAGCCTAGCTGACGGGACAGGCTTTCTAAACGTTCCACAAGCCCATGCCGAGATGTTACTTTTATATAGTGTTGAAGTTTGTCCAATGCCGATTGAAGTGTTGTCTTACAAAGCGGATCCATTGGATAATGCTTTTCAATAAAGTACATTCGCACGGATTTCTTAATTTCTTCGTAGCTTTTCGGTTTAGTTCTATATTTTGCGCGCAACTTTTCCATAATTGTTTCCTGTAGGATTCTCTTTTTTTTTTCTTCAATGCCTGTGTTTGCCATTGCCGTTTGGCTTCCGCCTGCATTGCAATAATTATACATATAAAAAGAAATATTTTATTGAAATTAATTATAAATTTACCAGAAATTGGCTTCATATGCTGTCCACTCATTTTATTGCTAGTCTCTTTTTTAAATAATAAGTTCAAACTGGCATTTTTATATCATAATAACATAAAACACAAAGAAGCGCATTTAAGACATTTAAACATATTCTTTATGTTTCTGAAAAGCAACCAACGCTATTCGGCAAAGTGGCTGCTCATTACGATTATTATCTGTGAACGAAACCAGTTCCGCCACGCATCTCTTTCGATATATTGTAGAACTATCGCTGTCATATACCATAGGTACAGTGACTACAGATAACTTATGTATAGCTAGACATATATATATATATATAATATTTATATATATATATATATATATATATATATATATATATATATTAATATTACATTATTATATTTAAAGTGAATCATCATCACACTGTAATTATTAAAAATGTTATTACAGATGTGCTAGTCATTTTTCATATTAAAAATGATGCATATTAAATGTAACATAGTTTATTTATATGAACCACCTTTAAGTAGTTATTAAATGAACGAATCAGTTGTGCGATAGTCTGGAACTACAATTTATTGTATTTAATAGTTCAGCCGTTCGATGAAACTTGTTTTGAAAGATCCGTACTTAAGAAGTGTACAATATATAAAATGACATCTATTGCCGGTGGACATGGTGAAACGAGTCCTAATAGCTCCTGGCTAAGAGCTCGTGGCTTTTGGCTAGCCTATTTTCTTGGATTACTCTTTGTGCATTTATTGTTGCTATCAGTGCCCTTTGTTACCATATCAATTGCGTGGACAGCAACCAATTTGCTGCATAATGCAGTATGTATACCACGGTATATGTATTATATATGATTTTTACTTATTATTATTATTTTTTGATTAGGTACATTTATACTTCTTGCATATAATCAAAGGTACTCCCTGGCTTAGTATCGAAAATGATGCTAGTCGTCGTTGGACACATTGGGAACAAATTGATGACGGTGTTCAGTTGACACCAACACGTAAATTTTTAACAGCTGTGCCAATTATACTGTAACTATACATACATTTATATATATTTATGTAAATATTGGGTGTGGTAAAAAGTTCGCGGCGTTTTTCGCAATGGATAATAACAATTAAAAAATTTATTTGAGTGACTGACTGCTAAATACTCTTTGGAAAGTCACACCTACATCTTCAGTTAATAAAGGGAGTGTTGTCCCTCATGATGGAAATACCTGAACGCAAAATTCTTTGATAGCCATAGAGACATAGTTCCCACTGACTATTATTTGTTCAGATCTCTGCACACCTTTATTAGAATAAAACTGGTTTCATAAAAGCCTGTAAAACCAAAATAATTTGGCATTTCTAACAGAAACAATAGAAATGCTTTAATATTGGTAACATGGGCTTAAACGGCAAAAAGTTGTGAATAATAATAAACCATATTTCGTTAAAGACATTCGTTTTTATACTTTAAACAAATCAGATTAGTGTTATTAATTAAAAAAAATTTAAACTTTTTACCACGCTCAATACATATTTATATATATAATCATATACTTATATATAGTCCAAATTGCTTAAATACAAATAACTTTCAGCTTCCTGTTAACTTGCCTTTACACTCGCAACAAGACGGAACATTTTATTGCAAATTTAGTATCATTAATTGTTGTGACATTACCAAAGCTACCGCAATTCCATGGGGTCCGTTTATTTAATATTAATAAGTACTGAAATGTGTGAATGAAATAATGTAAATAAAGTCGGTTAAACAGGTAGTTAAACTTTTAATTTATTGTATATAATTATCAATGTATATAAGTATTTATAAAATAAACAGTTGTTTTCTGTCATTAAAATTTCCAAATTTTATTTTCTATATTACTTCATTTAAAATTTAAGTAAATCAAAGCGTTTATACAAAAATATATATACCCAATATAATAAACCTACATAAAATGTATTATTAATGCACTCTACAATGCTTATCAATATACAAATATTTTGCTACGTTGAGTGTAAGGTCCCCTGTACTTAAGTCTTAAACAATTAAGATATTTTTAAACTGAATTTATAATCTATTTAGCTATTATACAACCTAATTATGAAAATTGTAACTAACTTTTTTAAGCCTCGAGACTCAAACGATGCTAACTCTATGTATTTACGTCAATAAGTTCATATCATCATAGCATATAAAGTATTTATTTATATTTTTTGTTAGAAAAGCTGTAAGTAGTCTCCGATTTGTTTTGATTAAGTTTTAAAGAGAGATTGCAATCTTTGTTCTAGGCTGTTGTGAGAATGTGCCAAGAGCGTAGAAAACTATAATTTATATACCCTACATAATTCCTATTATTATATCATATATCATTATCATTTATATTTTTTTATATATATATTTTATTTGTATATTTTATTTTTATAAACAATTGGAACTAAATGATTTTAAGTTTCGTCAACCCCTTTAGTGATCTGGCTACGTTATTGTGAGTTAAGTAACTTTTTTTAATGTAAAGTACATAAGTAGGTAATACATGTACTAATTGTATTGTAAATAGTACATGAGTTATATACTTAATGGTAGTGATACTTATTAAAACGATTGCAATTTGTGTAGTGGCTTCTATTACACATTTTGACTTTGCGGGAGGCACACGCGACTTTACCGACTTTGAAATAACGTAAGACAAGACTGCCTGGAATTTATTGTTCAAATTTAAATAGTAAGTTTAAAAATTGTTTTTGGTAATTTTAGGTAAACATCTTTACAAGCAGCAACATGAATACCATAACAGTAGAGGATGAAATATTCGGCTTAGTAAAAAATCCCATAACAAATCATGCCGAAATGGTACGGCGCTATATAATGACCAATAGAAATAATATGTCAGTTGCTGTAATACAACTGGGAGCTATTATACAGAGCATACGTATGCCGGATGCTTATCAAAAAATTGAAGATGTTTGCCTCGGATTTGACGATGTTGCCAGTTATATAAGTACTAAATCTGCATATTTTGGTGGCACCTTGGGACGTGTTGCAAATCGTGTAGCCAAAGGCGAGTATACCGTTGGTGAAACAAAATACGAATTGTCAAAGAATTTCGAGGATAAATATCAATTGCATGGTGGTTTCGTTGGTTTTGATAGTGTCATTTGGGAGGTAGTACAAAAGTCTGATTTAGGCATAACGTTTAAACACATTTCACCTGACGGTCACGAAGGTTATCCTGGTAGACTAACTGTTTTGGTAACCTATTGGCTAGACAATCAAAATCGTTTCGGCTTACGGTACGAGGCGATTACAGACAAACCAACTGCTGTCAATATATCTAATCATGCTTATTTCAATCTGGCTGGGCACGGATCTGGGCCCAAGGGACTGGCGGAGCATACTATAGAGATAGCTTCAACGAGAATTTTGGATACAGATGATGAACAGATACCGACAGGTAAATTTCTGGATATCGACGATACAGTCTTTGATATGCGTATACCTGTGCTATTGGGTGATCGCCTTAAACAATTTGATAATCATCTAATAAAGGGCTACGACAACTGCTTTGTGGTTAATGAAGATAACGAATCAGGTATTAATTTTGTAGCCAAATTAGTTCATCCACCCAGTGGCAGGACCATGGAAGTCTATACTAATCAACCAGGAATACAATTTTATACGGCAAATAATTTACCAGACGAAGAGAAAGGTGATTATCCTATTGTTGGTAAGGATTGCAAACATTATCGTAAACATGGATCATTCTGTGTTGAAAGTGAAAAGTTTCCGGATGCCGTGAACAATCCAGAATTTCCATCAATCTTTTTGCAGCCTGGTGAGAAATATTTTCATGAAGTCATATATAAGTTTTCCATACAAGAGTCATGGAAATGTTGCTGTAATAATAAATAATATTTTGTCTTATAACACTAAAGTATCAAAAATAGTCTAAGCTAAAAACTAAAACAAAATTTTCAAAACAAACATTTTTTTATGTATAAATCAGAATAAAATAAATTTCAAAATAAAAACACATAGTAGGACAACGTTCATAATTCTCTCGTATTTAATTTTCTACAGATTCTACGTGTATATCTTCTAACGTCCAGGATGTCGTTCGATCAAAAGGAAATGTTTAACTTAATGTACAAGTTGGCACGTCTAACCGTGCCAGATACTCGGGTCGAATATGATTCAATGGGACCAGTAAATGTACCATTGGATCGCATGTTCGGACCCCAAACAATGCGTTCGGCTATGAAATTCCCAATAGGTGGTATAGAGGAGCGTATGCCAGTAAGTAGCCTTTATATAAATATCAGTATCAGTATGTAGTGAATGCTTCAATTGATTTTCCGTCTGCCATTTCAGCGACCTATTATTATAGCTATGGGTATATTAAAGAAGGCTGCAGCTGAGGTTAATAAAGAGTGTGATTTGGATGAAAGTATTTGTGATGCCATTGTGGAAGCGACGGAGGATGTAATCTCGGGAAAGCTGTATGATGAGCATCATTTTCCATTGGTAATTTGGCAAGCGGGTTCAGGTTCGCATACCAATATGAATGTGAATGAGGTTATTAGCAATCGGGCTATTGAGATATTGGGTGGTCAATTGGGCAGCAAGAATCCAGTGCATCCCGACAGAGATGTGAATATGTCACAGAACTGTAATGATTGCTTTTCATCAGCTAGTAACATTGCTGTGGCTATGCAACTGCAGGAGAAATTATATCCGTCACTTCGACTTACTATTGATATATTGAAAAATAAGGAAATCCAATGGAAGAATATTATTAAAATTGGTCGTACACATTTAATGGATGCAGTACCTCTAACATTAGGTCAAGAATTTAGTGGTTACACACAAATGTTAACCAACTGTCGTACTCGTTTAGACACAGCTCTAAAACATTTATACCAACTGTCCTTGGGTGGCACCTCTGTGGGTACTGGTTATTCCAGTACCTCGTGTTTCGGCACTGAATGTGCTAAACACATCGCTAATAATACTGGTCTACCCTTTGTTAGTGCACCGAACTTTTTTGAGGCACTTGCGTCACGTGATGCATTGGTTGAGATTCATGGTGAGCTTAATTCCATTGCTGTTAGCACAATGAAGATAGCCAATGATTTACGATTCTTGGGATCCGGACCAAGATGTGGTCTAGGTGAGCTTAGCTTACCCGAGAACGAACCCGGTAGCTCCATTATGCCGGGCAAGGTTAATCCCACTCAGTGCGAAGCTATGACAATGATTTGTGCTCAGGTCATGGGTAATCAAACAGCAGTCACAGTGGGTGCCTGCAATGGACATTTCGAACTTAATGCTTTTATGCCATTAATAGTCTCCAATGTATTGCGCTCCATTACCTTATTAGCCGATGGATTAAAAGCATTTAGCAACAATTGTTTGATCGGAATTAATGCTAATTTAAAGAAGATAGAAAAGAATTTGCACGAATCTCTAATGCTTATAACAGCTCTAAGTCCACACATTGGCTATGATCGTGCTGCATCAATTGCCAAGGCGGCACATGAAAATGGTACTACATTAAAGCAGGAGGCTATAAATTCTGGCATATCAGAGGCAGACTTCAATGGATGGGTTCGCCCCGAGTCTATGCTAGGACCCACTTAAGAAGTATCACCAAGAGCTATACTAAAAATTTAACAATAAAATAATCGTGTTCAGATCTAAATTGGCTTTTAAATAAATATTTTTAATTAAATTTTATTCTAGTAGAGAAAAAAATAACATTCTTATTAATATAATGCCTTTACTTCCGTTGTGTAGATCATTCAACATATTCTGTTGAAGCATGAATGATAACTTGAACATCCCGATGCTCCTAATAGACTTTTCGGATCACGTTGATTCATTGCCAAGAAAAAACTAAAAAGATTAAAGACATCCATAGTAGAACCACTAGATCAATGAGTTATTGAGTTTCCCAGAAATGTCTAAGATTTTTTTTTTGTTTTGCTTTTGTATTCAACAAAGCAACCAAAATACATACAATCATCTGGAGTCTAGCAAAGTTTAGAAAATTTATAAAACTGTATTATATAAATAGTCAGCTCAATTATTATATACATTTCTATTGGATTATATTAAACGTATAGACATTTGTTTTTATAGTATTACTTTTTTTTTGAAACAATGAGCAAGCCGACAAATCAACCTCCAGCTAAATTCCCAACACGCATGGAAAACGATTCAATTGGCAATGTGGAGGTGCCGAGTGATCGTTATTATGGAGCCCAGACAATGCGTTGTCTAATCAATTTTCCGATTGGAGGTACAGATGAGCGTATACCAGTAAGTATAAGAGGATAATTATCTTTGCAACATCAACTAACTAGTAATGAAACATGCATTTACAATAGAAACCCATAATACAAGCAATGGGCATATTGAAGAAAGCTGCTGCTGAAGTTAATCAGGAATTTGGTTTAGATGGGAAGGCATGCACAGCTATAGGAAGTGCTTGTGATGAAATAATTTCCGGTAAATTATATGATGAGGGACATTTTCCTCTCCCCATATGGCAAACAGGTTCAGGTACTATGACCAATATGAATGTAAATGAAGTTATTAGTAATCGTGCCATTGAAATTATGGGTGGACAACTTGGTTCCAAGTCACCAGTACATCCAAATGATCATGTTAATAAGTCACAAAGTTCCAATGATACATTTCCGACAGCCATACACATCTCGGTGGGCATTGAGCTGATTAAAACTTTAAAACCAGCGATCACTCACTTGCGTGATGCTTTAAAAAACAAGTCGAATGAATGGAAGAACATAATTAAAATTGGACGTACCCATACCCAAGATGCAGTACCATTGACATTGGGGCAAGAATTTAGCGGTTATACCCAACAGTTAAGTAATGGTTTGGAACGGATTGATGCAGTTATGCCGCATGTTTTACAGTTGGCACTGGGCGGCACAGCTGTTGGTACAGGTCTAAATACACGTAAGGGGTTTGCGGAGAAAGCCGCCAGTCGTATTGCTCAGATGACCACAATGCCATTTGTAACTGCGCCAAATTTTTTTGAAGCTTTGGGTGCACGTGACGCAATGGTTGAAGTGCACGGAGCTCTAAATACTATTGCTGTCAGTCTTATGAAGATTGCTAATGATATACGATTTTTGGGTTCTGGTCCAAGATGTGGGCTAGGTGAGCTTAGCTTACCCGAAAATGAACCGGGTAGCTCCATAATGCCGGGGAAAGTTAATCCAACTCAGTGCGAGGCTTTGACCATGATATGTGCTCAGGTGATGGGCAATCATGTAGCTGTTTCAGTAGGTGGCTCCAATGGGCACTTTGAGCTTAATGTCTTTAAGCCATTGATCGCATCAAATGTGCTACGCTCCATAAAGCTTTTAGGTAAGTGAATTAATACGAACCGTACTAATGTACTAACCGTACTTAAGTTACCGTACTTTCATTTTCAATTCTCATCCTTACACCCCAGCTGACGGATGCACCACATTTACCAATAACTGCGTAAAAGGCATTAAGCCGAACAAGGATAGGATTCAAAAAATGGTAAATGAATCCTTGATGCTTGTGACTGCACTTACTCCTAATATTGGCTATGATAAAGCAGCCGCAATAGCTAAGGCTGCACATACTAATGGAACCACACTGAGGGATGAGGCCATTAAGGCTGGTATTTCAGAAAAAGATTTTGATGACTGGGTGCGTCCAGAAAAGATGCTAGGTCCCTCATAAAAGGGGTTGTTTTTATATTCAAGTGACCAATGTATGAATAAATTAAATGAATAGTTAATGCAAATTTTAGCGTGGTTTATTTGAATAATTTACGATAATTAAGATATATTATTAAGAACGGAAAAAGGCAAAATAATTATGACTGCAAATATATTTACACAAATTTGCAAAAAAAAAAAAAAAAAAAAAAATGGGAAAATTTAAGTCTTTAACAAATTGTTAAGTTCGCTGGGGGAAAACATTAAAGAACTACTATCATTTTAAATTTAAAACTTCTCATCGAGCTAAAGTTCAGCACCATTTTCGAAACTTTAAAATCTCTTTCAAACTTTAAAATCTCTTTCAAAGTACCAGGGACGTTGGGCACTGACATTTCAAGTCCATGAAAAATGGAACTAATAACTGATTGCTGATTAGGATATAAACTTAACTGTTTTAATTTGGAATTATACCCTTTCACATTACTCAAAGAGAAGTAACAATCATCAGGATGTTTTTTTTTTTTTGCTTGCGCTTTACTATAGCAATCGCATATCGAAAAACTTTTTTCTTGCCTTTTAATCAATTTCGAAGGTCCTCAACACGTTGTTTGTAAACTTTATTCTGATCACAAAGTTTTAAACCAAAGTTTGGAATTGTTTTTGCTGGGTGATTTTTCGAAGATGGAAGATCAAAAAAAAATATACGAAGAAGATATGTTGACTAAACGGCGATGGTTTCCAAAATTTTAGTCCGGCAAATTCGACTTAAGAATGCTTCAATTCAAAACAAAACGACCAAAACAAAAGGTTATGTTGTCTGATTGATGGGATTTTAAAGAAATCATTTATTTTGAGTTATTACCGGACAATACCAACATTTATTCGAAGGTGTATTGTGATCAACTGGACAAATACAATGATTCACTCACACAGAAGAGGAGGAGTGATCAATAGGTCTTGCATTCCACCAGGATAATGCAAGTCCTCATACAAGTTTGATGACTCGCCATAAGCTTTTGCTTCCACACCCACCATATTCTCCAGACTTGGCACTTTTGCACTGTTACTTGTTTCGGTCTATGAATGGAAGAAATTTCCTATCAAATCAGGGCGTGTATTACACAATAAAAGAGTTTACTTAAATTACACAAAAAAAAAACAAAATTACTTCGTGAACGACCCAATACATATGGTCACTTTGGGTCTATGTTTATTTCGATGATTTAAGTATATCATATATATATACATGTATATATATATATATATATATATATATATATATATATATATATATATAGCTTAAATTAGACTTATTGGCGATCAACATATAGTTTAACTACTTTGGTTTATAGTTAACATGATAAATAAAACTAACATAATGAGGAATCATAATTTGATGCTACTCTCAATGGCGATATGCATCTGATTAAATTGCTTGAGATGTGACAAGATTGTATCGCGCTCCTTTTCAAATACTTCCCAGTAACGTAAATACTGGTTGACATGTTGGAGCACCAGCTTTTCTGCGTAATCCAGACAGCTGTGTGCATGCCGCATGCGTCTACGACAGCTGCCTAAAACAACACGCAACTGCTGCTCTGGCTCCAGTTGTGCCAGTATAAAAGACATAACGTTTACTGTATCTGCACGTACATCAAGAGGAAATACCACAGATTCTGTTGGTCGAGTTTCCGGGAAAACGAGTAGCGCTGGTGTTGCTGGCATTGAAAGTTCCCAAGGTAAATCGTTTGCTTGATTGTCAAAACGTATAAAATTAAGTTCAGGGCTACGCAGCAAAGCTGACACTTGCATGACTACCTGCGACATGACTGCAGATAGTGCACAATCTGGACGATACATAAGGACAATATTTGTAGTATTGGAACGCTGTAGTGCTTGCATTAGGAGCTGGCGATTGTATGTTTGTATATAAAATGAGTTTTGGTTGATTCCGTTGGTGAGCAATGAGTTTTTTTGTAATCGTGGCAGCTGCCTGGCATAGAATTGCTTAATAAATTCCCTTAGCGCTACATAGGAGAACGGCTGTTGCTGTGACATAACGTGTATCGATTCTGCAGCTGCATCCACAATAAAAACTTGAACTCCAGATGCATCCCTCTTATGACCTATTGTTTGCCGTTGACCTTGGTCTAAGCCCAGTTGTTGCATAAAGTCCCGGTATTTTGTCCCATCAAATAGAACAACGGCTAAAGAACGATTTAAAGATTGTTGATCCGTTGAATGTTGCCACATTAAATTACCATATTTGGTCACTAGTTTGGCTATACCAATCTTTAATGCAGGTGTGCCTTGTTGTGCATGGGTATGAACCAAACAACGATTTCGTATGTAAATTGTCAATAACTGTTGCGCCTCGTTTTCCAAACGGCTTTCATGTGTATGCTGGGACCAGAGATAATTAAGATAACCATTGATTCGGTAATAATTGGCTAGGCTGGCTTCATTCAGTTCTAACGTACGATAGCAATATTTGGCCAATTGTCTTGATTCTTTTATGCCGCCATACAGTTCCAATGGCATTTGAAGCAGGGACATTTTAGTTTTAGTTTTTCCTATCTGCACCTCATTATGCCAGTACTTGTCACACTCAATCTTATCCTTACGTAATAATTCTTCGGTAATGGCTTGTGGCATTGCCGTTTGGTGTTGATGCATACGTATACCCATGGCCAGCACCGGCATGTGACGTGCTTTAAGCGCCAGTTTAACAGGCGTACCATAGCCAGCTGCCATTAGTGGATTCACTTTGCTTCGTATCCAATGTAATATCTCAATGGGTTGCCAAATATTTGATTGATTGTAACTATGCAACCCATGCCGATTATCAATGACCACCAATTGTGGAAAATCAACTTGCTCCACTTTTAGCATACGTTTAGCACTGGCGCCAAATGTAACTACAAAACGTACACTTCGCTCCGGATCGAATTCCAACCAAAGTAGGGCTGTTGCAACAAATCGTTTATATACAGGTTCATCTACAGTCTCCAATAGCGCAAGTACAACACCATCTGATATCTTCCAAATGCTGCTTAGCTCCGTACTAGAATGCACACGATCAATGGGTTGTATTACATTGTTCATGAATCTGGTTAAATCCTCAAAATGCCATGTACCCTGATATTGCAGCCTTAAATTGCGTCCATAATTTATCATTAATGTTGGCCATTTATCCGGATAACCGCCATTAGCCGCCATGCCAGGCAATTGTACATGTGTCCTACTGCAATTGCATTGCAAATGCCAACAATCGATGGCACCAAATGAAGCGTAGTCCTTGTAATAATGCGCCACACCATCATACACCAAACGCGCTTGTCTGGCGTCACTTGACCAGGATACATAGTAAAACACCAAAGACAGCTCATTCGCAAGTTCCACATCTCGACGTACCTGTGGCACACTACGTGTTGGGCATTCGCTTATTAATATTGTTGCCCAGCTAAACGGTAGTAGGCCAATATATATCCAAATACACAGAATAAAGTAACACATTATTTTAAATTCAGCTTAGTGCCTATTTTCATATTGAATTCAACAACGGCAAAATCAAAAAACAACAAAAAAATATTTAAATATTAAAAACCAAAACAGCTGATTTATAAATACGTGTGACCGTTTTTTCCACTTCAAATTCGTAGTTAATCGTGCCTTAAAACGTTTTGCAACACTGTAAAAATTGTAATTTTCCAAATAGACGCCGCCACATTCATTTTAGCTTAAATTATTATTTCACCTATATATTATATCTATATATTGTATGTATATATATATATAAATATATATTGAATAAAAAAATTAATATTTTATTTAAAATGCAAAACTCACGTACAACCTGGCAGGATCTTAGGTAAATATTTACAACAAAAAAAATAAAATTAAGAGCCAACCAAAACAATAAGTAACAAAATTACTGCAACAATTAGTTTTTCGTATTATTTAAGTAAAACTAGCACTAAAACATTGTTTTATATATATATAAATATATAATAAAAAAAATTATTTTTTAATTTTTTTTATTAAATGTACTCATATATACATATAAAGATGTATTAACTATAATAAAATAAATTATTATAGACCACGTGAACGCATGGAGTATCTGCTACGAACGGGACATTTGTCAGATTGCAGCTTCGTTGTCTATGACGATGATGGACAGAAGATCGTACTTAAATGCCATAAATTTGTGCTTATGAAGTATGTCCTTTAGCTCTGTAAATAAGTATATAAATATATATATTTTTAAATAGCCTTTCGCCAGTGTTTGAGCGCATGTTTGAGGGCGACTTTGAGGAATCAAAAATGCCAGAAAATATAGTGCTCGATGATGTATCGGGTGCTGATTTTAAGAAATTTATAGAATATTTATATTGGCACGACAATCGTCGATTGGATTCGTATGATTTACAAACATTGCAAACATTAATATATTTAAGTAAAAAATTTATGGTATCATTTATGACCACAAATTGCTTAAATGTGATCAGACGTCGTTCGGCCGTTGGATTAGAGGCGGATGTAACAATTGATTTGTTCGAATATGCACATCAAATTGAGGATGAACAATTAATTAATATAATAAGATCGGTAAATTATATGCATTTTTATATATATTTTATTTTTATTTACTTAGTTTATTATAGAAATTTCGCATCAATTCCGAGGAATATATAAATACAGCTGCAGTTTATGATCTTAGTTCGGAAATTTTTCTTAAATTTATTGAAGAATTTAATGCATTTGTTGGTGAAAAGCTACGTTTTGATGTTATTGATCATTATTGTAAAATTCAAGGATTAGTTGTTAATACTAATCAACAAACTATACATAATTTGGCATTAAATCTTGAAGAAGATGATAGTTATTCTCATTTACCTAAACTAAAAGCAAAGTCAGAGGAAATACATAATATAACAGATGACATAGTAAAGGATATATCTGGTTTAGATATAAAAAAAGATAAAGATAAAAATGATAATAATGTGAAGCATGAAAATATTAAAAACGAAATGGAAAACAAATCCAAAGATAAAAACAAAAGCTTTGATAAAGATCAAATTGAGCAAGAGAAAAACAGTGAACGAGAGCAGCAAAAAAAAGATGAATATATATATAAGTTGTTAAAGACTATTAACTTTACATTGATGTCGGCATATGATTTCTGTGCCGGACCTGGTGTCTCGAACTTATTAACTGTAGAAAAGAAATATGAGCTGCTTTCGGCCATTTGTATTGCCGATTATAAAATGAGATTACTAAATTCATTCTAACCATTATTGTTCTTTTGTTATTATATATTTTTCTCTCTACTTTTTACCTTTTTGTTTTTTTTTGTTTGTATATTTAACACAATTCTCTAAATGAAAAAGTACATAGTACGTATATTATAAGCCTATAATAATAATATATATAATATAATAGCTATAATATAATATAATAATAGCTTATAATATTATAAGCTTTGAATTTATATTATTATTCCTATCTAAATGGCAACTCATATGTTTTCTATATAGTGTGTTTTTCCAACTTTCATGTGAATACAACATACTTTTTTGTTATGAAAAGTCGATTGTTGTTTATTCAAAAATGTATTTTTTCTTTATTGAAAACTTGTATAAATGTATAAATACATAATATAAATACATAGTTTTGCTTATTTATAATAAAAAATTTATAAACTGTGAAAAAATTTCTTTTTTGTCTGAAAATTACAATGTTCTCGCTCTGTTCTTAATCGTATAATGAGGGAATCTTATTTTACATATTGTATATGTATATATTATATAAAAAATTGGACGGCAAATATTTTTTAAAGTCTTAAAAGGCACACAAGGCTTGTAGATATTAGTCATGGAATGTTTTTGTTAACAAAAATTAAGAAGGCACTTTTAACTATGCAATTTATAAATAAACTGGGGGTGGGAGGATGTGGATAATGCAATTAGATATTGTTATTATATGTTAGTTAAAGTAAGAATATTAACTTAAAAGAACTAGGATTAGTTATATGGATATGGATATATATATATATATTTATATGCATAATAAAAATGCATAAAATATATGTTATTAGCTGTGTTGATGCATTGTCGTATGTGAAAAAATAAGCAAAATTAAATAAATGGAACGGTTTAGGCATAGCTTATCTCATGCTCATAGGTTTTTTCCCGCATATCATGATTGTCGGGTAGAGCATGATGACGCAGCCCGCAAAGACGCGGCCCCCAGCGGAGCATAATTATGATGACAGCTATAACGAAAAGCGCTATAGCAGCAACGGCGGGTGATAAAAAATACAATGCCATTATCCTCAGATGTCGCTTTCACGTTTTTGAAGTTCAACGTATTCCTCGCGTTGTCGTTGTTGATGTAATGTACGACCCTCTGGACGTGGTGGGCGTCCTTGATGATGTGGCAAATGAAAAGGTGCTTCAAATTCCTCTACGGGTATAACAACGTCGTCAGGGAACACTTGTTGATGTGTTGTAGGCTACAATGTATTAATGCAATGTATAGTTTTTTAATTGAATATATAATATTGAATTAAGCATTAACTAATTACTTACATATAATTTATCAAAATAGGTTGCGTCCTTAAGCTCAGTAAAGTCTAACGGTGGCTGTTTATGAGGCGTTGATGACCAAATGGAAACTAACCAACGATTACCCGTATGCCTATCCTGCCAGTACTTGCGATGTTTTGAGCAGCAGCCCAAAATTATATTCAATATTATAATTGAACCAAGCACAACAGTGCAAATAGCAATTGTCACATAAAACGGCGTATAACTACCGTAAATGTGCTTAACGAAATATGGATTATTTATGTACGCTTTACGCTCCTCTTCGATTGTGGACATAGTCCCACAAAATCTGACCTCAATTTACTAATATATGAAATTAAAGATGCCGTTGACCACAAAAGTCACCAGCGTTGTTTAAAAAATGATCCAATTTCAGTATTTGCTGCAACCAAACACAATTCCGAACTGTCTGCAAGAAGTAAGTAAACAATAAGAAATAATGCTGACGACGACAGGTTATTTTCATCAACCCTAAAGAAGTTCTTTAAATTATAAGTCACGTTGGGCGTGGCGTCAACAACTACATAGTTGCCATGGTATAGACATACGTATATTTATATATATATATATTCACACACACGATATTTGAATTTAAATGTTTTGTATTTACCATTTGCGCTTAGTTAAAAACGTTTGCAAACGCAAGTTGAAACACTTTAATTCAATAAATAAACAATTCATAAGCAACTTTATTTAAAAACATAATACTTTATAGACTGGTCATAAAACAACGCCCAAAGCTTGGCTCAGAAATAAAATGAATTCTCGATGTTCAAGTAACATTGCTATACTTAGATATCGATAGCTGCAAATTAAAAAGTATCGATCGATGTAATTCAAATATTTCCAGTGCATATGTAATACGTAATCAATAAAGATCGCTAGATTTAAAATAGCATATTTGGAAAATTTTTTAACTTTTTTAATTATATATAGATATATATATAATTAGTATTAATTTTATTTTTTTTATTATTTTTAATTAGTATTAAGATAAATGGCTTTCTAACAATGAAATTAACCGATTTTGGCCGTCCACGATGCGATTCAGTTCTTTCAAACATTTTTCAGAGTTATATGCAATTCTTTGGGCTATGTTGACGAGCTGACCACGTTGATCTTCGGCTACAAGACTACTCTTTTTAGGTCTTTTTGGTGAGATATCTGATGAAGAGGACGCATAGCTTATAGCTTCAAATTCTGGCAGGGATAGCGGTGACTCTTCCAAAACGTCTTTCGAAGAACAATTTAGTTCCTCGTCTTTAAATATAAAAATATCAACAAATATGTTTAAATCTTAATAATAGATATATTTACGTACCATCCGAGTCTCTATCAAAGGTAGTTATTTGAAAGTTTCTATGCGACATTATCTCAGCTAATTTCTTGTAATGGATCCAAGCTGAAGCCGAACCATCAGAGTCACCAGCGACACCTTTCTCTTGACTATAATACGTATATATAATAAATGAAATTAAAGAGACGCACATAACATACTAATATCTTCGCCTTAATGTTTCCATTTTTCTTTTAACGTCCAAAGGTGTTAGATTTAAGTCCATTAATTCGTTAGCAATTTCAGCATAGACATGCACATTTTTTTTGGCCGACTTCAGATCAGGCAATTTCTCGTACCACAGTTCAATAAATACACTCTCCAGATTTTCTGTCCATCTTTTGCGTTTTCTTATTTTCTTAGTTGTATTCAAATCTTAAAAGAATCATTAATTCATAATCAACAGACAAAATAATAAAAAAAAAATTCAAATTACTTGTGGACATAATTTTTAATTTAATTTACATCAGCCATCTGCTTATATCGATAAGATAGTATGCAAAATGTGTTGATTTTTTGCATCAATTTTGTTAATCATCGTAGTCTCTATCGATACATACAGGTCTGTAACACATTTTTCATAGTGCCCCATAGGAGCTTCAGTGTAAACCAGTGTTACCAGGTTTGAAGCATGAAAATATGCTAGATTTGTAGTAAAAATATGAAAATATTAGCTAAAAATTAAAAAAAAATAACATTTTCATTATATTTCTTCACTTTTCAGGAAGTGACTAATAAAATGATTCTCTTCTAATAAGTAAATTATGCACGTATTTTCCTTTTCAAAAATGATTGATCTAGCATACAATTAAGTTGGCAGCACTGTTGTGAACATCTACGATTTGGCAGCCATTTTTTTCGTACAATCTGTGATCGTATTTTTTTCATATATTTATATCGATAATTTGCAATAAAAATATATACTGCAATCACGGTTGCCACCTCAAAAATTTTTAATGAGCCAAAAAAATATTAAAAATGAGCCAATTTGAATAAAAAAGAGCCAAATTTTAATATATTATTTATGTTGATTTTTTTTTAACTTTTATCATAAGAAAGTAATATAAAAACATAAAAGAGCCAAATTCAATAAAAGTGGACCAAAGAGCCAACGAGAATAAAAAGAGACAGTTTTGGCTCAAAAGAGCCAAGTCTGGCAACCGTGTCTGCAATATAAGAGCATAAATTATCAGTATTCAAATCACGTCAGGTTTGCCATTTTAGCCATTTAGTGGCATTCTTAGCTATTTTGAAAATGGATTTGCTATTAAAAATTGAGAAATGCTATCAGCCACAAATCTAGCTATTTTCAATTTTGGAATTGCAATTTTTCATGAGGCGAGTGGCTGAAAAAAACTACTGTTTTTTTGAGCTGTTTTTTTTCCTTAGTCTACACATCAAAAAGCACTTTTTCCAATCAGCAATGTTTATTCACATTCTTCATGCATTCAGAAAATTCTGGCAACACTCCTCACGATATGAGCGAATACTATATTTTCCAACTGCCTCTTGTGCAGTGTTACCACGTCAAAAATAAATAAAAGCTACAGACCAATAGAGATATATACTTTTTTCTGATGATTGGAAACACTGTTTTTAAGCAAAAATTTAATTGAAGAAACCGTACATTGTTGATAGTGTTTGAAATTTGAAATGCCTAAAATTTTATACGAACAGCAGTTTCGGGATGCATGGCTGCATAATCCTGAGTTTGAAGACTGGCTGAAGAAGGATATTACGGACTCAACAAAAGTTTTTTGTAGTTACTGCAAATGCAGTATAAGTGCAAAACTGTATGACATTAAACATCATGCCAACAGCAAAAAAAAAAAATAAATAAATCTGTTTTCCGTCAGTAATATGTTACGTGCAGATAAGCCGGACATAATTGATATTTTAGAATATTTTAATGTAATTGAGATTGAAAAAATAAGATCATGTTACAAAAAAATTAACTTCGTCAATTGGGAGAATACAAGTGACACTATTAAATTCTGGGCAGAAGTTATGAAGTATAAAGACGCTGGAGGCAATAACACCTTTCAACCTTTGGCAGATTCCGGCATAAAAATTTTAACGTTGCCTTGGTCGAACGCGGAGGTTGAACGCGTTTTTAGCCAAGTCCATCTCATAAAAAATAATTTACGGAATAAAATGCATTTAAAAACTTTAAATGCTATTCTAGCTGTTAGGTTGGTTACATAAATTATAATAAGTCTTTTAAATTTTTGATATTCTTTTAAATATACAGATATGGGCTTAAAAGAAGTGGAATGTGTTGCTTCAATTACACATTGCCAAAAAAATATTTAAGAATGATCGGCGAATCGTCAAAGTATAAAGACGATGAGATGATGTGCAAGATCTGGACACAATTTCGTTATTATTATAAAATATAATATATTATCTAAACTTAATAATAGAATAAGTATATAGAACATATAAGAATATTTGAAATAAACACATTTTTATTTTTTCCGGACAAATTTCCTCTTCAGATCAAATTTTGACTATGTTAAAAAGTCAGCCACTTTTTCAGCTATTTTCATTTTTCATTTTGCCATTTTGCTCATTTTGAAATTGGCTCTTTTTTATTCAAATTGGCTCAATTTTTAAAGTGACAACCGTGATTCAAATACAGCTCAAGGCCTTTGCAGCTAAAGCTCCTCTCTAGTTTATAAGTTTACTTATAAGATAGTTTCATAATAAATAAATAAATATATCATATTTTTTTTTATAAAAGCAAAACAAAATACTATTTACTAATAAATTGCATTAAATTAATATATGCCAAAAATTCTATTATTGAACACATCTTTAATATAACATTCTTCGAAAATAAAAATAATATATACTACAATGTAGAATTGGCCGCAAAAATAATAATGAAGTATCTTAATTTCCAGTTTCATAGGTAAAACTTTCAACTTCCTGTAATTTTCACTGATCGTATGTTAAGAAATTGTCATTGTGTGTAAAATATCGCGCCAAAGCACGTCCATCATCTGTTGGTGTACTGAAGGCTATACGGTCACGCCCTATTTCAGTGCCCAAAATCGTATGGCATTGCACAGCGCGCAAAAGTCGACTGGCAATTCCGCGTCGACGTTGCAACGGTGAGACCCAAATGCGTGAGATACCGCAGCTACAAATAAGAAATGCAAAATAGAATTTAAATAGGCTCTTTTTTGTTTGCGCACTCACCTGGCCTGAAAAGTCTCTTCACTAAAATAATCCGTGCCATCAACTTGAATAAAGCGATGTGCCCGGGTGAGGGGCTGTACAACACAAAGGCCTATAATTTGTTGTTTACGCACGGCAAAGTAGGCAACAAACGTTTTAGGGACAATATAGGAGGAAAAACCAAGTTCTTTGTCAACTAGTTTGATCAATTCCGTGAGACGCTGTAGACGCATAACTGGTGTATTTTCAGTAAGACGTACTATGCGTCCATCGGAAGACCAATCCGAAAATGCAGCTACAATGTCCTCATCTATCCAGCCCTTAAATCGTAAGACATGTACAGAATCGTGATAATCACGATGCAATTGCTCTTCTTCGGGTTCATGGACGGTATAAACTAAACCGCACTGCTGACATTGCCTAGCCCCATACGCTTTTTGGCCAGCATCAATTTGATACTGCTGCGATCCGGAAGCTGCTGCCATTAATCTTGCGTTGACATTTATCTTTCGACGTCTTGATTTTTGTGGCAATGGCTGCAATCGTTGTGTAAATATTGGAAAAAGTTTACTTTGGGGTAGTTTCTCACCAAGTAATTTATCTTGGACAGATGGGTTCTCGATTTCATACATATGATGATTAGATACACTCTCCATTTCCAGCACGTTCTGTGCAGTTATATCATCCCCCTGAATCACATCCTGGCCAGACATACTCTCAATATCTTGTTCATACATATCATTGATCTGAAGCACATCCTGGGTAAACCCTCTATCACTTTCACGAAAATGCTGTTCAGTTGCACCATCGATCTGAAGCACATCCTCGCCAGACAGACTATCTATGTTAGGTAAAGTCGGAGCACTAGTTGCGTTATCTAACTCAAGAAAATCTTGACCAATCTGTTCCTCAGCATTAACTACCATATATAAGTTATCGACAATTTGTGTGGCCTCTTCCTTATGATTATCGGGATCAGCTATAAATATCTCAAAGTTTTTATCTGTGCAAATGTCGTTGCTTATAAGAAACTCCAAGAGTAGCTTTTGCTGTTCTATAGTCGCAGCATCATCAGTCTGAAAAGGTAATTGTTGATAGTACTTTGCATAGGGATCTTGCAACTCTTTTTCTACATCAGGCACTGCCTGTGGTTCAGATGGTACTGGTTCCGATTCAATAATCTCATCTATAACAGTATCATCCAGATTACGAAGTATAGCATCCACGGTAGCCTGCTCCGCGGAGAATATCGTAGTTGATTTAATGCGTAGTTGTCGTGTCGGTTTTTTCACCGGTGTTTCTAGCAATGCAATCTTACCTTGGGTTACACTAGCCCGTATGTTATCTGTTATACGCACTTCCATACAGGTGCTGCTGCGCACGCCAGATTTAAAAAATTTCCGCTTGCTTAAGTTATCTGTATCGGATTTTGGTGAAATATTTATAGCTGGCTCTTCATTTATCACAATGCTAGCGGAATTATAAACATTAGTTTTTAATAGCCCCTCATTCTCATCATCGTTATCATCACTGAGATCAGAGAAATCTGCTGCTGTTGGAGATAGTGATACTCGTATGGATTCCTTGTTGTTATTATTGGTATTATTATTATCATCACCTATTGATGACATAACGCTTAAAGGCTTGGCCATTTTTATGGGATCTTTGGCGGTTCGTAGAATTTCGTGGACTTTCTCAACTTTGGCTCGTTCCTCGCGCTTAGTGTTTATTAGTTGACGTAGCTTCTCATTGCGTAGAGTGCTTAATATATCATCAATATCGGTGGGCAAACAAGAACGGATTGGTCTGCGTATCTTATGACGTACACCTTTATTAATGCCCTGCCTGGGTGTTTGTGGACGACTTGTAGGTGAAATGGCTTTTCCCTTACCGACGCGGTTTGCTTGTCGCTTTTGTTGATGCGGACTGTCCATTGGAAACGAAACGCTACTCCTTCTGCGCATTGGATTTCGTTCAGTACGCGAATAAAATGCCATTGTTGGTATGCAATCCTTTTCTGTTCTGCGTAGTTTTGATTGCGGCGATACAGTGACGCTATCTGGTGATAAATCCTCTATTTCTCTAGCACCAATATTTACATCATGTCTTCTTTTTATTGATTTACGTGCGTGGTTAGCGACAGAGTCATCAGTATCCATACTAGATTCATCTGATATAATTATGGATTTTCGACTTCTTGGAGTCTGTGGACTAGTGCTACTATTGCTATTTAGCCGCATTGTAGTAGTAAATAAATGTGGCAACTGCTCATCAGTGCCTGCGGTTGTCTTTATGACACGTGTCTTCTGTAAGCTTTTGTTTTCCTTATTTGTCTCAGGTGAGCTGCTTGTGCTACTGCGTGATCGCATAATATGAAAATTATCTTCTTCCGCGCATTTCTCAAACAAATTTCGCACATTTGATTGCTTTTCTCCGATAGATTTACGTTGTTGTTTATGTCTTGACCTCAATGGCGCTATACCCAACAATAGATCCTCAATATCATCGCCTTCTGCTGTAAGATCTTGCAGTGAACTGCGGCTAGGAAATAGCTGTTTCTTGCGTTCCGACAAACGTGGGGTGGCGGTCCGAGTGGGGCGCACAGCTAGACCACTACCCTTTGGGGTCTCCATAATTGGGTGGCTTTTTAACAACAATTATTTTTCCCGCTATTTTAATCCGCCTTTCCAAAATAACAGTGCTGTAAACTAGCAATAACATTACAAGTCAATGTCAATGTAATCGATAAACCTAAAAATATCGATGCAATCAGGAAAAAGGTGTTTGACCCCAACAATAAGAAAACTCTATAATATAGAAAACATAAAATACAAGGATAAGTGAAATTATAATTATATAAAATTTAAACCTTTTTTATTTTACACTATGAAATTAATTAGTAAATTTTATAAGAACAAAATAAATAAATACAAAGTGCAATAAACTTTTATTGCAACAAATCAGAAAATTCAAATATTTTTATTTCAATTATTTTTTTAAAATTTTAATTTTTTCGTAAAAAAAATGTCTCTAATATAAACTTAATATATTTACAATAAATCCAGGTGGATTGAGTTTATTATTGACATGTAAAATTTAAAAACATATTATATAAAAAGCTGACAGGAATGTGTAACATGTTTAGATTAGCTACAAAAAATGTCTAATTTGGTCATCGATGAAAACGATTGTATCGTGTAACGTGCTGTTATCGATATCTGTAAAAAGCAACTGTATGGCGTACACATAAAACTTATTTTTCTGTTGGAAAAGTTGAAAAAAAGTACATTATTGATTTCCTAAATAGGAAAAAAAAACACACAGTTTCGGAATTATTTTTTGGGTTTTATAAAAAGCGCACAGGTAAGAAGTCTATAAAGATAAACAAATTCACAGAATATTTCTGCCACAAGTTCCACGATTTCGTCTAGCCGCCGTCGCCGCCGTCGCCATTTTTTTTTTTGTTTTTTGTTTCTTTTTCTTTTTTTATATATATATTTGGAAACTAATATAATTTTTCACGCGTTGTGCATGTGTCTTATATAGTTAAATAGACGCGGTGTTAGCTTTCTTTGTTACAAAATTTGCTTCGAACTTTCTGTATGCATCAGTTGAAAAACAAGATGAAAATTGCATTCTGCTTCTTCTTCTTTCACTTTGAGGTCGCGGTCGCCGTTGTCGTCGTCGCACTCAAGCAGCGCAACGCATACACGTCAACGCGTAAACTATATATTTATATATATGTGCATTCATTAATCGCGTACGCTCACGCTCGAACACAACCCCTCCCCGAAGATATTGAAATAACGCAAGAACCGTGGAAGACTCCGCAGCCGATACCGTCGCCGTGATGCCCGGAGCCGGCACGTTCAAGTTGTTCATCGGTAATCTTGATGAAAAGACGCAGGCAACCGAACTGCGTGCGCTTTTCGAAAAATACGGTACAGTTGTCGAGTGCGATGTTGTGAAGAACTATGGGTTTGTGCACATGGAAACAGAGCAGCAGGGTCGCGATGCCATACAAAACTTGAACGGTTATGTATTGAGTGATAATGCCATCAAGGTTGAGGCTGCCAAGAGCCGACGCGCCCCCAATACGCCAACAACGAAAATCTTCGTTGGAAATTTAACCGATAAAACGCGTGCGCCGGAGGTGCGTGAACTGTTTCAGAAGTACGGCACTGTCGTCGAATGCGACATTGTGCGAAACTATGGTTTTGTACATTTGGATTGTGTCGGTGATGTGCAGGATGCCATCAAGGAATTGAACGGTCGCGTTGTCGATGGTCAACCGCTCAAGGTACAGGTATCTACCAGCCGGGTGCGCCCAAAGCCGGGCATGGGCGATCCGGAGCAGTGTTATCGTTGCGGCCGTTCCGGTCATTGGTCGAAAGAGTGTCCGCGTTGGACAGGCACTGGCGGACGTGAGCCGCCACCACCTCTCAGTGCCGGCGGCTACAGAGATCGCATATACAGTCGTGATCCGTATCCGCCACCACCGCCACCGCCTCCATTCCTGCGTGACCGCATAATGGATGGCTTTAGGGTAAATGCAGCGTACAAAATTTAAGCTATTCCCGACGGGTCGGTTAAAAGATTCAACTGCTTAAGCAATTAGATTTGATTTATCTGTATTACTTCTTAGTAACAATGCAATTTATTTTAAATTAATATCAATGGAGCAATCGTGTATTATATATAGAGATGCTCCATGTACAATATTGAAGTGAAGTATAAACAAAAATTAAAAATTGCTCATATATATAAATCTCATATCACGCATATATATGTATGTATATAATCATTACATGCATATGTATACATATATATATATATATATATATATATATATATATATAGCTATTACCTTTTGATTCCCCCATTTATCATGGATAATAACTATTTTAGTTAAAGTCAAAACAGCTTAAAGTATAAAATAATATTTACATAAAATGAAATTAGAAGTCCTTGAATTGAAAAGAAATTTTTAAACAGTTTGTCTTTAAATCGACCAAAATTGAAATTTCAAAATTTTTATCAAATAAGATATGTTATGATCTAATAACTTTTTTTATATACATGTCAACAGGATTATGATTACTATGATCGCCGCTTTGAGGAATCAAGAGATCTATACGAGCGTCGTTACCAATCGTCGCGCATGCGCGATTTTCCACCACCACCGATTTCGCGACGCGAACCAATGCCTTTACCTCCACCGTTGAGCGGCAGTCTTCGTTCCTGCAGCGTCTCTCGTGGCTATGATACTATGTTTAGTCGGCGCTCACCTCCGCCGACACGCAGTAGCAACGGCATGAGCCGTTATGGGTAAGGGGATACATACAACACAAATACCAGACAGCAACACATATAATTACATTATCCGATAAACTATTAAAAACAGTTTATTGTTTAGTGTAATTAAGGTTTACTAATTATACATATTGAACTCTTTTTAATGTAGATACTTCTCTGAATCACGCAGATCACCAACGCCTCATGGCTATGAGGATTTTAGCCGTGATTCCTTCGATGAACGCATGATTTCATCGCGTGGTATGCGCGGTCCATCACCGCCTGGGCGCCGGTATGCGCCCTACTGAGATGAGTTTTATTATTATGGCAGTAGCTGAGAGATGGCTACTCCATTTGGGGGTGCATTTGCAACAATTGTGCCACCTTCATTTATACCCATTTACAACTATAACACATTCAGTCATGCAACATATTGGCTTGTATGTTGGTCGCCGATACAATACCACTTGCAGCAGTTTCCGTTTTTACCTATGTGGATGCCACCGCCGTGGTGATCATCATACGCGTTATTTTCTATATAATAACAAACAAACTAAACAGGAAGAAAAAGAAAAAGAAAAAGAAAAACAAAAACAAAACAAACAAAAAAGAAGAAACAAGAAAACAAAATAATAATAATTAAATCCCTTTAGGCTTCATCATACTATTCAAACTAATACAACATTGTTTGTTTGATAGTGACGACAACAACATAATGTGTGTCATATTTCACGCAATATATATGTTGACTGCATTATACTCGTTGCATCATTATTGCATACAAGAAGTTCGATTTTAAGCGTAGATTATAAAAATTAAATGGATTTGCGCAGTTTTAAATAATCCAATAAACTTTAAAAAAAAAAAAAAGCATAATAACTTTTGCTTTATGTAAAATATGAAGTGTTTTTTTTTTCTTTTTTGGGCTCGAAATTTAGAAATGCAATTTAAAGTGTAAACTTTAAATAAATAGACGCGGCTTAGTTCAGTTTAACTAACAAAAATATATTTTTGTGTACATACATTGTAAAATTATCTACTAGAAATTCATAGAGAATGTTTATAACTTAAGCATTTAAAAGGCAGTTATCATTTTAATTTTGTATCCCACGTAATTGCTACGCCTGGGAAGTAGGTACTACGCGTATGGTCTTTGATGCCGCCAGCAGTTCATCGGATTCGTCATTAGTAGGCGAGTTAGTGCCTGTATCGTTAGCTCTGCCATTGTGTTGGTTCAGTTCTTGCAGTTCTACAGGTGATGTTGGCTTCTCATATTTTGGTGGTATAAGAACGCGGCTAAATAGAAAATATTGCGTTATATAAAAGGGATAAAAGCGAAAGGAATTCAAGGTGATAAAATAAAATTTACTTACTGGCTTATTAGCAGCCAGATCATGGAAATTAACATCATAGCTGTTGTTGAACCAAATGTCCAATAAGTGCCAAGACGTGTATAAATTGTACCAACAAAAACAGGACCCATGACTCGAGATAAACACCCGGCGCCAGTCATCATGCCCATCCAAACCCCCTGGGGACGCGGGCCAAGAACTTGCGAAAATATTGTCTGTATTAGAGTTACACCAATGGGATAACCCACCGATGTTAATGCAAATCCTATAATAAACTGGGTTAGTGTTAACGCTGGCTGATTACCACACCAGTCCTGTGATGGTGGACAGCCCAAATAGATGGGATCATCGATGCTAAGATTGGCGCTGGCATTATATGCTATAGCCAGTTTTGGCGGATCCGGTCCCCAAGGTATATAAAGTACACGTCCTAGCACCATCAATGAGAATCCACCCCAGATAAGTACATAACGTTCGGCAAATAATTTGCACATTGGTTCAATAAGTAAAAACGTGACCAAAGATATTATTGCTGCAATAGCCATAAATATACCCATATAATAGACAGCTGTGGCACTTGTCCAAGCAAACATATCCATGGTCAACGATGTGCCCAGTCTGAAATTTAAGCAATGTAACTTGACCTTGATCTAAACAATGATCAAACTTACGTCTCCAGCAGCACAAAATTAAACACAAGCACAAAGAAAGCCACAATAAGAGTCCAAGCGGAATAGTAATTTGGTTTTATTGCCTTCCAAGTCTCGCGCTCCGAAGTCCCGCCTTGCATTACCATTATTTCTCGAGCTGCTATTTTGTGTTCCTGTTAAAAAAAAAAAATAAAAGAAAATTTGCAAAATGATTGCACAAAAAAGATAATGATGATGATTTAGATACCTCAAATATTCCTGGTAGAAACATCACAAAGTTACTTAGGCTCATAAGCACATTTATCCAGCCGGCGGCAGTGTACATATTCATATGCATAGTACCCCAAAGCCAGACGTGACCTTCGCGTCCCAAAGGTGTCACCAGGGCTTGTAAACCAGGGCCAATAATAAAGCCAAGCACCTGTGCCAGTGACACCATAGAGACAGCATGTGTACGCTCACTGAGACGTGTAGCTGCTGACAGATAGGAGCGGCATAATGCAATATTTGCTGAGCTAACACCAATCAGAAATCTTGAAGCTAACATCCAGTATTTAACATTATCCGTACACAGCTCCAATGAAGAATACAGTCCGCTGGCAAAGGTAAATAGAGCCAGCGAGATAAGCAGAGGTAATCGTATAGTACCGAGCTTGTTGCCCCACCACCCAAAGATGGGACTAAAAATCATTTGACCCAGTGGGTTAGCTGCCACAATTAAACCCATAAACTCTTTGCCCGCATCCGGATCTAGCTATAGAGATTTGTGTGTAATTAACATTTGTTTATATTCCATATAGTTAATATAGGAACGCACCTCGCTTAAGAAGGGCCAAATTCCAGATAGTATTATGCTAAATCCTAGAGCCATTAGGAACATTGTAAAGTAAATAATGCGCACCGAACGCCAACGTTCCTTATACTCCAGCAATGTTTCCAGGCCATCGTCAAGATCTTCTGGCAGTCTTTTGGTTTCAAGCTTAGCGCTTAATTTCCGCCAAAATTCCATTTCGTACCTATGCCGTAATATTAGCCGTAATAGTAATGTTCCTTACAACGTTACCGTTGCTGCCACATAATGCAGATAGTGGACAGTTATTGCTCTCTAAAAATTGATAAGTTTAGGTTGAGATATGCCTTTATATATAGTTAGCTTATCTGTAGATACAAGTCGGCAATTCAAATGATACTCCCAATATATATATATATATATATATATATATATATATATATATAAATCCTATTAGAGTAAAACTTTTTCATCAATTTGTCGACAATTTTAATGGTTTTAAATGATTTCGATTCCATTTTAAACTAAATAAACAAGTTCTTTTTTTATCATCAAATAAATTATAAAAAAAGAAAAAAACGAAATTTGATTGCTCAGATATTAGATGATAGATATACAAACATATATATATATATATATATATATGATATATGATATCTTCAATAAAACTGTTCAGTTATTGCTACAGTTAAAGCAAAATGAGGTAATATATTTCAGATAAAAAATGGTTAATAAACATATATAAATTTATGCGACCTTTTTCTCCTTCTTTAAATTGGAAAGAAGTTCTACATTACCAACTTAAATATATACTTATATATATGAATATATATATATATATATATATATATTTATAATAAACTATTAATTAAAATTCGCTGGATTGACCCACATTAATTAATTTAAGAGCATTTAGTTTAGCTTCTACAAACCTTATCAAGACAATCATAAACTTATTGTTTTTAAGATAAACAAAACGGTAAAAGTCAATGCCGATTTTCAGCTGTTTTTGTTTTTTTTTGCTGTTTTTGCTTTTATCATAAAACAAATTTGAATGCAAATCGTTGCCAACTCGTAACAGCAAACAGCTATTCAATGTATTGGTGTACTCTGTAAATGTATTTGTATCTGAAGCTAAACACTACATAGTGTAAGTTAAAAAGTTGGTAGCGTTTCTCACGATAGTTGTAAACAATTAGGAATAATTTATTTTCTTTTTAAACTTTAAATAACAATTTATATTTTAATAAAAAGAAAAAAAAAATACTACATAAACTTTTTAGCACACACGTAATATATATATAGTTATAGTAAGTTGTCGCTGTATTTTCTTATCATTTATCACATAACCAGGCGAGATACTTAGTACGTTTGTTTTTTTTTTTAATACAGTCATTAATACACAGCACACACACACACACGAAAACGTACAAAATCAAGGGCGTAGGCTGTTCCCCCGGAATTATAAGTAAATATAACTTTTACGTGCCTTTTGTCATCAAAATATGTTATTTCAAGATGCTCAAGTTCGTTTAAATAAAAAAATTTGTAATCAACTATATTTATATATAGATGTTTGGCCCCTTTTAAGCATTCATTAGCTACGCCCTTACAATATGATTTGTATTTAAACACTTGAGTATTCGATTGAAATTCCGTTTGATTCTAATTAGAGTGGCATATACCGGTTAAATCATCAAAGATCTACATTGGCATGCAAGTTATACAAAGAGAATTCAATATATACATATATTGTATTCTCAATTTTTTTCTTTTTTTTATTCAACTAACCGAAACCCACTCAGAAACTGATATTTGTAACGTATTGTTTTTCTGTATTGGTTATGAATCACATTCATTGATTTCACATTTAATTGACTAAAACTATTTCAATTGGCACAGTTAATAGTAGAATATGAGCTCCATATATTATGTTTATAATAATGAATCATTTTTACTTTAAATAAATTCATTTTTACTTAAAGAAAATCAAAATTTATCTAATAAAAAACGCCACAAACTTTCTATAACACCCAATATAAGATGTACACATATCATGTGAGCCTAGCTGAGCTTATTCCGGTTCTACAAATATTTCAAGCTACAATAAATACGCACATATATAAGAAAACTTTTGGTAAAATGTTTTGTTTTTCCTTTTCATTTACTTTTTTTTATGTACTTGTTTTGTAGTATACACTGATTTGTCATATCACATCTTTTACTTCTTTGTTTTTATTTTTGTTACTGTAGACAGAAGATATATATGCATATGAACATACATATGTTAAACATACACATACACACAGTGATACACAAAGGCGCGCGCACACAGAGACGCTTGAGTTCATCGCACAAATACGTATTAACATTCAAAACAAAGTGGGGGAAAGAGTAAAACATCAACTTTTGTATGTCGCGTTGCTATTTTGTATTTTATGTTGTACTTTGTAACGTTACAAATACACTGATAACACACAAAACAGTGCCCTAGACGTTTAACGCGACGCGCAGCTTTCGTATAGTAAAACATTTTTATTTATTTGCTCCTTTAACAAATCTGCTGAGTGTGTACTACCTGTGGAGACGAAGCTGTCCGATTATACTTTTTGTTGAACAATTCTACGTTTAGCTACCAAAGCAAACGAAGACAGACTGCGCATTACCGACGATCAGACCAAGTGAGGAGCCGTTGACTTCTGCTGCCAACGTTTTACAGATTTCGTTTTTTTCTTTTTTTCTTGTTTGGCTTCAGTTTGTTCGCTTAATAGTAATCCCTGAGAGTATACAATAAAAATTGTATTATGACCTAGGCAGTAAAGTTCTCTTGTAACCTAAGAGTATGCTATGCATTTTAGGGATGAAATAGTCCGAACATATGGTTAATAGTAGTTTGTATCTTTAATATGGAACTTATTATCTGTTAAACTTTAAAAGTATATAATTTTTTATAATTTTTAATTTATTTCATATGCTGCATCAAAAAATAAAACAATTAATAAAAACTGTTTAAAAATGTTCTATCAAGTCAGTTTAAAATATTAAACTATCCAAGAAGGCATGCAGGCAACCAACATAAAATTCTAAAAATATGTAAAACAAAGATTTAAATAAAATTACACAAATTTAGAAACAGCAACGTCTATTGCTCTCTTAGCAGACGTCTTAGACGTTGTTGACGTAGCCATGGTAAAAGCAGACCTCGGCGACCAACTGGAACGGGTACTATAGCCATAGGTGCGGGAGTAACGGGAGCCATTGTTGGTTTAGTGAAGGTAACTCGGTTTTTGTCTTTGGGCCGACGCTGCTCATGCTCTGGATATTTTTGTTCAGTCCTTTTGTTTTGCACATCATTCATAATGTTTAAGCTGAAAACATCACCGTTATCACTTGCCAAATGGTTAACGGTATCTTGAAGTACGCGAGGAATGCGTTCCACTACCTGCAATGCATCACGAAACGGATGTATTTCTGTCTTAGACTTTGGAGCTTCACGTTCAGTTTCCTTTTTTTTTGGAGTAGGTTTGCTTATTTCTGTATTCTTTGCCTTCCACGAGCTTTGATCCACCGGTTGACGTCTGTAAATGGGTGATGGCCGAACTAATCGTGGCACTGTTTGTTCCATAAACCATGGTTGCTGATAAGCCTTTGGCAATGGAGCTACTGTAACTGTTTGACGCTTAGCAGCTCTTTTCTCTTGCACCTTTTGAGCGCGTGACATAAACGGAGACGGACGAATTAATGTGTTAGCAAAGTCGGTGAACCATTCCATATGCTCTACGGCCCTTTTGTGGCGTATCATATCCGATTTCTTTAATGTTGAAGATTTTTCTTCGAGGGCATTAAATGGCAATGCCGCTCGCTTAACACCAGAAGTCGATGGTTTATAAATGGTTATAGTTGAGCGGCGGTTACGTGCATTCTTGGCCAAAGAAGGATTTCCAAATATCTGTTTACGTTTCTGCTCAAACTGCTGTGCATTACGCACAAAACGATTGTTGCTTGGTCCTTGAATAAGAATCTCAAACGGAGTGTTCAGTGTGCGTGCATTAATCTGCATTGTCTGTATACAATTTGTATCACAGTTATCGTTGTTGCACTCACAAATACACTCCTCACCGCAATAGAATCCAAGACAGCCACAATGCTCACAAAGGGCCTTACAATTTCTTTCATTCTTGTGCTCAATCAATGGATTTTCGTATGGGGACGTAGAAGATATAGAATGACTTGTTGAAGATACCACATCTGAACCGGATACATCGGAAGCTGTAGATAGTTGCATAACAAGCAAAACTATTATTGCAATGGAGCTGACATATTGAATTATATCCAGTGCCATTGTCTACGATTCGTCTTGTTCTCGTTCCAATTGAGATTTGCCTGTACATTTACGTTGTATTGTGGGTTTTATACGCTGACTGGGTGAAATCTTAAACTCTATTTCGAGCTTTTTATAGTAGCTGCTTCGTGACAGTCAGTCAAATTTCGATTTGTTTTGCTTAGTTGTTCGCCAGAATTTTCGCTGACACCAGGTGATCTTGAGACATATTTAATTAAGCACATATGCACAAATGTTTCTTAAAGATTCTCATTTTTGTTTTACCTGTTTTTAAGTTTTAGGGTCAACTAAGCCATACTTACTATATATATCAAGGCCAGAATCTTGCACTTGAACTTTATACAACATGCCAAATTTTTGCTATATGACGATGTAATATTTATTATAAAAAAGAACCAACTAAACAAATTCCATAAAAAACGGTGTAAATTATCGACGCTTTCCCTTGCCTTTTTTACCACCACCACCACCACCTGTGTTTCCACTTGACTGTTGCTGCGGCTGGGGTTCGCTTGATTTGTTGTGACGCGTTTTAAGCTGTGGTATTTTACCGGTCACATGCTTCATAATAGATTCACGTGTGGGGAATTCATTATTGCACAAAGTACCGTCAGCGTTGCGCAGTTGCACGCGTACACGTCCTCGGAACTGTAATTCTCTGCTTTTTTCCCGGCAATATTGTTTATTTTCCACAACAAACTGAAAATTAGCTACCGAGAGCACATCACGGATTTCCACATACGTTGGATTTTCAACGCAATTCTCTTTGGGTAGTCGGCGACCTTCCTGGCGTGTCTTTTTGCTATTAATATAGGCAGGATAAATGCAAATCCAACTAAAAATCAAAGAAATATGCATCTTTAATTGCTTTTTATATTAGTTATGAAAGGCTTATTTACCGCTCAACTTCGTTGTGTTTTACATTCGGATGCCAGTTTGTGCGTACAGGAGATGAAGCAGCCATTGTGGAAATGCTTCTTTTTGGTTTTTTAAGTTAAAATTAAAAAACTTATTGTTATTTGGTATTGAAAGTTTATTTTCCACGCAGGCACCTTACTGAATTAGTGACGAACAGAATGGAAACAACTTTAACATATCGATATAGTATCGGTAATGTGGCTCTTTGTGGTGGGATATGTTTTATGAGTATTGTATATATCATATGATTTTTGGGTAGAATAAAAAAGAAAATCTTTTTTTAAACTTTATAATTATGATCATTAATTGTAAATAAACTACATTTATTCGTCAATATAAAAATGCACTCAATTCAAAGATGACATGCCGAAATGGTATATAATTTATGCGATATTTTTAATATCGCTCATATTGATACTTACTTTTTTCAACCCTGAAAATAACGATATCCTCAAATGAGTTAAGTCGTTGTTCAATAGAATATCAACAATCTGCAATCTGCAGTCTCAGTCTCAGTTTCAGTCTGTTTATAGTCATTTAACTGTTGTGTTGCCCGCATTTATATGACAACGTCTGCTTAGAAGACTTTGACTTCGTTGATGAGCGGCCAAACAAACAATTCTAGTCACGCATATTGTGAACAACGACAACATTTGAACGACGTTACGGCTGCACAACAAAACTAAACAGCATTGCAAACAATCAACAAACTCAATACAAAATAAAAAAAATATTACAACACGCGCCACACAATGAACGAGCTAAACGGTATATTGCAAAAAACCAAAGATAAATCAACGCAAAAGGAGCAGGATGAGGTAGGGGCATACCCATACCCAATATTTATAGTCAAATCTGAATAACCAGTTAACCGTTAAACAGTAGAAGCAGTAACAACATTGAACTTTGACATTTTTGAGCTGTCGTCTGTTTACTGGCCAAAAAAAAAACTGACTACACTAACCTTTTATGTTTACTTCTCTTTTATTTTATTTTTGTGGTTTATTAACATATTTTTGCCATTGAACACCCACGTACATTCACAGATTCTTCTGCAGCCCTTTACGTACATACAACAGATTCCTGGCAAACAGTTTCGGTCCGAACTGGCCTTGGCCTTCAATCACTGGTTGCTCATACCGGCCGAAAAATTGACTCAGATTGGTGAAATTGTGCAAATGCTTCATAATTCCAGTTTACTGTAAGTGCATCAGATTAACATTTTATTTACATATGTATAATTGTATTTTTATATATATAGTAATATATGTATATATCTTGGGTGTGGTAAAAAGTCTGTGGTATCTTTTTTTGTAATTAAAACTTAACTGGTTTTCTAAGCATTTATTTGTTTAAACCAATTATGTTCCATTATTATTAACAATGTTTCGACATTTACGGAAAAAGCCATAATACTTTCGGAGAAAAACTTCTGAGTTTGTTGTCTATGGATGCTAGGTGATGATTTTGTGTGGATGCATCGACACTTTGCAACCAAGGTTTCGCAATTTTTAACGGATCATCCAATTAAAGTATCTGCTCCTGGTCGGGCATTATCATGATAGAATTCAACACCATTTCAATTAATAAGTTCGTGACGTGGTATTACTGTGCTACTTTTTGGGGAAGTATTTGAAATTTTTGCCATCTGTTGCAAAAACTCCACGAAATTTTTACCACACCGATATATGTATATATAAATACATATTTATACATCGACTGGCTATATTGCATATTGACCTTTGCCTATTTTTTATTAATATATTTTATATATGTATATATATTTTGTTTTTTTTTTGTATATATTTATATATAATTATTTATACATCAATGCTTGATATTGCATTTTGACCTTTGCCTGTTTTGTGTTTTTTTGGTTTTACTTTTGCATTTTGGGCTTTGTTTACTTTATTTATTGCTTATCTATCTCGCTCTTACGCACCAATCAATACCATTCACCCCAAAATCATATCATCCGCTTACGTTTTATCTCACTTCACACTCACTTTATTTTGTATTTGTATTTGTATTTGTTGCTGTAGTTGTAAATGTGTTTGTCTTAAGTTTTGTATTTGTTTACATACGATTTTCGTTAGAAATTTACTAGCGCATAAAATAAAGATACTTTTAAAATATAACAAAAAAATTAAAGAAAAGAAACATTTTCCTTTTTCAAGGAATTACTTAAATTATTATACAAGTAAGGAATGCCAAGTTAACTTATTTAGAAAAAAAAATTTATAATTACATACAAACCACACCTTATATACATAAACAGTGAAAACTCTGTTAAGCGAACAGAAAAAAGTCCGCCAAAATGTGCCTTGTTCTTTTTTTGTCATATTAAAATTGAAATTACTTAAATATCGAAATTATCTTTTTTATATCAATTAATTATATTGAATTTCAATTATATTCATCAATGTCAAAATTATTTCTTTTTTAAAAAAAGTTTTCTAAAGATTTTGTTTTACATCCGTTATTTTTTTTAAATATTTTAAACCGTTTGGTCAAAGTTGTTAAAAAAAACTCTATATTTTCATAGTAATATAAAACGTTTTCTACTATAAGGGAAAATTCACTGTATATTTATTTTGAAATCATTATGCTATAAAAAATATTATAATATTTGTAGTATCATGGAAACCTAAAAATAAAAATGTTAATACAATGAAGTTAATCATCATGATTAACGTTAATTATTTTAAGTCGCTTCTTAGTTTTACATTAAAATAAAAAAGCTAAATAATGGCAAACTCAATATAAGTGTATATATTCCCGATTAGCATTAATATACGACTCAATTTAGCGTGTTATCAGCCAAGCTTAGCATATGCTCTGATAACCTAAAATGATAAGAAGATAAACCCAGAAGTTATTCAAGAAAACCATAATCACCATGAATGATAAAGGGATCAAGCACTGTTGAAAGTTTGATTATTTTTTTTATGTTTTTTTCCTTTATAAAAAACAAGCAAAAATTACACATTCGATGTAAACAAAATCATGAGATTGCCAAAAATTTTATTTTATATTATATAACATATGGTGTCTTTATTCATATAATTTAAATATATATGTATATGTATGTATGTATGTATAAAAGTGGCAAATCATGTTGGTTCCTGTGGGTTTCAGTGCTTCTTATCAGGTAGCCACTGGCATAAAGCTAACTAAATTGATGAATTTTATATAAAATACCCCAAAATAGCCTATATATATATATACAAATATATATATATATGACCATATATCATATCTGAAACTAATACATATATTAATATTATATATATATATATATATATATATATATGTATATACATTTTATGTACTTTGCATTATTATTGGTGTGTTGCTTCATGGCTGGAGTAAGGGCACTTAACAAAAAGAATTTGTATGTTCAACACACACACACACACACACAGATTTAAAGAACAGCTCGACCTTGTTTATGCATTTGTGCGTATGTATACGTACATATTTATGTATATATGTGTATATATATATATATAAATATATTTATATTTTGGGTATTTGCCTCGAAATCAATTTCAAAATATTAACAATAGCCCGCAGAGTTCTGTTTATGATTAAAATTTGTACAGCTGCCCATTAATGTCTTCGTACAGCAAGTAGTTTGGTCTTTATGGCCAAAAATGGGTAGGATTTAAGCTGAAATTCGAAAATATTTAAATGCAATCATATAAAATAGACATTTTTTTTAATTAATATAAAAAAAAATTCAATTTATTGATTCAATTTTAAATTATAGCCTTATAACTAAAAAAAAGTCATGATTTTCGTTCCACTTAAGTCTTCGTACAGTCATACATTTTGCCTATGCTATTTTAGTTCTAAATTCATCTTAACGCTCAAATTCCGCGAAAAAGTAACGGTAAAATGTGTCAAATGCGAACAAATGAAACACGTTGGATGTAATTTTTGGAAGGTTCATCCGGAAACTATACGCAGATCTGAGCTACGTACTATGAGTAGGTTTTGCACACTTCGCTGTAAGCACCTTGTTAATTTAGCACACAGAAAAAAGCGTTTTAAGTTCGTTTATCAATACCATAACGCACCTCCCGAGTTCTGGGAAAAATTAATTTTTCCGACTTATCCAAATTTTGTATATTTGTAACTGGTGGTAGGCTGAGAATGTGGCAAAAGCCAGGTAAAGTATGCAACCCCAAATACGCTGCTTACGGCGAGGTGTGCAAAATCAAAAATATTTATTTAACAAAATTGCATTTAAATATTTTCGAATTTCGGCTTAAATCCTACCCATTTTTAGCCATAAAAGACTAAACTACTTGCTGTACGAAGAGTTTAGTGGGCAACTGTATTGAATTTTTGTTTGCAAATTGTGCTTATTCATAGCCCAAAAATAGAATTGCATCAATTATTTAGATTTTTCATTGTTGTACAATCGAATGATGCGAATGAGTTAAATACTCAATCGTCTTATAGCTACAGTATAAACATATATAAGTATATATATCCATATATATGTATATATATATATATATATATATATATATACATATATGGAAGGCGAAGCAGTTAAACTTTTGAACTCCATTAATTAAAGTGCCAGTGAAAATGTCTCGCGCTTCAATTGCCGCCATGTAATGCTCCTATAGAGAGAATTTATACCGAATAAAAGCTTGAATAGCTTATTACAATATATATATATATATATATATATATATATGTATTTTCAATATATATGTAAATATATATGTGTATTGTGTTGTTAGTAGCATTGTTAGTTTTTGCTTTTGACTTGGTTTTTTTTTTTTTGCTTCAATCATGCTGGCTAATCCAGTCTTTTTTCCACCTGTCGCACACCTACCCGCTGTACCCATCCTTCGAGCCATTTTATTCAAATGAAAGTATGTTAAAATGTCCTTAATGCTGCTTAGTGTGTTCATTGTGCATTGTTCACCATTGGCATATGTTGTTGTAGGCGTTGGCAGCTGACAGCTGAGAGCTGTTATCGCTGTTCTACTCTGCCCGCTTATAAATGGTCTTCCTTATATTATAAGTTACTTTTGTATCTGAGGGGCTTTTTTCCTTTTTGCCTTTTTGTTTAAATGCATTTTCATATCGACAAAAACTTGGTTTTATAACTATGCCAGTGCCAGCATTATCTAGTAAAAAGGAACTGAATGCTTCAAAGGCGTCAGTATCATCATCACCGAAGACCAACAACAACAGCAACAGCAACATCAGGAACAACCATTGCCATTACCCATTACCATTACCATCAACATCACCGTCATACCATTGTCATTTAGTCAGCTTGTCGACAGGCATTGTCACAATGTTACAACTCTTGCAATGCAACATTGCCCACTCCTCATGCGATCCGCTTCACTTCACTCACACAGCTTTCCTATTGCCTTTACCATCACCCCTACTACCAATTCCATAACCATGCCGTTACTCTTTTCTCATCAAGCTAACAGAGGGAGACCACCCCAACCCCACGTTCATCTCCCTCCTACACTCTTCCACTATCTACCCACTTAGCTTGACTGCCTTTGTGCGTCGCTTGAACGCCCACGCCTTCAATTCCATACAAATGTTTGCAGCTTTTCGCGCTCTCGCAAACATTTTTTAATTACGCAAATGTCGGGCGGACGGGCGGTCGGTGGGAGGTTGCTGGGCTACTGGCGTGTAGCCTGGCCAGTTTGCCTTGCCAACGGGCGTGTTATTAAAGCGATATGAGTCTCAAAGAGTCTTAAATTTATGTACACACACACACACACATACACACACACGCATACATACACCAAACACATACTCTTACATATACGACTATTGTTATGTTACCCATGTTATGTTGTTGTTATTTAGCATATTGCGAGGGTTGACCCAACAGACGCAACTTTATGTATGCAAGCTGCATACGCACCGAAATAAAACAAAACAATTTACAAATCTTTATCAATGAATAGAATTTGTGTTTGGCATTATAAATTATAGAGACTAAGTTTTTAATAGTGTTTATATTGGGACTTTCGTCTAGGAAATATATTCAAAGTTGTATAAAAAGTACAATAAAACAAAATGCAGTAAACACTCATCAACAATTTTAATGTAGAATGACGAAAATAAACATTAACCACAGCCAAAAGAAAAACAATATAAATAATGTTCTTGTTAGCGATGGTCAACTGTACATGTTTAGTTTATTAACGTAAAGCTTTCTTTTCTGTTTTTTTTTTTTATTTAATAAAAGAAACTTTTGTAACTGCTCATAGAATAGTTATTACTTAGATATATGAGTTTTGTGTATTGTGCAATTTTGTAAAATTCCATGTAATAACAATTAACTTAAATTCACATACATACACATACATGCATACATACATACATAAAACATAAATTAAACAAATTAACAGAAAGGACTCTTAATGTGTTCTTACACACTAACTTACAGCATTGATGATATTGAAGACAATTCAATACTTCGCAGAGGTGTACCTGTTGCGCATTCTATATACGGTGTGGCAAGTACGATTAATGCGGCTAACTATGCATTATTTTTGGCATTGGAAAAGGTGCAACAATTGGGCCATACAGAGGTAAGTTTTTTCATTTTTGTTTTTTTTTTTAATATTATTACTATGTTTTTACTTGAAATATATTTCAATTTAGGCCACAAAAGTGTATACGGAACAATTGTTAGAGCTGCATCGTGGACAAGGTATGGAAATATATTGGCGCGATAGTTTTACATGTCCCTCCGAATCAGATTATAAATTGATGACTGTACGTAAGACTGGAGGATTATTTATGCTGGCCATACGCCTAATGCAATTGTTTAGTGCCAACAAGGAGGATTATTCAAAGTTAACAGCCATTTTAGGCCTATATTTTCAAATACGTGATGATTATTGCAATTTGAGCTTGAAAGAGGTTTGTGTAAACTATTATATATATATATATATATATATAGTATTTATATTTATATATTATTATTATGTATTTAGTATACGGAAAATAAGAGCTTTGCGGAGGATTTAACGGAGGGAAAATTTGGTTTTCCAGTTATACACGCAGTGCGTACACAAAAACAGGATAAACAAGTTTTGCGTATGTCCTTCAAATAATAATAATTATTTTAATAAAATAATAATTAAATTATTGTCCATATTTCAATTTATATAGATATATTGCGACAGCGCACGCACGATATTGAGGTCAAGAAGTATTGCATCAGTTTATTGGAAAAACTGGGCAGCTTTCAATATACACGCAAAGTGCTGGAAACACTTGATGCGGAGGCGCGTGCCGAGGTAAGCATTAAGCAATAGCAACAATTATTTTTATTATGAAAGAGCTTTTTATTTAAATTTGTTTTTATATTTGACAGGTGACACGTCTTGGGGGTAATCCGTATATGGATAGGCTTTTAAATAAGCTATTATCCTGGCAGAGCAGCGACAGTGCCAGCATTAACCAATCAAATCAAATCAATCATAATAATGTCGTCACACACAGCCCCAACCAAAATACGCTCAATTGTAATTAACAGCCAAAGAGGCAGAAGAGGGAGCAATCGTGAATTCTAAACGACAATGCCAAAGCCAAAGCCCGTGCCCGTGCCCATGCCCGAGCCTGTGCTCAAGATGCCTCCTCTTTTGCTGCTAATTCTAAAGCACCACTACATCATTATCATTATCATAATCATCATCATCATCATCATCATCATCATCATCATCATCATCATCAGCAGCAGCAGCAGCAACGAGAACAACAGCAACAACATGCAGCCTGCGTTAGTGCGCCTTTATTGCGCTTTCTGCAAAAATTGAAAATCTTTTGAAGGATTTATTATGATGCACCTGTTTCATTTTGATTTAAACAAATCAAATGATAAAGAAAAAGTAACACAGCAGCCTTACATAAAATATGAAAATGAAAGAAATGGAAAAAATATAAAAATTGTTAAGCCAAAAGTTATTTAATAAGCCAAGGTTATAAGTGAGCTAGCAAAGAGCCATAGCACAGCTTCCCAAGAATTTGTTTATGTTTTAACACATTTAGTTTTATTGTAATCATTATCATTTTTATTATAATTACTATCATTATAATTATTATTATAATTATAATTATTATTTAATTTAACTATTAAATGCTAAGTGTTTAGTATGTAATTATATAAGGTTCCTTCATTTTGACTGTTGAATTTCTAAATGTAAACGTGTTTTATATGTAATTCATTATTGCAAGCAATTTAATCAATTTTCTTAATGTATTGTAATTATAATTACAACTATAATTATATTATTCAACTTTATATAACTGAAGCAAAAACACAAAACAAAACAAAAAAAAAAAAACAAGCAAAAATTTATGAAAAATGAGATTGAAACTTAATGTGCACTTCCTTTATTGACGTTGTTCCATTTTACATTTGTTAAAAATGTTTAAATAATATACACAAAACAAAAAAAAGCATATAAATTTAAAAAAAAAAAATTAACAAAAAGAAAAAACAAAAACAAACTGTTAACATGTTAAGCAACAAAAAAAGCAAAAACCTTAAAAAAAAAATCAAAAAAAAAAGAATGTTACATTTTGCACTGCACAGCAGTTTTTTTGCACTATATATACAGATATATATATATTAATATATATATTATATATTTTTATTGTATACATGGCACGATTTAAACACTATAAATGCTGAAAAGTAATAATAGAAAATTATTAATGAAAAAGCAACAAACAAAACAAATAAAAACAAAAAGAGCCAAGAATTTATTGTGCAAGCCAAAAAGCACTGCAAGAAAAATCTATTATGTACGACTCTTACATATATATAAATATATATATATACATATTGTCATACACAAAAAGAAGGAATATAACTTTGAAATATTTAATTAAATATTGTATTTATCAAATTTTATAATGAATTATGTGTATTGTCTCTGTACTCAAGAATAATCTTGCCCCGACAAGCAGACGCTGGCAACCGTATGTAAAACGCTTCAATTGCCATAGCCTTAAGGGTAGCTTGTGGATTGGCCTGCTACTAGTTCTTATTGGGTACTCCAAGCCACCTCGCTATTTGGGTAACGTCGTAAAGTACTACAGGTAATCGCAGAAAGTGCAGGTAATCAATTAAAACCAAAGTGAGTGGATTTGATGGTATTAACATAGGAAAAGCTGGGTCTTATTAAGCTTCTATATATATTTTCTCTACTTGACTTGAAGTGAATATAAATCTATACTAGAATTTAGTTTTTGTAGAGTTCCTATTATCTTTGTATCAATTAGTTCGGAACAGAACTGCAGATCTTTTGGTTCACACAACAACATTAGCAACACTCTTAGATACACGCAACAAGGTGGCTGGCAACGATGGAACTGAAATATCTTTGAATCTATCTGAGATAAATAATGCATATGATAAGATAGAAAAAAGCAGTTTTATTAAAAACTTTTTTTATATATTTTAATCAGTTTACATAAAAAATGTAGCTAGAATAAAAAATTACGTATATATTACGTATCCTGTTCAATCATGTCCATTAGCTGCAAAAATTCTTGTGATGTGGCATCCACTTCAGCTACTGGTTCAACATATTCATCGTATTCAGTATCAGCATCGTCCTAAGGAATAAAAAATGATAAGTTACATGTATACATAATAATATTTTCTTTAAGGAGTTGATCTCACGGCTCACCTCGAATCCAAAGCAATTATTAGCATTAATCTTAACAGTGTTTGGTTCACGTTTGACCACAACTTCAGTATCATCATTAACAAGTTGCACAACCATAAACTGATCATCTTCATCCTCTAGCTCCACAGTAAACTCATTAATATCCGGTTCCTCCTTAATGTGGAACGTATCACTTGGATTTGTCATCTCACGCTGTAGCCTTGGTACTTTCAGTTGGCGATTAATAATTATTGGTTTTTTGGACGAGCGCTGCTCGCGTTCTTTTATTGTAATGGTTTTTGTAGTGATTCTTGATCTTGTTGCTAGTTTTTGATTTTTTTCTATATATGTTTTGGTTGGCAATTCCGGTACCTCTGGCTCGTTTTGCTCATCTTCATCCATTATATCATGAATTTCCGTTAGCTCATACTGTTCATTTATGTCAATTGAAATGGCATTGGCTTTACCCAACTGCTCAATATCAGAACCGTTAACCAGAGAAACGATACTACCATCTGGCTGTAGACGTACATTGCGTCCCAATTTAAGTTTGAGCTTCTCTTCGCGAGCATTCAAAGAATCATCGTGTGTTTCCATATGGCGCATTAGATTCCCTTTGTGTGTAAAAAGACGAGGGCAAGATGGACAAGAATGCAGTTTCTCTCGTGGTTCCGGTGGTTTATAATTGTCATTATGTATAAGATTTATATGCCGACGCAGCAGCTGTGCTTGACGGAACGCCTGTGGACACTGTTCACATTTAAAAGGTTTCGTATCCGTGTGTACTAGCATATGTGATTCCAAATGACGCTGAGATACTGAAGCATAGCTACAGAGACTGCAACGGTAACATTTTTCACCTTCGTGTGACTTTAAATGCAGCTTATATTGATAGCGATCGGGTAATTCCTGGCCACATCTTTTGCACACCAATGGCTTGTCTGAGGTGTGCATATGAGTCATATGGGTACGCAGATCAGCCTTGCGGCCACATGTTGTGGGGCATAAGGTGCACTGAAAGACTGGCTTATCCACAACGCTGTGTATAAGTTTATGCGCTTTCAGGGAGTTCGATTGGGTAAAGCGCGACTTACAAATGTCACACTGATACTTCTTTTCGCCCGTATGTATGACCAAATGACGCTTCAGCTTAAACATGTCCTGCGAAGCATATGTACAATGTGGGCACTGATATGGACGTTCGCCCGTATGACAAGTCATGTGACGTCGTAGTTTGGTTAGCTCCACGCTAGCATAGCTGCACTCAGTGCATTTGTGGGGCTTTTCCTTTGTATGCTTGTAACGGGAGTGCCGTACTAGTTCTCCACTGGTAGTAAAGGCGCTTTCACACAGTTTGCATTTATGTGGTTTATTACCCATATGTGTGTTCAGATGATTCACCAGTCCCATGTTAGATTTGAAACCACGTTCACAAATTGAACACTTAAACGACAATTCCGAATCATGCGAACGCACATGTCTAGAGATTAGAAATTTCTTATTGGTGGTGTAATTACAGTGGGAGCAGGAATATTTTTGTGGCGCAGCAGAATGATCTGCCCCCGTTTTCAGCTTATACTGGTTTCCTGGTACCACAAAATTTGGATCTGATTTAGCTGATTGATTATTGTTGCCAGTGGTATCCTCAAACTCATAGACTTCGTCGTCAGTGTTATTATTTTTTCCTATGATTCGATTATCATCATCACCTTTTTTAATAACTACATCTTTAGTTGTTTTTGCGTCCTGAATGGAGTCAACGGTATCAACAGTGGGATCATCAGCAAATTCTTCAAGTGACTCGTCCGCATCTATAGTCACTTTATTAATTACTTGTATAGTCTCCGCTTCTGAGTTTACAGGTTTGCCTAAAGTTTTTGCAGTTGCTGAACGTAAGGTGGCTCTGGAGGTAGTACTGACTGGTGCTGCTGCTGTTGTTTTAATAGTATTCCTCTTTGGTAGAGCCGGGCGTATATTTATTGCTTTGGGTGTTCTTTGATGTGTTGCATCTGTTTTAGGCTTAGCTGGGCGCAAATTAATAGCTATACAATAATTTGTATGAATAAATATTTATATTTATTTGCTAACCACTCAATATAACATAACAAACCTTTCGTTGACGATGTGCCAGTCACTGAACGGGTCGCACTGCGTACAGAAATTGTTTTAGTTGATGTTGCAGTTGAGGTAGCTTGTGGCTTGGTTTTATTTTTAAGATGCTGTTGTTGCTTTTTTGGAGTAGTTTTTATGTAGCAATTGCCTTCATCATCTATAAAATACTTATCATCATCATCATCATTATCATCATCGTTAGCATCTTCCTCATTGTGTTCTTCATACTCGTCGACATCCACTGGGGAATCATTTGCCTTTACATCTTTGCAATCCACATTGCTTTCTTCGATTTCATTGTTAAAATTTTTAATAAACGCTTGCAAATCCACTGAATGTTTACCACGCGTCTGCTTTGGCATTTTGTCTGTAAGCTATAAAGTATATATAAATATTTTTTTTTATAAATTTTGCGCCAAAACAACTTTGATGCTGGTGGCGACCTACAGCGGATATAAAGCGTCCAGCGACCCCAAGCGGCTATTGATTTCTCACAGGTCAAAAAATTTACAAATATACACAGAAACTCAAGTTGGAGGTTCTAGTTTCACTTACCCTGATAATGAATTTTAGTTTGTGGACGTTTGTGTTAGCATCTGACTTATTACTTTTGTTTAGTATTCACAAAGCCAACTTTATAGTGCAAATTATTTCCGTCAGAGGTGAATCAACAGCAGCTGCGCAAAAGATGGCGGAATGCTATAGAGTTGTTAACTTACTGTTATTATTATGACCTTAAAGTGCCATATTGAGTTTAACATAATATTTAAGACAACATTATATAAAATTATATTACTTGGCATTTAGGTAACACGTGTATATGTTTATTCTTAACATAATCAAGATAAAGTTTGAAATATAAGATACAAATATCACAATGAAATTATACAATACATGCTAAAAAAATAATCACTTGAAAGAGTGCATAAAGCAATACTGTTAATTATACCCGCCACACTATCGAAGCTGTTATAAACATAATTTTAAACAAAACATGGCATGTAGTTTTTATCGATAACAGCGGCAGCGCCAAAATTTAAAATTGTGTGTGCTGCATAAATGAATAATTTAAGTACACAATATAATAATAAATGCAGCTTTAAATAAAGTTATTTTTATGTATTCTTTTTATTTATCAAACTGTTCACATACTAAATTTGACGGTTATATTTAAGCCTCTGGTTCTGAGTATATCTTTGATTGCCATATTACTTTTCTCCCAAGAAAACCTTTCCATTACCCTTATTTTATAAATATGAATACAATTTTTAGTATAGAACCAAAAAACACATTTATTTGGCGATATTATATAAGTTACATTTTCTTGATTTTTTTTTTCATTTGTATTTTGTATTTTTTTATACATACAGATTACATCCAATAATATATATTATTATTTAGTAAGTTTTAGGTTTACGTTCAAATATGTTGTCCATTATCTTAATTACATACATACATACATGTAAAGTGTCTCATAAAGGAAAGTAAACCCTTATTCCCCAAAGTGTATTCAATCTTTCTTTATTAAAACTTCATTCTCATACTAATAACCATCGTCTCTATAAATGCTGTCAAAAGAAATGTTAGAAGAACCACTTCAACTACTTTAAATATTTTTAAAGATTAGTAATATTTTATTATAAATATTATTTTGTTTATTTTTTGGAACAATTTAAGATACCCAAATACTCACTTACAAAGCCAGTTTGGTTTGCCAGCATCATTTCTGTACTATATATATATATATTTATATATATATATATACATATATATATATATATATATATAAATATATACATGTGCTTACAACTTTACCATAAAAAAAGATTATTAAGCTTTCTTTTTTTAAATTTTTAAAGATTTTTGGATTATTTATATTTCTATGGTGGTGGTTGTTACTACTACATTAGGAAAACACTACAAAAAATTTATGATTTTTTTATTTTTGTTTTTAAAGTTTGGTTTTTGTTTGTTTGTTGCTATTGAAAATACGTACGTTAAAATTCCTTATCGAACCCTAGAGAAGGTACCAATTAATATCCTTATCCTTATCCTTTTATCAGCTGCCATTTGGGTATATTGTATATATATACGTACCAATACCAGTACTTTCGAGTTGCTATACTGCTAATATATCATATCTAACGTTTATAACAATACGCTTAATACATACCAAGCAACACACACAGACATCCCAAAGTATACCCGGATCTAGTAGTAGTAGAAGGCTCTAAACCGGTAGATTAAGACGATTATAAAAAGAATACGTACCCAAATTCTATGAATATATCTTTTATATAGGATATATTCCTGTATGTATTATACGAATGTATACATAAATATATATATATATATATATATAAATATATATACACAATGTGTTTTTATGTGGTTAGCGGTATCCCTAGCATTTCTGGCCGGATTTTTATTTAATATATATATATATTTTAAAATATATATATTTTTTACTCAATACGTACCCAGCTTTAACGGTCTTTGAGCGTATCGGCTGCAAATTGAGTTTCAAGTAGAAAACGCTTAATGGTTACAATTTACAGTTTAAAGTGAGATAGATAGATAGTAAATAGATATAGAGATAAAGTATATATTTATGTGTATGTGAGTATGTGTGTGAGAGAGAGAAAGAGAGATAGAGAGGCTTACCCTAACGGGCCAACAATACGCGAACAGCAACTTTACACCACTCAACGAGGACGACATTAGCCCCAATAGCCAGGGGCGCACGCTGACAGCTGAGTGAAAATAACATACATAGCCCAATATAAGTATATACATATATATAGACGTGTATATGTATATATAGTATATATATATAAACTGTTTTCAATCGTTGCTGGGCACAAATATGATTATAATAAATTTAGTGAATTAATATTAAAAAGAGGGTGTGGAGGGGTGATTGATTAGGAGAAGGAGCACTGGCTCTACATACCGTATAAATTTACAACTCAACTCTTGGCCGGTCTGTCAATACTATTAAATAATTTGTTATAAATGATTAACAGCTGCCCTTTACAGTTTCAGTTTCAGTTATAGCTTTGCTTTCTGTTTGTCTGTTTGTGTACATGGATGGATGAAAATCAAAGATAAAAATTAATATTTTACAATAATATCTGCTGGTTTTCTGTCTGTGTGGTATTTAAGTCATTTATTAATTAAATAATAATGCGAATTGTTAGAAATTGGCTGCTGGATTTGGAATTGCTTTTTGTTCTCTTTTGTTGCAGTACTTTTTGCTTTTTTTTTGTTTTTGTTTTGTTTTTGTTTGGAGTAGTTGATGTTGTGGTTGTTGTAATTAATGCTACGTACGTGCGCTGGACACTGCCATATGTTAATAGTTATCCGCATCCTTTTAAGCTCGATTCATATCCTTAACGACGTTGACGGTCGCGTGAATGGGAGCGCCGCCTGTTGTTAAAAGTGTTATTGTTATTATAGACACGACGTGGTGAACGTTCTCGTGAACGAGAGCGACGTCTGTCGTTGCGACCGGGGCCGCCACCACCACCACCACCTCCACCTCCTCCTCCACCTCCACCACCACCACCACCACCACCACCTCCTCCACCACCGCCGCCGCCACCACCACCGAAACGTCCTCTGTCGTTGCGTGGGGCACGATCTCTATCCCTACGGCCTTCACGATCTCTTTCACGAGCATCCCGGGAATTAACACTGTCGCTGCTTCTGCCAATGTCACGTGTACGTGGTTGGGGTGGTGCGCGATCAATTTCTGTATCTCGCGTATCCCGTGTGCTGCTCCTCTCAGCGCTTCTATCGTTGGATCTATCGCTGCCTTGCTTCTCTGCATCACGTTTGCGCTGACGCTCTCTGGAACGAGAGCGATGAACGCGCGAGCGTCGATCTAGCTCGCGCCCACCTACAAAGTATCGATTTCTGCCCCTGCCATCCTCTTCGCGATCTGGTATCTTACCCGAGCGCTTTAATTCCGCCTTGCGCGGAGCAGCTGTCTTCTCAAGCTCGATCAGCTTCTCTCTTATGGTGAGAAAGCCAAGATGTAACTTACCACCAAAGTGGTCCGCCAAACGTATATCGTTGTCGTGTATACCCAAATAGGCGGAGCAAACCTCACAGACACGAAGTTTCTGCTGCTGATAGGTTGATGCCGGCATTGATGTTCTATACTCATGTTCTGCCTTTACTTTTTTACCACGTAGTTCATCAATTTCTTTCATCAGCTCCATACTGTCTTCTACTTCGCCTGCTTCGCCAAGTGCCTCGGCTTTGGCCAATTTTTTTCCGATCTCTTCAGCTAAACTATGTACTGCATTTGCTTTTTCGGCTACTTCAGCGGTCAATTCTTCTTGTGTCTCTTTTAACCGTTGCTTTGCTGAATCTGTGCGACGATCACAATCTGCTATAAACGCTTGCAAGTGCTCCATAGCCTCAATGTCATAATAGTAGTCACGCGATTTGGATGCACTCTCATAATCTGCACGAAATGCCAGATCATGCACTTTAGGACACTCACCGAGATCCATACGTGTGGATGCCAGTATATCATGTGGGCAGCAGTCCAAAAGAAAAGATTTGCAAACGCGTGCATCTGAGAATTTTAAGCCACGTCCATCGTCACCATTTCTAGTAGTACCCATCAATTGGTCCAGCATAGCGCGCATTTGATCAGTTGCCGACATTTTGTTGCTTGGCGCGCTCATAATGCACACTGTCTTACTTTTCTCTACTTCTTTTTCGGTTCAATTTGGTTGTGAAAAATATTAAGTAGAGTTGTATTGAACTTTTCAGAAAAAGTTCGATTAACTGACTTACTTAGCTCAGTGAGTGAACAAGTTTGCTGAACAATATTCATTTCGTTCATTTAATATTATTTTGTGAGCAATATTGTTCATTTTGATTTACTGTTATTAACAGTAAAAATATATTTTTGGTATCTATATTTCTTTTCTAATTTTTAGGTTTGTTATTAAGAAAACACATTGAATTAACCTCGCTTTATTCGAAATTGAGTTGATCAAAGATAACAATTAAGTTAACAATAAAGTATGGCACAAAAATATCGAGAGCTTAGATTCGATTGCTATCTTGCAATGTTACACTCTATTTGGCAATGTTAACTAAATCAATTAGCCAAATTGACGTCACAAAACTAACAAAGCATCGCACGTTTCTTAATTTTCTGAAGTAAAATAATGATTTACAGTTTGAATTCTAACCATTTTACTCATTATCACCTAATTTTTATCAATAAATAAACTTTTTTTCGATATATCAAGAGAGAAAAATGTATGACCAATGACTCTTGAACTTAACAGCGTAAATTCAGTGTTCGTAAATATGCAGATTACGTTAACAGTGACAAGTAAGAAGTAAGGTTGTTTGCTTTATCTGAGAGGCGGCACGGTATGGTGGATGTTGTGAGAGCGAGAGTAATTATATTTGGCAACACGGGAAACGTTTGCGGTGTCAGGCTTTTTTTTGTTGTTTATTTTGTTGGCGTAGTTTTTGTTTTAAAAATTAATTATTTTAAATTAATAAATAATGTCCGATGACGATGATATCCAGTACGTAAAGCGGCAACGCACACTGCATTATGGCTCGCTAGAAGAAACAGAACGAAAGCGGCAAAATAGCGCAGCGGCGGCAGCAGCCAGCGGCACAACGCCGGCAACAGCTACATCTGGCCAGCTGGAAGACATCGATTCAGACGAGGACTATGAGGAAACCAACAAAAAATCCAATAGTACAAAAGCTGCCTTACCACCGCCTACAGCTGCGTCGCTGGCTAACAAAATCGACGATGATTACTTTGATCTTGAGACAGAAATGGAGCGTGACAAAGTTGCGTTGCTTGAAGAATTCGAACGTAAGAAGCGGGCACGTCAAATAAATGTGTCCACAGACGATTCAGAGATTAAGAATAATCTGCGGCAGCTTAACGAACCAATTTGCTATTTTGGTGAGGGCCCAGCTGAGCGCCGTCGGCGGCTCAAGGAACTGCTTGCAAGCTTAGGTGAGAATGCCATTAAACAGAAGCAAAGCGAAGAAGAAGAGCGTAAGATACAGCAAAGGGAGCAGGAGGCCACTTGGTATCACGAAGGACCAGATTCCTTGCGTGTGGCACGCCTCTGGCTCGCCGATTACTCTCTTCCACGTGCAAACGACCGTCTGGAACGTGCACGAGAGGCATTAGAGGTACCGAGCGCCACACGTGCAGGACGTATGGTCGAAATGCAAAAGAGACTTCAATCATTGTCACCTTTATGTTCCCAAGTGGGTGATACACGGCCTGTGAGTAGTGCTGCCTTTAACGAAGACTCAACATTACTCATGACCGCCTCCTGGTCGGGCCTGTGTAAGTTATGGAGTGTGCCCGATTGTGAGCTAAAGCAAACACTGCGTGGTCATGCCAGCTATGTTGGTGGGGTAGCGTTGCGTCCAGGTGTTAAGTTTGATGAAGAAAATGTGGTGGCCATGGCATCTGGCGGTCACGATGGCGCCGTCAAGCTATGGGGCTTTAATAATGAGGAATCAATTGCTGATATTACTGGTCATATGCCCCATCGTGTGTCCAAAGTAGCATTTCATCCATCAGGACGTTTTCTGGCCACTGCATGTTACGATTCATCGTGGCGTCTCTGGGATTTGGAACAAAAGACTGAGGTCCTCCATCAAGAGGGACATGCCAAGGCAGTGCACTGCCTCAGCTATCAATCGGATGGTAGCGTTTTAGTCACTGGTGGCTTAGATGCTTTTGGACGTGTCTGGGATCTGCGCACCGGACGCTGCATAATGTTCCTCGAAGGTCATTTGGGTGCTATTTTCGGCGCTGACTTTTCACCCAATGGTTTTCACATAGCCACCGGATCGCAGGACAATACATGCAAAATCTGGGACTTACGTCGTCGTCAGCCTGTCTATACCATACCTGCACATACAAATCTCATATCGGATGTTAGATATCAGCAGGAAAGCGGTAGCTTTTTGGTAACCTGCTCCTATGATTCTACCACAAAGATCTGGTCGAACAAGACGTGGCAGCCACTAAAAACACTTCAGGGACATGACAATAAAGTGATTGCCCTTGACATCTCACCCAATTCACAGTATATAGCGACGAGCTCGTTTGATCGTACCTTCAAGCTGTGGGCACCCGATAGTTGAATTCTTTAACTATAACTACATTTTTATATTTAGTATATATATATATACTAAAATTTCTACTCTATTTCCATATAGACATATATACATCGGAAGCTTATAGCACCGATTTGTTATAAGCTGAATTTGTATTAACTGTTTCCGTTAAATCAACCGACAATAGCCCAAACATTTTCTTTATAAACAAGTTTTTCACACATCGTTTTTTTCCTGTTCTGTAATACAATTTGTTATTTTAGTTAGGCGAAACAAAATATTTCGTAAATTTAAGAATTTTTGTATAGAAATTGTTAATAAAAGCAACATTTTTTGGTACAAAAGAGTCAAATTAATTACGACTATTATTATATTATTAATTTTACTTTGTTAAATTCATGCTGAACAATTGCATTGCTCTGCGGCAAGTTACAGTACTTCTGGTTACTTATAGCAATTTCGGAATTTTATATGATTGTCACTTTTTTGCCGCTGGTTTGTGCATTAACTAAGCACATGTATAGTCTAGTTACAACCCATGGCGAATTCGCTTGCTACACCTGGCGGTGAATTTATACGCAAACTGTACCCAGTTTTCTACAAATTATTTATGCCACAAGAAAATTTCCTTTATATAAAGTAACTAATCAGTATTTAAGTGTTGTTAAATGTTCAATTGTTTTTTTTTTTGCTTAAATGTTCAGCGGCAAATTTGAATGTTATCTTTTAATACCAAAAACAGAAACAAACAAAACATTTGATACTAATTGCAAATCTAATTAGTAATATTAACGTCAAGGTGTATTAATTTTTAGGTGCAAAACAATTTTTACTGTTTAACCGGTTGAAGCGATTTTAAACAATAATGCACGTAATTAAATCGGATGTATAAGACAGACAGACAGAAAGACAGAGAGACAGACGTGTATATAAATATTAATTAGGTTTCGCTTTACTTCAAAGTTTGAAATATATTTGAATATATATAGAATGGATATATACAGAAATATATATGTGGCGCCATATATAATGCGTAAAAAAAATGGTTTATCTCTCTATCAGCAATACAAGCCGATAAAGATCTGTAATATATTATTTTCGTATATGGTTAGATAATGTTAAGCTATTAATTAGTAAAACGTTGAAGCTCAATGAGCTGCAATAGTTTTAAATCTTTTGTTTTGGCTTTAATTTTAAGCTGGTTTTTATGCAAATTTTTCAACCTAAAGATGCTTTTAAATGTTTTAATTAAGAGCTGCGTTGGGGAGTGTGGCTGGATTGAAGGGGGATTTAGTAAATGCGAGCGGAACAAGTTTGCAAATACTTTGGCCATGGCTTCAACATTACTTTTGGCTTTAAGTGTTGCACTTGCAACATTTTTAGCTGTATTCAACTATGTCTTCTTCAAAAAAAAAAAAAAAAAAAAACAAAAATCCAACCATGCAACAGCAACAGGTGCACTTTAACGCTTCTTTTAGGCTTAAGTCAACATGGCTTGCATGTTGGGCACAAGGTTTATGCTGATTTTAAGAGCACCGTGGCTAATATATATATATATATATATATATTTATATATATGTATGTATGTGTGTGTGTGTTTAATGTAGCAGTGCGTGTGAAAAAATATGCACAACAAGCAATCGTCGTACAGTGGCCATTAACGAGATTACATGTTGGCTCATTCATTCGGTGTCGCTAAAAGCCGTTTAAGCTCGAACCAAACCGATAACAGTACAAACAGAAAACGCAATGAGATTCATGGGCACTGTGTGTGTGTGTGTGTGTGTGTGTTTGTGTGTGTGTGTTTGTGTGTGTGGGTGGAGAGAGCTAGGGTTATCAAGGGGCAGTTAGTGTCTAGGGGTTGGAGTAGTATGGAGCAAGCAATAACAAAGCAACCGAACCAGCAAACAAACAGACAGACAGACAAACAAGCGAACAAACAAGCGAACAAAACAGATGAATGCTCAGGCATCTGGCTACCAAAGAGCAGCGGCATGCAGGTGCTTGCCGACAAGCAGTGTAGATAGGTAGATAGGTAGATGGGTAGATGGGTAGATGGGTAGATGGGTAGATAGGGGCAGAAGATGTGATGTACAAGAGTGTAGGCAGAGTTTACAGCTCGTTTGAACCTGGTCAGTTCGCAAAACGTTTGGTTACAGTGGCTAAAAGTGGAATGGGATGTATAATGGGAGCTTGGCGTGAATAAACAATTGGCAGCCGGCAAACAAGCCATTGATGCAGAGCATACCATAGCGCGCAGGAGGCAAGGATTCAAGAGACAACGAGCCATGCTGCATTCTCTTCAACAACAACAGCAGCAGCAACAACAACAGCAGCAACAAGAAGAGTTGCACTTGGTAAGCGATAAAAGTGGCGCATTTAAAAAGAAAAAAAAAAAAAATAACAAAAAAATTTTCGTGCTACCATCAACACGTACATACATACACGCACAGATATAAGCGACCACACACACACACACACACACACACAAACAAATGTGTAAAAAATCAGTCAGATAACGCATGTAGTAAACACACATCCACCCACACACACACACACACACACACATACATAGAGATATGCCAAAGGACACCAAACGTGCAGTTGCCGGCGAAAAGTTACGCATACGCCACATGTGAAGCTGACGCTGGCGCTGACGTTGACGCTGCAGTTGCAGTTGGCGCTTATAACAACGCTAGCGTCATCTTGCCGGCTTACGTTTTCTCCATCTTCTTACTCGCATTATCTCTCTGTTTGCGCTCTATGTGTGTCTCTCTTTCTTTTGTAGTGTTAGCTTCAACAAGTTGTATTTATTTATTTTTTGTTTTTTTCTTTTATTCTATTTTTCCGGCATTTTTTGCTTTGTAATGGCGAAGGCACCGCCGACACATTGGCGCGACGCTCCATCCCTACTAGGCATTCAGAGGGGCTCAGTTCGCTGTTAGTTTCCCAGTTGCCCAGCCCATCAATACGTTGAACACCCTTTTTACACCCTGCTGAATCTTTTTGCAATTTGTTTCAACTGCTTTTAAAATTATTTATAGAATTTTAAATGAAGCACAGGTGCGTCAGGTATATATAGATATATTATATATATATATATATATATATAATATATATATACATATATGCTTATAATTTAATATATATAAACATGTATTTATGTTTGTATATATTTAGATAGTTATAGTTATTTAGGCTCAAGTATAATACTCATTTTTATTGCATGCAAGTTTCGTTTATATTCACATTAATATTAAACGTAAGCTGCGTGTGAGCACACACACACACACACACACACACACATATACATATATTATAGAAAGGTATGTTGATATATGCTGCGACAGTGCCCAACTCTACCTGTATACCCTTTTTATGCTACACAATCTGTTCCCACTTTTCATATGCGGAATGTGATTTCATTAGAGGCGATCTATTTGATGACAAATATCTGGTAATATTCAAAAGTCTTTTTTATTTAAACTCTGCTAATCAACAAGTACTTATATATGTATATATATATATATATATATATATATATATAGATATATGTACATTTATTTAAAAAAACATTTAAAAGCTCTTATTTATGTTTGAAATTAGTTAAATGTTATCAGTAACGAAATAGTATAAAAAAAAAAAAATAAAATTAAATTGAAATAGTAATAAAGTATAAATATAAAAATAAAGAATATAAAGGCGCTAGAGTTAACGACAAAGCCAAAGGCAACGTCAACGCCAGCGTCAACGCCAACGTCTGCCTGCTCTATGCTATGCTGGGGCTCGTCGACGCTGGCGCTTGGTGCCGCTGCTTCAGTTTGTCTTCTGACGTTCAACCAGCTGGTCGCTTTGTAGGCGGACAAATCATACGCGAATTTTCTGCCAAAGCCTTTTAGGCGTGCTTTCGTATGAATAATATTCTTTTTTTTTTCTTTTGGCATCGTTTGTTTCGTGTTAGAATCTAACTAACAATATTTGTAGAAAACATATTTAAAAAAAAAAATAAAAAAAATAATTCATAAAAAGAAGAACCAAAAAAAAAATATAGTGTACAAAATATTTCAGTTTCGATTTCGTTTAAATTTCATTCTATCTAGTTCTTTCACTATCCATCTGTGCATGTGTGTGTGTGTGTGTGTGTGTGTGTGTGTGTGTGTGAGTAAAGGCTGCTGCCGGCTGTTGCTGTTGTTGTGTTCTCTATCAATCCGCGCTACTTCACTTTGTGTGTCTTTTGGTATTGTTTTTTTGTTTTATTTTTTTTTTATATTATATATACGTATATATTTTTTTGTTTTTTGTTGTTTTTGTATATGTGCATCTTTCTTGTCATTTTCTTTTTTTTTTTTTTATAGAAATAGAATAATAATACATTATGTACATACATATTTCATACTTCCTCATCCATTGTGATGACTTTAACGTTCGCTGCGTCTTTTGTCTTTTGTCGTTGTTTAGCAATAAAATGCATAATTTATTTGCCAATGTCAATGTCAATTTTTGTGGCTTATTTCAGTGTGGCCAAACGATCACTAAAACACAGTCAGCATAGCCTCAATATGTGTGTGTGTGTGTGTGTGTGTGTGTGGGTGTGTGTCGCATAATGTGTAAAGCAACTAAAAGCGAATTTTATTCATTCCATTTGCAGCAGCATTTACTCTGCAGTAACAAATATCCATAATAAAAAGAAAATAAATAAAAAAAAAAATAGTTTATTAAACGACAAAAAAAAAAGAGAAAATAAAAGAAGATAAAAAGTAAAGCTTTTAACTGTCAACGTCAACGTCAACCTCAACATCAACGTGAACGTGAACGATAACGTCAACCGCATCCGCATCCGTATCCGCATCCGTGTCTTCTGCTAAAGTAGACAAAAAAAAAAACAAAAAAAAATAGGCGTCTGACAGCGGAACGGAATCGGTATACGGAATCCGGAATCCGTAACTGGTGCCCAAAACTATGCTGCATTAGAGTCCACGACAGGCACAAAGATATGTACAATTGATTGAGCCAAGACATTGCATATATATATATATATATATATATATATGTGTATATATAGGTAAGTGATCTGTACAACAATTATACAACAATTATTTTTAATGATTACCTATGAAATAATAAACCTTTTGGTCACGTAATTCACCACATGCCAAAAGTGGAAAAATAATACGATAAAATTAAAATAAAACACTTGAAGTTCGAAATGATGACAATTTCTTATGGAGGTTTCAACAAGCCTTTTTGAAATCGATTTGTATTCAAGCTATTGGCCAAGTCTTTTGTCTACCAATAATTGATATTTACACACTAAACACTAAATACTAAATACATGCTAATATATTTACATACACAAACATACACACACACACACACACACACACACACACACCATATATACAATTGTATTCATATTCGTATTTGTATATTCATGTGGCAAGCACATGAGTGGCAGCAGCAGCTTCTTTAGCTGATTTCGCATGCTCCTATCAATTCATTCATGGGTATGGTATTTAAAATAGCAAAAAGGGATGGTATGACTGGCTGCACGTTAAGGGGGTAAGGGGTGTGTATGCAATGGAAAAAGACAAATATAAAATACTACGAGAGAGCATTGAAGATTGAAGCTTGAAGAAACAGCAACAAATAAATATTCATAATATTTGTGCGGCTTTATTTAATGCTACAAATTAACGCTGTGACGACTATAATATATACCCTATAAATTATAAACTGAGTCAGAAATAAACAAAAAATCACATCATCGATATTCATATCGAAAAAAATTTATGAAATCATCAATGAAATTTATTGAACTTTTTTTTTATTCCTTTTATTATTTTTATCAGCAAGTAAGCTTATCTTAGAACTCATTTGAATATAATATTAAATATGATTAATCAAACTAAGGATTATATATGTATAAATCAATCTATAAGTAATCTTTTTTTTTTTTTGTATAAGTAACATTTTTAGCAACATTTTAGCAAAAAATAAGTAAAATTTAAGCAAATTTTAAGCAAAATTTTAAGCATTATCTTTTGATACATGACGTTGTATAGTTTAGAGTTTACAGTGTTATCTTGACTTAAAATTCAATTTGAATAGTTATAAATATTCAAAATATATGAATGTATATTTTCACTTTTGAATTAATATACCCGTTTCCTTGTAGCTTCGTAGGGTATACATGTATGTGGGGAATAAGCGTATCGGATGCGAATACGACGGATGCTTGTAACTGTGATTTTACTAAATCTTAAACGCTTAACTACACACAGTCAATACTTAACACTCAACACATACACACATACACACATACACACACGCAAGTATATATGCATATATACACATGCAATAGGATTATTCATTGTGGCAATCTTCTGTTATTTTTACGTTAAATTTAGAGTTTCGACTGTTGTTTTTAAAGATCTTAAAAATATATATTACACTCACGCGGCGCACCTTCAATTGATTTATTGAGTATACTTAAAAAAGTCAAAACTCACACACACACACACACATACATATATATATATATATATATATACATATAGTGTGTATCACTGCTTATAAAACAATATTATTACACAATAATTAACTGGTATACTACAATCTAAAAGATACAATGTATATTTTATGCGTTTCTTTAATTAGTTTTAGTATATATTTTAATTATAGTTCCCTTTAGACATTAAAACGAGACAAAAATCGAAAAAATATAACACTTTAGGAAAGGGTAAAAAAGGTGCTATTGCCTTTATGCAAATGCAGTTAACGGGCCGTAGAAATATATATTCTTGATTAGCATCAATAATCACGCCGATCTGCCCAGCTGGAGTTATCAAAATTTGTCATAAACTTAGCTTAAAATAACATATGCAGAACAAGTTTATATATTAAACGATATAAGTTAATTAAAATATATATTATGCTTGATCTTATATTAGGAATTCCATAAAGATTGTAAGATAAATACAGAAGTTATTCAACGAATAAGAAAACTTCATATGCTGCAGCGCGTGGTGCAGCGTGTATGTATATGTGTGTATCTGTTTGTGTGTGTGTATGTTGTGGTAAAGCTGTACTTGCACTCGTTTGCACTCAATTTATATGTTTGATTATTTTTTTATTTTTAAAATTTTATTACATTTTATTTTATTTTATTACTTCTTTAACTGCAATTCCATTAAAAATTTTTATTTTTTATTAATTTTTTTTATATTTTTCGTGTTTATTATTTATTTATAGTATAATTTCAATTTGAAATCATGTTTTAAAACTTGTTATTACTTAACCTTTTTAATAATTTCAAACAGCTTATGCATTTAACAGTTTCTTTTACTTTTCAGATCTTATATATATATATATATATATATATCTTAAGATATAATCTGAAAAGTGTTTGCTTAAGTACTTTGAAATATATAAGTGTTAGTTGAAGTAGTTTATTATTGATATCAATATTGATATATGGCTAAAATACTTGTTAAGACAACAAAGAAAATCTTGAAAAAAAATTTGAATATATATACACGTATATATATATATATATACATATATGTAATTACTAACTTTGGTAATCTGTTTAGCCCACAAATTTGTCTTCTTTTATCTCTTGTAACTATTTTTTATTATCTATGAACTCTCGGCATTTGCGCACCTGCTTTAGGTGCATGAATGAGTGTGTTTGTGTGTGTGTTTGGTGTGTGTTTGGTGTGTGTTTCCATAACTTGTTAAAGAACTTCTTTCTCTCTCTCTATTTTTCTCTATTTGACTCTCTATCTCACTTTCAAATTTTTCCTATATTCCAATGCGGGCCACAGTTTACTTATCCTAATTAAAAGGTGATCTTTGCCCTCCTTTGGCTTTGTTGACAACATTGCTGGTTGGCGGCACGTGGGTGTAACGGGACAACATTTGCAGGTCTTACACTTCTTTTTTTTTACTTGTTTTTTTCATTTGTTGTTTTTTTTTTTTTTTTTTTTAAACTGTGACATGCATAACAATTTGTTGCTGTTGTTTTGCCTAATTCAGCTGGCAGCCAGCAGGCAGCAGCAAACAAATGTACTTTGATGTAAGATATAGAAAACATCTGTGTGTGTGTGTGTGTGTTTGCTTGTATGTAATACATATGAACTAACAAAGGCAACACCAAACACCAAACAACAACAACAACAACAACAACAACAACAGCAATAACAACGACTGGCAAAAGTCTCTGCTCAAAATTAGTTGAATGTGCCTAAAATCCGCAGGGGTTTTCGGTTATTTTCCCCCTCTGTTTTTCTCTTTTTTTGTAGGTTCATTATCGAAATATCCAGGATCAAAATGTATATGAGTATGACTATGACTATGAGTCTATGAGTATGACTATGAGTATGAGTATGAGTATTAGTATGAGTGTGAGTATGAGTATGAGTATGAGTATGAGTATGAGTTAAGGCATGACAAACAAACCTTGTGCAAATTCAAAGGGATATTCACATCCGATGCGGAAATGGACACGCACCCTAAAAACCTAACCACAAACCATAAACCCAGAACCCAAAAACCAGTCTCTCCAGCTATCTGATATGTGCTACGTGCTTTTTGGTAACATGACTTCAGTCTATGATTTCATTTATTTGATGTGTAATTGGCCTCGATATCGCATATACTATATATATATATATATATATATATATACACTTTTATACATTTAGATTTGGAACTTTGAATTTTTATTATGATTCAGACAAAATTAGAGAAAACGGATGGAAGTTAAAGCGAATTTATTCTCTGAACTAATATTCATAAAAAGCGCAAAAAAAAAACACATAAATAAAAACAACAAAAAAAATTAATTTACATTCAAATTGGCGTCATTTATGTGTATGCATTTATGCCATGCAATTTGTTATCGATGGCACTTGGCTAAATGCTGTGACGCCCATTACCTTAGCGCAGCTGGCAGAAGGGGCTGAAGGGGCACTGAGTCAGCCAAAAAGTGACGACCGCGTGAAAACAAATGTGAAAATATGTAGTCACCGCTTGTGTCTAGAACTCAACATGCTCCCAATTGGGTCATTTCTGAATGAACAATGTCCGTCTGTTTGTCTTTTGGTCTGTCTTTCTACTTGTGTCTCTTCACTGCTTGGCTGCTTGTCTGAATGTCTGGAAAACCGGTTTTGTCTGGTCTGGTATTGTTCATTTGGGGTGGGGGCAACACTTGCGAAATATTTAAATGAGGAACATGCGCGTGGCCAGTGGCTAATCAAATTGGACAACTTGTTGCTTGATTTCTACCAACAAACCAACAAACCAACAACCCAACAAACCAACTATCCAACTATTCAACTAACTAACTAACAAATGCGCGTTTACAATTCAATTTGATTATACAATAATTGAATGAATCAATCTACCCACTACCTCCCATACCCATACCCATCATAATCTTCATTATCATTATGATCATTATCATTATAATCATTTGCAATATGCACTCAATATGCACTATGGCAAACTGCTAAATCAACCGGCCGGCCCCTGTTTATGGGTATTTACCGGGAGCAGAAGGCGATGCCAGAAAGCTTCAAGCTCAGCGTTAAATAGTCGTATGAGTATCATAAAATATGAATCCAAGTGCATGGCAGAAGAACTGGTTTGATGATTCAACAATTCTTTTTTTTTTTTGAATGCATTCGGCCCATGAAATTGTTTGAATGTATAAATATTTACATATACATAAACATACTTATATATAAAATCATAAATATATATATGTATATATACACTACATTATGCACATAATTGTTAAGAAAGATTTAGTTTGGTATCGATATTATGCAAAACATAACCTTAACTTATTTGCTGGGGGCGTATGCGGGCTTTGATTAACTTAACCTCAAGCTAAATATAGAAAGATTTACTCATAATCTGCATTTTATATTAAAAGGCGTTTCAATTTCTCTTTTCCCACGAGTTTTAAAGCCGAAAATTAATGTAAATTAATTACCCAAGCGGTAAATAAATAAACTTTCAGTTCTTTTAATAATAAATATCGATAAAGTTATCGTTAAGTTATTAGCAATAAATGATTTCTTTGCATAAATATTCTTCAGAAATGTTTTGCTAAAAAGATTTCGAGATAAATTAAATCAGTTTACAGCTATATTCATCAAATATTGTCAATCCTTATTGTTATCGATAAAATATTAATCTATATAGTTTGATTATTTGCTTAACAAATAAAGAAATATATATATAAAATATTGAAAACTATTTCCTATAAGCGCTATAAAGTGAGTAGCTTCTTAGCAACTTATATCAAGTGAACAATCGATAAATCTTTACTAGAACTCACTTTGATTTAAATTGTATTTATCGAAATTTTTCAATAAATATACACTAATAGAGCCGAATCTAAATAAAAAAGTAAAATAAATCAGAAGCTTAATGTATATTTATCTTTTACAATGTTATCGATAAGATAATGTTTAAAATCACTGAACATAAACTTAATGGTTCAACCTTCAACCAATATACTACGTGCAACACAATACATTCACCATAGCCTGAAATATTTATCCTTTGTTCCATCTCCAGCCCAAGGCCCAGAGATACATCCAAAGATTGTCATAAGTTACATATGTTAATGATGTGCCCTTGAGTTGGTACTTAAATCTGATTGTACCTATATAAGTTTAACTATATTTTCTTTCTTGTACCCTTTTCTTTATTTTCATTTTTTTTTTTAAACATTAATCGAACAATTTTGGGTTGTTATTGTTGTGTCTTGTGGATGCAATTCGCGCTTGGATACAGTCATGAATGTTTATGTTATTGTTGTGATTGAACAATGGGCATTGTTTGGCTAGAAGGATATGAATGTTTATGTCTACAATGTAATCCATTCATTTGAGTGTCATAAAAAAAAAAAAAAAATAAAAAATTATCAACACAAAATTTTTATATAAAAAATGCTATATAATTCTTTTCATCTGTATATATAATGTATAATATATGGAGAATTTTTAGCTAAATAAGTTTCTTGTGAATGATTTTGATTAGTTCACATTAATTGCTATACTGTCAACAGTGAGTGGCGTTTAATTGGTTTTTGCACTGCTTTGGTAGCTAAAGCTGTTAACTAAATACTTAATAACAATCATTTAATATATATACTAATATACTTAATATATACAATATGCTTAGCGCCATCAGCACGACACCTGACGCCAACCGAGCACCGCCTACTGCGTTCACTAATTGTTATTTGGATACCAATTAAAGCGGTTGCTTTGAGCGCATGCGCAACTCATACAAAGACTCGATCAAGTTTATCATTAGATATATGTTTGTTGTTATTATTGTTGTTGTTATTTTGTTTGTTGTTTTAGTCGCTTATCTGATCAATTGGATCGGCAGACAATTAACGAAATTACTGCAATAATATGAAACGAGTATGGAACGAATACTTGCTAAACATTCACATTACACTCAATGAATGCCCGTGCCAAAACTTAATTAATTGGCATGCATTGTGATTTTGCTTGGCGTCGTTGATTTTGGCCGCGTTCCAAGTTGGTTGATTGTCTAGCGCTTTTAAGTCGATTTGATGGTGATTTGATAAAGCTATATTAAAACTTACAGTAGCTGCATACCAATTGCATAAAGTTTGAGCTCTTTTCTATCCACACTACATATATACAAACATTTATATGAATATAGTCATTATGCTGTTAATTGTCATAAATCTTGTCTAAGTTTATATACTTTTATATTGCCACATTGCCATGTTGCTATGTTGCCATGTTGCAACTATTTAGTCCATTTGCTGCGCTGTCAGCTAAAAAATATGTAAACTGTCTTGCGGCTCAGCTGCTGGCAAAGCGATTGTGGTTGTCCTCCAGCTGTTTATTTAATAACAAAACAAAATTAAATAAAATAAAATCAACTAAATACATTTAACTTAATAACAACTTTGCCACAAAAATATACTATATATATATATATATATATATATATATATAGATGTATTTAGTATGCCATGAATATTATTGCTAGTTGCAATTTATGTTTATTATGCAAACACAGCATTTATTGGACATCAATTTAACGTAATGGGAATCAGTTTAAACATATTATATAAATTTAGTAGAATTCAAGTTGACAATGTGAATCAGTCAATATATATTCACACTGTCAGCAAAAGTCGTTAAAATTAACTTATCAGTGCCCATAAAATGTGAATAAATTGCCAAATGACAGTTACAAAATGTTCTAAGACAAATCTATTATGGGTCATTGTTTGAATAAGAAATGAATAAAAAATAATATAATATATAATATATATATTATTTACAAAAAGAAAATAGCGTTAAGCAACGTTTTTTTATAATTATAAATTTTTAACTTTTTTTTTGTATTTTATTATATTTTGTTTTTAGATTAAAAAAAAACTAAATATTATTTGTGGTCATTTATTATTTCGTTGAAATTTTATGATGAGACTTCAAACGATACATTTTTATTACAATATTATTTTTGGTCGTGCCGCACTGGAAGAAAAAAAAAAAAAAATATTCACAAGATATTCACAAGATATTCACAAAAATAGCACATCATCAAAAAAAATAAAGAAATGGAAGCAACAAAGTAAAATGATTCTTTTATCATATGTTTGTCATAAATTTCCGTTTTATAAAAAAAAAACAACAACAACATTAACAACAAATATTCAATTCTTACATAATATGCTATAAGCATATGTATATAAATAATATAAACAATATCTACAAATATGTATACGAATATATATAAATATATATATATATATTTATAAGAAAAGGGCATCTGGCGCAATTTAGTAGTAAAAGATTCTTGAGTGCCAGTTGTCTGCTTATCAAATATATGTAAATATATATATATATAAATTCCAAAAGAGGAATGCAATTATAAGTAAAACAATATCAAAGTGAATAATCAATTAATAATATAATCTATATATGTCATTTCTATCGTAATCAATGCTGTTTTCATTATTTAAATATAGTATTAATATGTAAATAGACTGTGACTTTGCTTTTGACAATGAACCAAATACTGCATACTGAATATACTCAATATTATTCAATGCAATTAAACGACCAAATTGCAACTATTCGGTCCAGACATTTTTCACGTATACATTACGGTTACATATTTGCCGGAGTACGTCATTATTATCTGGCGCGACGATTCATTTGTTATTGTCTTACTGTGTTTCTCTATATCTGTCTGTCTGTCTGTTTGTGTATGTGGGTGTCTGTCTATCATCTGGAAATAATGAAAGATTCGTGCTTTCATTTCAATTAAGTAAACCCTTGACTAACTTATTCATAGCGGAATGCTTCTACTTGAATTGTTTGTGTGTGTGACTTATCGACACCAATCGTAAAATAACTTCCGTTTCCTGCTGGGCTAACACCATTATTTCCTCTTTAGCCCTCTAGCCAGCTAGTCACAGCCAGACTATGTCACATTTCCTTTTTTTTTGCTTTTTTTCTGTTTTTTTTTGTTACACATAGTCTTAGTGACAACTAGGTACTTGACCCTTGAAGCAGTAAAATCAGCAACAGTAGCAGCAACAGCAGCAACATAAGCAACAGCAACAGCATCATTCCCTTTCATCATAGTTGCTTAAGGCACTACTTTGTTTTGGGCCAGGCTAATAGCAATCATGAGCATAGCATTAGCCAAATATGTATTAACTTCCGCCATACTCACTCAACAGCTAATAGAATTTTGTTTTTGTGTTTATTTGCTATACCTCATACTACTACTAATACATATATACTAATACAAATGGTACTGCTAATACCAATACTTATACTAATAGTATTACTTTTACTTATCTGTTGTCCACGGCAATGACAGCCATTGATTGCCAATCAACTTCAGTCAAATGAGTTTCCTTTCAATTTGTTTAGTTTCGTTTTATTTTGATTATTTTTTTTTGTCTCATCTTCTTCTTCTCCTTTTTTTTTGGCTTTATTCCAAAAGCAAAACGCCTTTAGCTTTTGCTGCAACCAAACTGATAAGCTACCAAAATTTCACCCAAACCCCTTAAATTCCTTCACTTAAATCAGTTAGTGTGAGCCTTTAGCAAAGGGATATAAGTGACATTGTCCCATAACGGTAAAGATAAGGCAAAAAAGAAATCACATTTAATGCAAATATTAAACTGTATTGTATATTTATTTTATATTACATAAAGCCTTTACAAATAATATATAAGTTTTTGTGTTTTAGGCTTAAATTTTAAATGAACATTTTCCTTATAAGTCCCAAAACGATTGATAAATATTTGCAATTTATTTGTGCATAAACTAAACTTTATAATTTATAGTTCTTTTTTATACTAATGGCAAATATATGTAGTAATTTTATTTCAAAAATTTAAAATTATTGTTAAATATTTTTATAAATTTTTTTTTATTTTTTCTATGAAATTTAAGAGAGAATTTTCAAGGAAGTTGCGTGGAATATTTAATTTTATAAAACTTTAAGCCTGAGATTCAAGCTGCTATAAGCTTAACTTTAAGCCAATTCTAATACGGTTTAGAGATCACTTAAATCATTTTTAAGTGCTTATGAATCATTAAATAGTTTGTTGAAAATATGATTCAGTTAATATGAATATGAATATGAAAATGAAAATGAATACAGTTGTCACCGCTTATATATCTAAAATCTGATGGTGAATAAGACTTGCAAGATTTAACGTATTTATAGTGAGTTTAGCATTGCATTCAGTTGGTTAGCATAAATTTTGATTTGAGTTGTCATAAAAGTAGGAGTATAAAATATAGAGAAAGAGAGAGCGAGACAGAAGATGTTGAATATTTAAATATTTGTTGCATTTGTCCATTTCATCCAGAGAAATGTAGCCAGTGCTACCAAATAGTACCAAATAGTCGCCAGCATGTAATGAACTTTTGCCCCATTTCAAGTCACAATTCGCAATGCGTGGCTGGAGCTGGCTGACTGCCAGATTACCAGACAATTATACTACGGCATTACTGTACAGTGTGTACTAATATAGTCGCTATATGTTACATACATATATATATATATATCTTGTGGTACCATACTAAATGTGATATACTATGGCTAAGATTTGACAACCGGTTTACTTGATCAACCTTGAAATTCAGTCTACATTGAAGTGCATCTGAGATGAAGAGATTGAAAGAAAGAGATTCAGAGATAGAAAGAGATAGAGAGAGAGAGAGAGAGTGGGAGTCAATGCACCTTATATAAACTTTTATGATGTTACTTCTTAAAAATACACACGCACACACAGACAAAAGAGTTAGAGTTCAATTACCCATTTTGGGTGCCTGCATATCGTTGATCAATGAGTGCAAAAATGACAACTTAAAACGCATAAGAATTCGTATAAAATAACAAATTATAATCCAACAGCTACAAACATTCAGCAACACAAAATGGAATAAAAAGAAGCCCCAGATGAAGAAGAAGAAGGCTATAAATAACTGGAAAGGCATATTATAATGACAGCAATAAAGAACATGATGATGACTTGGCACACCCCATTCATCATTATCGATGGGATGATTTGGAGACGTACAGATCCACTGACGCACACACACACACACACACATATATATATATATATATATATATGTATAATATGTGGACAGATAAATAAATGGACAAACAGACTGAAAGACAGACAGACAGACATAGAGACGGTGGCACATTAAGAAGAGTTGCTTCGTTTGAATATTATTCCCTTTTTTTGATCACTCATTGGACTTCTTCTTTGGTGTTGCGACAATGTGTTGCACATGGCTAAGGGAGCAACATTTGTAAGTGCAATATGAGTAGCACTCGACGCTTTCAGATTATATAAATCGCTGCCGGCAACAGGCTGGCAACATGTCTGCGAATAGAGTTATTAGCCATGGGGGGTTCACCCTTTGGTTACCATTGGAAGCAGCTGTTCCCTATGAAGAAAGTCAGAATGCTACTGATTGCCATATACTATTCCAATACAAATATACATATACATACATATGTATATATATATGTCTGTATATATGTATGTATGGAACTGAACGTGTCTGCTTCTGTTTCAATGTTTGCTGCTGTTGCTGTTGTTGACAGGCATACACTGCTGGCTGGCTAGGATAGGGGGCTGTGTGGGCGGGGCATGCTTATGCCATGCAGCTAATTGCCAATGTATACGACTGTCGACGAGTCTTACAGGCCTCAGCTCCACAGCTCCACAGCTCCACAGCTCCACTGGCCACTGTATAGCCTGGAGTAAAGTCCGAGTAGTGCCATTTGTTCTTTTGGTTTGTATTTATAACTTGATTTGCTCTCTTACCCCTATTGCCCTACTCCCGCCTTTCCCCTTTCCTCACCCAATAGTATTTCTAATACATTCTTAAACTATTATATCCTAGACATTGTATACTATATTGAACTAGCTCAAATTTTATTTGTTTCTTTTAATTTCTGTTTTTATGCTTTTTGAAATTAAACGAAATTTTGAGCAATCAATTAAAACTAAAATTAACCTAGTTGCAATGCCTAACTATACTCGATTAAATATAATATAAAAGAGAGAAAAATAAAACAAATTAAGTCATTTTGCATAATGTTAATTAATAATCTATATATGTTTATACATATATATAAGTATTATAGGTGAATTTAATTATAAATTAGAATGTCAGCGCATTTTATATATATATATATATATATATATATTTTGGGCATATGAATTTTATTAAGATACTAATAAAAATAAAGTTTTTGAGAAGATTTTTATTAATTTGCTAAGATGAACTATAAACAAGTAAGAAGTCTGTAGTCGAGTGTACCCGACTACGAGAGCCCCTTTGCCTACATATACAGCCATACACACATACTCATACATACACACAGTTCTGCAAGTACTTGGCCATTGCGCGCGCCTTTTAGCCCCCACGCTCTATAGCGCGGTACTTATTGTTGTATAACTTCCGTGTTTTTCGTTCAATTCTAACGAAACTCACAACGTAGATAAAGAATGGTCTACTTAATATGTGTGCGAAAAAGAAATCTTATCGGTTAAAAATTGTACCTTATAATCGTTTTTTTCGATTTGCGGGGGTCAGGGGAGGAAATTTAAAAATCAAAAACAAACTCGTATAACCTACGAACATAACGAATCTAGATTTAAAGTTTGGTTGCTCTAGCTCTTATAGTCTCTGAGAAACAGGCGTTCATACAGACGGCCAGACGGACAGACGGACAGACGGACAGACGGACAGACAGACAGACGGACAGGGCTAGATGAACTCGTCTTGTCGTCCTGATTCAGAATATATATACTTTATGGGGTCTCCGATGATTATTTCTATGTGTTACATACTTTTGGATTTTGCACATTTCCAATAGCTCGGCTTTGCTCTTTTTTTACAAAAAGGCAAAGGGGCTAATAAAATAAAAATAAACTTGATTTGCGTTGAATGTGAAATATGCGAATTAACATACTAAATTTGAGATCTAAAGCTCTAATTTAAATGTGTTTTATTTGGATATATAAAGAGCATAAACTATATATATATATATATATATATATATATATATCTATATGTATACAAATTGATTTCATATATATTTAATTAAAGTCAAATGCTGCTTTTGTTTCATTTTTTATGTGATTACTGTTCGTTTTGGCTTATGATTAAGATTGACCAGAACTCGTTAAATTATGTCTTTATTTATTTACATTTTTGTTTGTTGTTGTTGTTGTTGTTGTTCTTATTTTTGATTCCCTTTGTTGTTATCATATTCTTAGCTTCATTTATGTAGAGACAAACTTGTATCAGGTTACCATTTGGCTTTTATCGTTAAATACAGATTCGGAGACTTGTATGTATAACTTATAGTTTATGCTGCTGCGTGCAACAGTTGGTGTTTGGCATTTGGTATTGGGATCTTTGGGATTTGGGCTTGGGTTTGGGTTTGCACTTGGACATGGGTTTCGGTATAGTGTCTGGGGATTTGTGACTTGCATTTGGGCTCACATATATATCTATATACATATATACGGGTTAGTGCAACAACTTGTTTCTTTTTTTTGCTTTGCTCTTGTTTGCTTGCTGCCGTTTTAACTTGGCCTAAAGGTTGTTATTGTTTTTTTTTCTTCTTTCTTTTATTTATGCAAAGCCGTTTGGAAAAATACATATTTTTACCTTGAATGGTAACAACAGGCACTTAAAATGTTAACATGCAAAACACTGACTGAAGCATGTGCCAAGTGTCTGTGTGTGTGTGTGTGTGTGTGTGTGTGTTTGTTTGTGTTTATGTGTGTGTATAGGACTTAAAACAAATAAAGTCAAATTTGGCATGCAAATCCTTTAAATCCAACCAAAGAAAAGATCAATAAATGTTGACAAAATGCGTTCAATATGAAAAGACAGCAAATATTTTTTATCTCACTTTTGTTTTTTGTGGTGTTTCTGCCATTTTATGTGTGTGTGTGTGTGTGTGTGTTTTTTTTTATTAAGTGGGTGGGGAAGGTATTAGGTGCATCTCATCATCCGCATGCTCAATCCATCAGCACTTTCACTTACACTTTCACCCTTATACACTGGCTCAAGGCACATCCTCACAGCTGTTGCTGTGTGAGATTGTGTGTTTGTGTGTGTGTGTGTGTGTGTGTGAAGGGGAAAGCACAACAAATTGGAAAACATAAAATCAACAGAGCTAATAGTTCATTTAAGGGGCAACAACTTACCGCACCAAAGAACCTCCCCACAAAAAAACCAAAAGACAAAAAAAAAGTACCCAAAGACAACGTGACGTTGCTTGCTTTGACATACTGGCATACATTTCCCCTACCCGTTTGCTGTATATATATATATATATATATATATAAATATATAAATATATATGTGTGTGTGTGCAGAGCCCTTTCTTTCATATGCCCCTTTTCCCATTTGCCCACAAGTCATATTGAGCCGATTTACTATTGAAAATAAATTTTTATTCGATTTTTTTTTTCGTCGTTTACTTTTTTTCTGTTGCCCCTTGCCACTTGCCTTATGCCTTATGGCTTATGCTTGGGTTTTCTTTAGCTTCTGCTTCTGCCTCTGCTCTTTGACATATTCTTCTTCTTCGTTAACAGCTACTGCTTTTTCTACTTCTTCTTCTTCTTGGTTGCTTTAAACGTGCAACGCTCTAACGATTTTTAGAATCTCAACATAGAAGTGCGTAGATTTTTTTCTTTTCTTTTTTTATGACTTTCATTTTCAGTTTTAGGTTTTTGTTTTGATTTCAATATCATTCATTTAATCGTACACGTTTGAATATACTCGCACTCGTACCCGTACTCATAGAAATTATCTATTTTGTTTTGATATTTGTTTTTCATTTTCATTCCGATTTTGATTTTGATTTGGATTTTGATTCTGGTTTCCAGCAGCTGCTGTTGATTTTAATCAAATTTTGGCTGCCTATCAATTTTTACGGATTGCACATGGCATGACCGAAGATCATGTACATTCAACACTTCAACATAATCATACATACATACATAAATGCATATGCATACATATATATATTAATAGTTTTGTCCGTTATTTATTGCAGTAAATCATAATTTTTTTGATTATTATTATTATTATTATTATTTCCGTTTGCATCAAAATGAATATTTGTAAGTGTTTTATTTACACTATCATAGATGCCACGCCTATTATTACGCTCCCAATAACTTCTTCTTCTTCTTCATCTTCTACTGCTTCTTCTTCTTCTTCTTCAGCTCAGTCGGGTAACATTTGTAGGTTACGCACTTCTAATCGGTAATACGTGCGATCCATCCCAAAACGCTTTAGTTGCTTTAACATTTCCCTCTGCAATTGTTATTGTCAGTTATATCTGCTCCCGCCCCCCCAGTTCCTTCGCCTTAGAATGCAACCGATTTTGACAGCGCTCCAAAAGGCAATTTCGGCAGCCCCAAGCCCTGTAGACATAACATATACAGAAGCATATACATCTATAGATATATATATATATATGTATATATGTACAGCTGTACTCGTATTCATACACGTTCACAGTATGACAGGGTGGCTCATGTTTTGTGTGTACTGCATAAATGTTGCCTCATTATAAAACTTAAGTTTAGAACAAGCTCCTTATGGTATTGGCCACAATACAAAAGGCCTTTTTCTCAAATTCAGAGATTGTCAACCAAGTCGAATATCAAATTTTTCTTTCAGTCAAAAGTATATATATTTATATATATTTTCAAGTAAAATCATATATATATGTTATATATAAAGTCGTATTCAAAACAAGAACTGAAAGATGCACACACTGATACCCTACCAAAAGGTTCATTCAATTGTGTCGTGGTGTATGTATTGCATTGTATCATTGTAATATATATAAATATAAATTTAAGCTTAATAATTAGTTAATATATATGACCCTATGTTTACTCGATACAATCCCTAATCAATAATATTTTGACAAACTTTAAATATGTTGCAAGCTTTTTAGACTGTAAATAAGTTGTTACTAGTGAAAGATTATTAGTCGGAATCACCCATTGGAACTGGAAATCTTACAGAAATTAATATAACTTGGCCTTTGGATTTACTTGACATCTGAAAAGTATTAATATTTTAGGTAAATATATTCATTTTAAATATGATATAAAATTGTTTTAAATTGAAAATTATAAAATATAAAATAAAAATAATTATTCTCTTTCAAAAAGCGTCCTAAAAATATTAAAAAATGTATTAAAAATTAATACAGTATATACCGGTTATATGCAAAACCTATAATGCAGAGAAATTTTTGCATGCATTCGATATTTCCCTTTAAGCGATCATGAGTTATATGCAAATACGTTGAATTTAAATGATTATTATTATATAAACCACAGATTTAGAAGTTTATTTAAATTTATATTTTATGCTGTTCGTCAGATATAATAATATTAATATTAAATATAAAATGAAATCAAACATTTTAATATTGTTGTCCTACAGCTTATAATTTGTTTAAAATCGATCAAATTTATATGAACTGATTCCAAATCAATGATTTTTTATTTGTTTATACACAATATTTTCTTATATAATATCAATATTTTGCATTTATGAGGCTAAATTTACTTCTAAATAGTTTTATGATGTTTAAAAATAATATAATTTTGCATTTAAGCAATATTTGCAATTAAACTGTGCACTATATAACCGATATATACTGTAATAATAAATATTTTATAATAAACTTTTTATTAAACTCTACATTAAACTAAATCTTCAAATATAGAGTATATACTAGTCTATGAGAAGATTGGTATATAGCAACTTCAAGTTGCAAGTTGGTAAGTTATGTTGTCATTTTGACATCTGTATTCATTATTAATTGAAGTTGCTTGTCACTTTAATATAGAATATATCACATTGAGTGGGGATCTTTGTACATTTCTAACACTTCTTAATTGGGTTATTAGTCGAAACATTCCAGAATTGGCATCATCAAAATGTTATCAACAAATATGTTCTTAATTAATAGAATAAAACACTTTTACTTAACACTTTCAATTGAGTGTCATTTGCATACTCAATCAATGTATATGTATGTGTGTGTGTGTGTGTGTGTGAAAGTTATGTTAATATTATGTTAGGTTCTAACTCGCTGCCAAAAGCTATGCCTGAAAAATAATAATTATTTGTCTTTGTCCAGTGACAATTTGAGGTCAGCTACTTACATAAAATGGTTTCGTTGTGTGTGTGAACATGTGTATATGAGTATATATATGTGTGTGTGTGTGTGTGTGTGTGTACGTGTTTGATATGTCTTTTGCTTATTAATTGTGTTAGATTATGACCAGATGGCAATCCAAAAGACTATATGCATTACACTTGAATTATGCATTGTTCTAATACGAATAATGTTTTGAGTTTTGTGTTCACAATTCAAATTTGAATGTAAATGTAAATATACATATATAGCTATATATGTATACTTGTAAAATGAGCCTAGCCCTTTAATGTTTTATTGTGTGGGTTTTGTGTTGTAATTACAAGTACAAATTTATTGTTAAATTTAAAAAAAAAGTTTTGACAAAATTTTCGTTATTTGTTCTTTTTTTTTGGCTTATGGTTTGATCTTTTAACCTTTCATTCCTGAACTTTGCCCAAGACACACACAGCACACATATATATATATACATATAAATATATATTAACCAGCTGGGTGTGTCTGATGACGAACTGGTTAAACGCTAATCGTAGCTCATGGCCTAATAGCTAATATCGTATGCTCAGCACCACTTCTAATTGCTTTTAATCTATTATTATAAGCCAATAGTTGTTGGCTTGATTCAATCATTGTTCTGGCCAAAAAAAAATAAAATTGTCTAATGAAACATATTGAAGCATAATGTTGTTTGTTTTTACCTCTTTTTTTTTTGTTTTGTTCTTTTTTTTTACCTTACACAGCTTGAAAGCGACCAGAATATTGTGTGGCTTCTAGCTCAATTCTTGTGGTTATGTTTAGAGTGTGGGGCATGTACCCTAGGTGCGGTTTGCCAATAAGTTGACATCCTCTTGCAATTGGTAATTGGAAATGCCAACTGGCTAAGCACGCGGTTTGGTCAACCACACCAGGGGGTATACTCTGGTCTCTCTCTCTTTCTCTCTCACGCTCTCTGTATATTTTCTTCTCCTTTCACTGTCCATTTGTTTGTGTTTACTATTGTCTCATGTTTCCTATGATTGCGGCTGGCATTTGAGTTGTGTCTGCGGTTGCTTTAATGTGCTGCAAAAATTATACACAGGTGTACAGCCTGATGTCAATGTAATGCCGCTTGACTAAAGCATGTATAGAAAGAGAAAATGTTCTTAAAAATATACAATATGTGCATAGCATTTATTATTAAATATAAATTTAAATATATATTATATATGTATACGTTGGAGGAAAATATTATTTATTAGACAAATAATACAAGAAAATTGAATATTTGGCATAATTGTTAAGGGAAGACTGTGCAAATTTTAGAGTCTACTAAGAGATACTTTGTAAACCTATAGTTTAGTTTAATTTTACTTATATATTACTCTAATTAATAAATTGTTTATGTGCAGTAAATAAACTAGTTCTATGGCACAGAATTTGCTTGTAGACTGATCTCTAAGTTTGATAAATTTATATGAATCACCTGAGCAATCTATACAGCTGTAACTAACTATTTAGGGGTTAAGGCTATAATAAAAACATTAATATATTTAATAATTATACAAAATATATAATATCTACTATACATAACAGGAAACCATTTTATACATTTTATTTATTGCAACATCCATAAATTGCATGCAGCCGTTGGCAACAATTAGAATACAAAGCAATTGATTGTCTTATTTTGATAAACTTGAGCCTTATTTTCTTCTGTTTATGGCAGAAAGTCTAGTTTTTTTAATTAACTTGGTTAAAATGTGAAATACAAAATTATAATTGCATTTTAATTTGTTGTTGAAAGACCTGCATAGATTCATTTTCAGCTTTGTTTTGTTGTTTCTCAGTTTAAAGCACAAAATGGAAAACATACGAAATATTACTATAAATTGTTGTTAATGTTGCTTAGAGGAAATATTAAAATAATTTAATATGCATACTAAAAAAAACTATATTATTTATTATTTAGTTTTATATTTACAGTTACATCTCAAATATTTTTTAATGATATAAAATTTAGGTGAAGTTAAGTGCAAAAAATTTTGTTTATTTTATATTATTTAGTTAATTGTTTATTAATTATTTTTGGCAAGGGGCTTGAGATAACTTAATATATATAGTTTTATATAAATAAGTTTAGCTCACTATTAATTCAATTTTAAATTTAAATAGAGCATCTCGGTATCAATACATGTTTTGTAATCAAAATCAAATAGAAAATGCTCAACTATAATATCTATTTCCTTATATACTCAATTTTAATATAGATTTTTTTTTGCCTTTTTTCTTTTCAGTTATCTGGCTGTGAGAAATGCATTCAATACTCGTCATCTTGTGCCTGGCGATTTTGCCGTATCTCTTACCGGTGTTGGGTTCAATTGAACTGACGGGTGTTAACGGTATAAAAGGTATATAAAAATGAAAAAACTCAATAGTACTTGGTTATAATAAGTACTCAAACACTCCGACTTAACAGTTATCTATTTAATTTTCAACTTGGGAAGTTTAATAATTATTCACTTTACGGCAGCATTTTAAATACGTTGAATTAACCCGCCAAATTAAGAAGAAAAATTTTGTCATAAATAATTCATTGCATGCTTTTAGGCAGCTATAAATAAAATTGAAGCATTTAAATCGTTGCTGAGTCTTAGCGCTATCAGCTTGCCTTTGCTACCTATAAAAAAAAAAGGTTGATAATTTTTATCATATGTCATTTTCCCATCAAATACGAGTTTTAATTAACTGTAAAATACTATTATTAATATAATAAGTAAAATTTCTGGGTCTATTTTGAAATTGTATACCGTTAGAAGTTCAATGAAATGGAAGTAATAATATTTTCCAATTGAAATATTATTTACTTACCACTTGATAGACATAAAAGAAATTTTATTTCAAAGCATGCTTCTTTTTTAAATTATTTTAAATTAATTTTTTTTTAAATTTAAAAATTTAAGTATAACTTTAACTTATAACAATTATAAGCTATTTATATATATATATATATGTTTTTATAATTTTCTTTCCAATATATATAGATGCACTCGGCGAATATATGTTGACAGATATTATGAATAGCAATCAATATACAGGCATAGAGTTTACGGAAGCAGAGGATGGTTTTCCGGCATTCAAATTTCTGTCTACGGCAGATGTGAAGTCACCTTTTAAAGTGCTGTTACCAGAGAAACTATCAGAGTTTGCCATACTAATCACCTATAGGCAGAGTTCTCTGAAGGGGGGCTATTTGTTTAGCGTTGTAAATCCACTGGATACTGTGGTACAACTGGGTGTTCACCTGTCGCCCGTTGTCAAAAACAGTTACAATGTGACATTGGTCTATGCACAGCCAGACCAGACTGCTGGTCGTAAAATGGCAAGTTTTGCGGTGGCCCATGTGCAGGATAAATGGAATTCGATCGCCTTTCAAGTGTTCAGCGACAAGGTGGTATTCTATTACGATTGTACAATGCGGAACACCACAACCGTGGTGCGGGATCCACTTGAATTAGTCTTTGCCTCAGCCTCAACGCTCTACATTGGTCAAGCTGGTTCCATAATTGGTGGCCATTTCGAGGTAAGTTCTTTCGGTAACCAAATTTACATTTATATCTTAAATAATACTAAAAATAATTATTGTAATACCAAATAACTAAGACGGCAGCACACGGGGAAGTGGACTTCTCAACTATTTGTAGAATTTTTTGTAATAATTGAAATACTCTTTTTATATTTCAATACATAAATCTGTTATGAAAATCTGCATTAAATGCGGCACATCAAAGAACCTAATTAACTTTTTATGTGTTCCTTTTGCAATGAAGCATTAAAAAACGCACTTGCAACAGGCTACAGTGTGTTGAACTGCCTTAAGTGGCTGCTTGAACCACTCAGCGCTCTGGTTAGTGTGTTGAAAAAGTTTCAAGAGCTTTTCAACACGCCACCTGGCTGGCATTACAACATACTATGTGAGCAATGAAGCGCCACTTTAACACGCAGCGGCTGAAATTCTAGACAGTTGCTACTTATTACTCAATGTGTTGCGAGTTACACTCAAAGCATTGTGTTTCACTCTGTGTGAGGCAACGCTGCTTACAACTCATATTAAGTATACGCTGAATGTTACCATTTGAGTTTTACTCAAGGTGCAAGCATATTCTCTGTCATATTCAGCACTTGACGGGACGAATCCATGATAGTAACGAAGCATTTTGTGTTGTCTTAGGCACGACTACAGCTGCTACTCTGTGTACATATGCGTATGTGTGTGTGTGTGTGTGTGTGTGTGTGTGTGTAAGGGCAATGTTGCTGTGATTTGCTTCACATTAGGCCTGACCGAGACGAGTGCGTTTACCTTTCAGTCGCGTTCGGTGCCGCAAACGGTTAACATGTGTTAACGGCAGACTCGACATATACAATTCCATTCGCTATTTAACTTCAGTTTAACAGTTAACCAAGTACGTTAAAGTCACGCTTTGAATTCGGCAAAATACTTCGTTATCTTACTCGTATTCCTACGTATTTTTCGTTGACGATGTAATTGTCCTATCGTACTGTTGCTTCTTCTTATGGCCATATTTAAGCCAAGTGCATTTAAAGCCATTGTGCAAGCTTAGCCGCTAAGACTGACAAACAAAACATCGAAAGTGATTTGTGGCCCAAAAACCAATTAAGTTTACCATTTTGTATCAACTGAACCATTAAGTGATCGTACAATTTGCTACTTTATCAAGTGAAATCCAAGTCAATTAAGCAACAATTTTATGTGAACAACGATGAAGGAGAAACGCCGCAAACGTTATAAAATGCGACTTTATTTCACTTAGCTGCCAGAAAGTAACTCATATAATTAGTATTATTAACATTATCAAAGCTAATGCCACAACTAGAACATATCTTATATGCGCATATATATCCTGTAAACACATATCAAAGGACCTATAATAATCACATCATTCGTGTTGATGATTGCTGTAACGCGCGTGTTCATCTGTATATCGCGTGTTGGTGCTCTTCTTTTTTTTTTGGAGTAAAGACTAGAACAGATTCTGTGTTAAATTAATGCTTGAATAATACCTATATAGGCAACATAGAACAAACATATTCTACTGCTGGTGTAGCTTATCACACTTACACTCTTGGCCTGGAGTATATGCAAGGATAAACCAATACACAGAGCACAAATTTGTTTGTCCACGAAGCAAATATTTGCAATTAGTTTGGCTGTCGTGAGGCTTTCCTGTTGCAGTTTCATGTCAACTTTGCTGCCGTTCCCGTCTCCGTCTCTGCGTTCGTCTCCATCTTCGTCTGCCTATCCGCATACGTGTGCGTATATGTATCTCTGTATGTGTATGTGTACGTGTACATGTGCATGATCGCGTTTGTGCTCACATCCGTTAGGTACTCGCCCTTATCGCTTGTGTCCGTGTTCGTGTCCTCGTCCGCGTGCGTGTCAAGTGTATAAAATTTGTACAACGTTAACGTCGCTTTTAAACTTTTGGTTCATCCATTTACGTTGATGCAACACCAACACTTTCAGCCACGAATACTACATATCTTCGTTTAAAGAAGCAGCAAAACAATATATAAAAAAAAAAAAAAATATATTGAAAATTCTCAAACAATTTGTCAGTGAACATCTGGTGATATTTCCACTGGATTTATTCAAATCAAAATCAATCAATTGCAAATAACAAAACGAACAAACGAACGAATAAATTAACTCTTACTCAGCAGGCTATCAAATCTGTTAGCCCAGTTAACAAACGAAACGCTTAACTGTTGAACGCACGCTGTAATAATTATTTACAAAATTTTTTTTCTTTCGTTTATTGTGAGTGAAAAAACAATTGCACGCTGTCATTTGCAATTATCAATGGAATATCATGAATAAATCAACTTATTTGTCATTCAATTTTATCTGTGATTTATTTCTCTAAACATATTTATTGTGAGCCTATATATACATACATATATATACATATATATATATATATATAGAGAAGTTCGATCATATCGCGTAATAATTGTAGTATTTAAGGTCAACAATTGAAAGACGCTTAAGCAAAGAGGTAAATGTTATATATATTATATAAAGATCAGCTGGCATAAAGAAATTAATGGTTTAAACAAATGGCTTATATATTGCTTTAGGCTTTAGGCCTATAACATTGACTAAACATAAATTATGGTTAGCCAAGAAGAGAAAGTGAGTGTAGGACATTGGGGGAGGGGTGGGATTTGTTGGCCCAAATAAAAGTCAAAGCTATTATGGGAAAACCAAAGCCAAAGCAAAAGCATACTGCGTATCGTTGTGTGTGTGTGTGTTTGTGTGTGTGTGTGTGTGTGTTTGTGTGTTTTGGCTTTATTCTATTCATGCAAATGCATATTTAAGTATCACGGGGCGTATGCATAATATTACGTATACGTTTAGTTATACATACACTGAAATTACATGTATGCTATTAAAAACACATAAAACAAAATAAATATTTTATTAAATTGATCCTTTTAAGTTGACTTACTTGAGGCTTACAATCGCTTCAATTTTATGGAAAAAAAAACAATTGCAACAAAATTTTTACTTCTTGTATATGGAAAATGTAATGATTTTATAGAGAATTTGTTTGTTATATATTAACTATATGTGTGATTTAATAATACGTTAAGGATTAAAACTGCTTAAGTTACTAAACCCTGCAAGGGTTGCCATGCAAACAGTATATTCTATAGTATATCCATGCGTGTTCATGCGTATCCTTTCATAATCCCATTGAAATTTAAATTTGAAAATTTCAACTTTTCACTATGCATTTCATGCTTGTATTTAATTAAATACTATATCGCACATATAGCAACAACAAACAATACAGTATACATGCATACACATACATATATAAAAAGATTGAGAGCTTTAAATAGTTTATATTTTGGTTTCTCAGTGGGACTTAATTTTGGTTGTATTGAAGTCTGGCAACAGGCAAAAATAGTCATAAATTTTATTGCCAGTATGTTAAGTATGTGTGTGTGTGTGTGTCTGTTTGTGTGTGAGTGTTTGTTGATGAACATTTAAATATTATTGCCTGATTGTATGTTTATGCCATTGTTTACAACATATGTAAATACAAATCAAAAATAATAATTACACCAAAGTAAATGCAATTTGTTGCATTTAAATGTTCTATCTTAAAATTGTTTAAATACAATTTGAAAATATAAAAATGGATTTTCTTAAGAAAACATTTATTTTATTTTTTCTTTTAATGTATTATTATTATTTATTCAATGAGCTTTTCTTTACATCAAGCTTAGGCAACTTTTCTATAACTTTTCATTTTTATTGCCTTAAAAGTTAATTTCATCTAAAGGCTTAATTAAGTACTTAGTACTTAGAGCTACTTATTAAGTGCTAATGTTTATTCTATTTATATATATAAAGCTTTTGCTTAGAAATTCAAAAATTTGTTTTGCTTACTTATTGACTTTCCATTGCCTTTGTTTATCTTTTAGCAATAGCTAAATAAACATATAAATTATTCATCAAATAGTTTTGATAAACTTAAACAACAGTACAAAAGCTTTATAATTCACTATATATAGATATATAGATATATATATATATATATATATATATATCTATATACTCTGCTTAGATATTATATTAAGTTGTGTAAGACTTTTCAGATTTGAATATTTTTGATAGTAAATATTAAACATTTAAATTACGAATAGAGAAATTCAGAGTATTATTAGTAAATTGAGAGCTATAAAAGTAAATCTAAAAATAAAATTAAATCAAATAATTTAGACAGTTTGTTAGTGTAAAAATAAATTTTTATTGTGTTTATTGTTTATTGTTAAATGCTTAAATGTAAACTAAAACTGTACATGTCAAAGGTAAACAAACTTACTTAAAGTGCTGCAATAAACATGTATTATTGGTCTGATGAGTTGCTTAATATATATATAAGTATATATATATATAACAAATTGTTACAATATAATAACTGCTTATACTTATTTGGGTATACAATTTTCGAATTTTCATTGTGCCCCAATAAGGTATATTCTGGGTTGTTACAACCCTTTTGTGACCTTCGAGTCTGCGAGTATTCTGCCCTGCATTGGGCTCGCCTGTCTTACTTTTTGTAGTAGCTTCTTTAATACACATTACATTCATTAAATTACATTAGCCTCCCGCTCTTCCTCTCAGTAGCCCCTTAGGGCTCTGCTTTAGCTCTTTTAACAATAGTCTGAGGTCACTCGGCTGCCTGCTCTTAAGTCTGGGTCTTGGGCGTGCTCTTTTTAGGCCATTGGCTAGGCATTAGCTGTAGAGCTTCAACCTGAAAATATTTTGATTTTCTTTTTAATAAATCAAAATTTTCTCTTTACCTTATTAATTATAAAAATATTTTTTTAATATAATTATTTATCGTTTATTTAATTAAAATTATTATGTAGCTTAATAAAAGGCTACATTTAATACCTTTTTTAATATATATAAAAACAAATTTTGATCACAAAACTTTCCGTCCATATCAATCACTTCTATTAAAACTTTAATCAATATTCATTTGATTATATTTTTTCTTTTTGTTGTTGTTATTTTATTTATTTATTTTCCTTTAATTATTTGGTGTTGTCATTTTTAAAATGTATTTTATGTTTTATTTAATATTTGATTTTTAATGTTTTAATTTTTTTTTCTTTTTTTTTACTTTGACTACGTTTATTGTTCTGTTTGATTACTAATGAATATTTTCACGTTCATTAAAATAATATATCTATGTATATATTGTTGATTTAACGCTGATTAAACGCACACCGCGTAATAATTGAATGCAATAATAATTTGATTGTTTTTATATATATTATTATTTATTCTCTTGCATCCTGTTATCCTTTCAAGTGCCAATCCTGCATTTATGCTTGTGAAAATAAATAATGCAAATATTGAACTTAAATTAAAGGATTAATGAAGCATTTAATGCACTATATGTGCACTTTCATCTTATTAAATTAAGCATATGTATAGTCAAGGATATAGGCAAAAGGACACTGGGCAATTGCTGCCAGAGATATTGATCAAACTAAAATCTTGCATTGCTTTTGCTGACATATTTACTTTGTGTCTGTTGCTTATAAGGGATGCACATGTGACTGCTGTTTAGCCCTTGTGCTCTGAAATCAGGACATCAGTGAATTTTTGTTATTTGTGCTTGAAAGCGCACAAGGACATGCGAAATTAAAATATTTGTACAGCTAAAGCGTAAATTTATATGGAAAAAACAAAATAGAAAGCAGAACAAACATGTCAAAATATGCTAAAAATGATATCCATTAGATGAGTAGGCACTATCTACACAAGTATATGTGTCTATGTGTGTGTGTGTGTGTGTGTGTGTTTGTGTGGGTATGCCTGTAGGTTAACCCTTAATATGCCATTATATTCATTATAAGCCAACATTCAGCCCAAATTTGTGATTAAAGCATTTGCATGCAGCAACTAACTTTTAGTTACCATAACAACTTCTAAACTCATTATTCATTTTGATGTACTTAATTTGTTTAAAGATATGAAATTTCTTATCAGTTGCCTGCGAACTTCTTGTTCCTTTTTTATGGATAAAAAAAACAAAGAAAAAAATTGGGGAAAATATAGAAAAGTGTGAGAAAATGTAAGAGTTCAAGTAGGTAATTTCATTATAAAACTTAAGCCATGTTCAACTTAAAGCTTAAATAGTGTCAGTTCACAAATTCAAACACCTTTACGATTTATTGGTATACACTCTCCTTCTCTTTCTCTCTTCGTGTGTGTGTGTGTGTGCGTGTGTGTGGTTGAACTGCAGCCGTAGCATTTTAATGCTGCGTAAAGTATGCCAACAAGCCAAAGGTGGCCCAAAGAGTTTGAGGCGCGTATAAAAAAAAAAAGAAACAAAAAAACAAAAACCACAAAAAAGCTTCCATTTTCCTTTTGAGCCCACAAAAGTTTGTTTTGCACGACTGACTTAACCGTTGGCTCAATAACTGGCAGGCACTTTGTAGCGTTGGATTTGCCACTGCCTTTGGTGTTGGTGTTTGTAACGGTAACAGTAAGGGTAACGTTAACGTTAAAGGTAAAGGTTTCAGCTGAGTTTGGCTCGCTTTGTTTGGACGCTGCTGCTGCTGCTGCTGCTGCGGCTGTTGGTAGACAGATACGATTATCGTAATTATGCGCTGAATGTAGCATACTTTTCTGCGCGCAAAGCTTCACACTAAAACCAACTCTTTATATATGTGTGCGTGTGCGTCTTTCTCTGTGTGTTTGTCTGTGTGTGTGTATGTTAGTAAAAGGATATTTTGTATATGTTGTGGACCAACTTTTGCCGCAATTATGTACGTTGAAAAGTTAGCGCTTGTTTTTCTTTTTTTTTTTTATCTCATTTTCGGGCGCTCAAGGACAAGCCAACAAATCCAACAGCAAAGCAACATAGCTACAACAGCATATCCTTATATTAGCTGACTGTAGGCATTCGGCTTATGCCTTTATGCGTGTACCAAATAAAATACAAGACATCTTAAGCATGTGGCCAAGTTTTTGGCAAAGCATTTTCCGGGCAAATTCGTACGTTTTGGCGCTTTATTGCCTCCACCGCAAGGATGTTGCTGTAATTCAATATTTTCGCAAATAAACTTGTTGGCAGCTTAACTTTTCATAAAGTTTTTCTTCTCTTTATACCTAAATGCTTTTTTTTTTGCCAGCCATCATGTAGATTGCCCGAAAGGGACAGAGGAGAAAAGAGAGAAAGATTTTTATTTACCGCAAATCGGTGAAAAAATTCTGCAAAGCGTACGGAAAACATGAAATCAAGATAAAGTTGAAGAAGTAAGAAAAAGGCATATAAAAAAGCAAAGAATGAGAAAAATTAAATAAAATGTGTTACATTTCTGCAGCTTACATGAAGTGCCAAAGCGAATGAATATTGAAAGATATATATACTGAATATATGTATGTGTATGTGTGTGTGTGTGTCTGTGCTTATACGTGCTACACATGAACGTTGGTAATATTATATGAAAGATGCCAGAGGCAATAGCTAAAGTCATTTGATTCAAAACTCAAATATATATTCCAAAAGGTTATCAAAAGCAACCACATTTAAGCCATTTGTTTAAGCCAACAACACACAAACAACAACAATAATAATAGCTACATTTAATTAATACATAAATACACATATCCTTTTTCAGGAAATTATCTTATTGATTTCACATATATTAAAACTTGATTCGTAGTGTTAAGTGTTTTCAACGTTTAACACAAATTGTTTCGTGTCCCATCGTATCGTATCGTATCGTATCGTATCGTATCGTGTCGTGTCGTGTCGTGTCGTTTCGTGTCGTGAGTGCTGTATTAATATCGAAGTTCAAACATGGCAATGGTTATATCGACGCGTGCAAAACTCGTTATTGTCGCTATGATTTTATTCTTTTTGCTTGGCATCGCGCTCGTTACGGGTTCGACGAAAGGTTGGTTCCTACCAAATCGGTATAACGGGGAGCGTGTGGCAGCCAGGATTCAGGTAATTTAAACAAACGTTATTCTTGAGGAATTATAGAAATATTTATAGATAACTTCTTAACTATAATATGATGTGTCAAAAGGTATTAATATAAATCAAAATAGAATTACGTATAATTAGTTTCTAGTACAAATAACTTAAAGCTATATAAAGGATTCTCTTCTTGTTATGCTTTACGTATTTTGTCTAGTCTAAAACTTGGGCTGATTAACGAATAGTTATAAGTATATATCAGAGTAACTTTTTTTAGTTAATACTTTAAGTATTAAGCTGGCAAGGACCAGCTTAATACCCTTAAAGTGCTATGGGTGCGCTTGTCCGTGTCCTTTTTTTCTAGATAAGCCAAACTGTAAGCAAAGGATATCCATTAACTTACTGATTGATTGTAGCAGAGCAAAGGCGCTGAGAATAACTTGAAGCGTGTTGATGAACAACCTTATCTATCATGAATCCCTTTGGTTTGCAATGTCCTTTCTCAATATGCTTGAAGTGCGTTGACGCATAACCTTCCATCTATAATCAGCAGCAGTAAAGGAGTTTGTTATAATATATCCTTGTTACTATTTGCATTGAGCCTGTCGGTTTGCTGTGCAACATGACTTTCAATTATTTGTGTGACGTTTGTTGTCTTAGCATCGAACCCAAAAGGACACTTTAATATACCAAAAGCAACTTTCTATACTTTCAATCAACTAATTGATCTCAAGTGTATCCTTAGTTCTACCTCTTTACTGGCAATTTCAATTATTGAAATTGTGCAGCTGGAACACAACCATTGCGGCAACTCTAACAAATTTTCTCTTTTAACTGGAAAAAGTGGAAAAACTGTCTGAAGGAGATAAAGAGCATAAACCCTTTTTTTTTTTGCTGAAGCGCAAACTGAATTCAATTGAAAATCCTTGAAGAAATCTATAGCAAAATGAATTCTTCATTATGAAAGAATTTGTAATTAATTAATTACAAATTGCTGTTAATTTTAATGAATAAGATCCTTTATGGGAATTTTGCTTAATATTATTTTTATCTAGTGAAAGTTTCTATTTATTTGAATTGTTATAAAACAAATAGTTATTTATTAACCGTTACATAAATTGTTAACTGCAACATAAATTTAACTGATTTTATATTAACAGTTATTTATTGCTGAGTTGCTGTTTTTTTTTATTATTTATTGCCATTGACAATTATAATAAATCAGTTTTAATTGAACTACGATATGTTTTGATTAACGCAGCAATTAAACAATTAAAAAACAGTTAATCGATAATTGTATTTGTATGTGTTAAACATGAACATAAGAATTAATCATTAACATTACACAGGAATAAAAAATATAGTATTCAAGTTAATTTTTATAAATTTAATTGGTTTTTTTTTTTTAAAAAGAAACTTAAATTAATTAACTATAATTAACACTCAACATGCATTCAGTATGTGTCACAATTGTGTGGTTACTCTCAGACTTACAGACTTACAGACTTTTAGTTCGTTTTTGTTGTAATTCGTTGTCTGTTTTATGTTGTGTTGCATAAAATTTGTTGTATGTTATGTTAAATGTTACACTTCCTGCTGTGCTGTAAGATAAATGCAAACAAATGTCTACATAGCAAGTAGGCGTGTAGTCTTGACGCGGCTTACACGCCCATAATACACATAAAGCGGCACACTAGACACACACACACACACACACACACTAGACACTCACATACATATAGGTAACAGACAGTAAGCACAACAAATTTGTAGCAACGACACAACAAACGCTGAGCATATAAGCGCAAATGAAGTTTATTGTGACAAATGTTTTAAGGACAGCAGCAACCCATTTTGTCACATCAAATACTACTATGTTTTTATATATATATATATATATATATATATATGTGTGTGTGTGCGTGTGTATGTTTTGTGTATGCCAAAGAGCAGCAGCTTAGACTAAACATTTGCCATTCATTCGTTAGCTCAAATGTAATTGTGGCTGTTAAAAGCATAAATAATATATAAAGGATTAAATACATATATATATATATATATATATATATATATAGTGTAACACAAAATATTATTATTTACGCTAAGTAAAAGATAAATCTACCAAAAAAAGCTGCATGAGTAGAGTTTTCGTTGCAATTGTTAGTGCCCAAAACAGTTCAAATGTTATTCAAAATCTGTCTGAGCTCATATATATGTATATGCAGCATACATGGCGTATGCGTAATGTTCTTTGTGTGCTATTTCAGCTGTAGCTTACATGCACTTTTGTGTTATGTTAAAGCAAATAATAAATAAAACTTAACAATTAGTTGTAGTGGCATTTGCTGACCTTTGAACAAAGTCATTTTTATTAGGCTTAAATATACTAAAAATAAGCTTTAACTTGTGAGAAAAACAGCAGCAAACTGTTGTTTTACTCGAAGGATTTGTAAGCCACATTTTGAGTACTTTTGTTAACACTTTTTTAAAAAAATTTTTTTTATTAAAGTTGCATTAAAAGTGTTGAAATATACTTTATGTATTTACAGTTAAAATGTGTTTAGTTACATACATTCTATTCATATACATTTGAAAACAAAGCTTTAACTTTGTTTATTATTTCTGACAGATCCTTGCTAATATATATATATATATGCTTAATTATTGCCTTAAATTAGCTATTTAATGTCTATATTCACACGCTTTACAGGATGTACTTGTAGAGGGGAGAACTGTAAGTGTTGGAAATTACAAAGTTTGCACTACTTTCACATTGTTTACGGTTACTTATGGGCTTGGTTCGTGGTGACAACTTTTCTGTCATGCTTTTTTGCCCTAACGACGAACATGATGATTATACTAATTTCATGTAATGGCTACAAATCATAACAAGTCTCTGTGGAACTTGTTTAGCATGCAGCAACAAAAAACAACAGGCAATAAAATGGAGAAAAAGACAGAAAAACAGAGCGAGAGAGAGAGAGAGAGAGAGTGTGTAAGAGAGGGAAAAATAACCATTTAAATCATACAAAGTGTTGCATAAAAAGGACCTTCAAAGTCAGTATTAAACGATTGACAATTAGAAGTACACAATGCTGCCACACTTGTTGTGACCTCTTACATTCTTGTGCCACTTTCAATGCAACTGTATGTATGTATGTGTGTGTGTGTGTGTGGTAAAGTGGCAAAAAAATAAAAGAGAGAAAGGCCAAAGTAAAAGTAAAAATAAAATGAAACAAAGTTTCGTAATAAAAATCTTAATAAAAGCCTGAGTACTCGCACTGCCAACAGTTCTGGTGTGGCTGTTAATAAACTAATTTCTGCTTGTCGCCTCCTGGCTGTTCCTGGCACAATACGTCTGGCTCCTTGGGCTTCTTGGGCTCCTTTGGCGCGCCTGCAATAAAATTGCCCCAGCTACCTAAGCACGCTAGCAGGCGGTGCCACAGAGTTCATTAGCAGTTACTAACATTATAATGCCTTAGCATTATGCCTTCTAGTTACACCAAGGGGGTGAGAATGAGAGGGGGATAAGTGTGTGTGTAACTAAACATGTATTGAATGCGCTGTTTGATTGGTTTTCCACACAGATTTCTGAACTATTAGAAATTTATAAAAGTAACACATAGATTGACAGGCAATTTGTTATTGTATTATAGTATTTGTGTCTATCTATGTGTGTGTTAGTGTGTGGGTGTGTTTTAGTATGTGTAGCAATAATTATAATGCAGACACTGAAACAACATTGGCATTTTCTGTTGTTCAATCAACCAAAAGCGAATTATGCCAAAAGGCAATTATTGTAATGCGTTTAACTTTGGCTTCAATTCGAGTGGCTGTTAAGCTGCTCAGTACACACACACACAAGCACACTAATACACACATATACATTACACACTTATACATCAATTATTAACAATTATCAGTCATTATCAACCATTATAAACCCTTATAAACCATTATTAGCCATTGCTGACACATAAATCGACCACATAACAATGTGTTAAAGGATACGTTGGATTTGTCAGAGCTTGTCTGCGTTTCAATATAATTTCGTTCATTACAATTATAATTGAAATCTTATCGACTGTATGATACTCTATTATACTGTATGTGTTTAAGTGTAAAATGGAATTTGTCATGCAATATTATAAATTGCATAAACAACAATCCTTATATAAGGATCAAATATGACTTCAACTCATAGGGAAGATCTAATGAATTGGTTAAAAAAAAGTAATCAAGCCATTAACAATTTAAATTTTTTTATTTTTAAATATATATTTATTATATTTAGAATGGTTTGTTTAATATTTGTTTAATAATAAATAAGCTCCACTCGGTATTTTATAGCTCTAACAATGCAATGCTAAAATATTCTCAAATCAAAATTCTCTTTATAGGCAAGTGAAGTCCTTTTTAAGTGACGGCGTTAAAGGCGCTTGAAAGAATGATTTAGCGCAATAAATGTGGAGCAATGGTATTCTATATATATATATATATAGCTATTGCACTGAACTGAAGTATACATAATATATATAGTTGACTATATGGTTTAAATACCTTATGTTGTTTTGAATTCTGCTTGATCTATTCGATTTGTAGCCAAGTAATCAATTCGTTTATGATAATTTCTGAAAAACTTGTTGTCTTCATTGACTTTCATTATAGCTGATCCTGGCAAGGATTAAGCCAAAATATATTGCTAACTTTTTTCCTAATAGCTTATACAGTTTAAGTTGTCTACAGATATTGATCCTTAGAGCAAAGCTGATGCGAAGTGAATGTGAGTTCAATCAGGTTCGAGGCAGATTCCCTTACCGGTTCTGCTTTGTCTAAAGGATCAATCATATTTAGCTCTGGAAGAATAACACGTTTTCTAAATTTTCGTGATTTTTTTTAATTTTTATAGTGATTGAAAAATGTAATTTAATTTTATATTAAAATGTCATAAGCTCCTTTCTAAATGAGAAAATTTAATTAAAACATTTTTAGTATCCTTTAAAAGAGGATCTTTAGGTAACTTAACTGAATTGTAATTAAGCTAAGATTGTATAGAGTATGTACGCTTTCGTATAGACTCGTTTAGAAAATGTATTTTAAAGTTTGTTTCGCATAATTTGTTGCAGGATAATGCTGTCAAAGGTACGACAAATCAACAGTGTCACAGGAACAGGAGCAAAAATAATAGCCTTTTGCTAAACAAGAATATTTTGCATACACTATCTCTACACTTTTCTCTCCATCTCTTTCTCTCGTTGTCTCTTTCTATTTTACAGTTTACTTTAACGGGATGTAGTGTGTAGAGTGTACACTCTCAACTGAGCAATAAAAAACCCAAGAAAGGACATTCCATTAGATTTGCTGCGGCATTGTTACTTATATATTTATGAGTTTACGAGTAGACGCATTTGCTTTTAACTCCCACAGCTGGCAATAAATAATAAAATTATCAAAATTTATGTATGTGTGTGTGTATTAGTGTGTGTGTGTATGTAGTACAACATTGAGTACAAGAAGACAAATACATTCAAAAATAAACAGAACACGAAATGAAACACATGAGAAACTATTCTTTGTTTAAAGTAAACTTCAGCTGTGCATTTTATATTGAAATGTAGAACAGTTGTGTGCCACGCCCACTTTCGCATATAACTATACATTTAGAATACATGACACGCCCACACAAGCATTCATTACACTACATATATACATATATAAATGTGTATTTATATATATATATATATGTTCTGGCAGCATAATAAAGTTGGGGCCAACATCAACGTTGTCTTTTGTTTGTCATGTCCTACGGCTGCACAGGAGTTGCTACTGCTGCTGTTGCTGCTGTTGCTGCTGCTGCTGCTACTGCCACCATGATGCAATCAATTCAACTGGAGTCAAGTTGATGCCACAGATAGCAATAACACTGTTGGCATCGATACCATTAACAGTTGCAACACTTGCAGTGGCAACTTTGCGACTTTTACGCTTTATCATAGATAAAGCTGAGCAAAAGGAAAGTTTTTTCTTTGATGGATCGCTCCCGCAGCTTGGGGTATCCCTAGGTCTATTTGTGGCAACTTTGAACTTAACTTGTTGCATTGACAATCAACTCGGTAAATTGCAGAATTTTCGATTTATAGCAAACGTTACATTGCATGCGACAGATAAGAGTATGTTGCATGGCATGAAAGTTGCAAGTTGTGTTCTTTTTGTTTTCCATTTTTTCTCTTTTTTTTTAAATTTTTTTTTTGACATTTTCTTACAAAGGGACAAGCTTTTACTGGGGCTAGCAACACTCAGTAGTTATTTTTGCAAATTGGATACAGGCTAAGGAGTGCTGACAAGCTGGCAACTCCATCAGGCTATGCAGGTTGCAACTACTACAATCCTTGGCAGCCATACCCGCAACTGTTGTATCCACATTCGCACCCGCATTTACATCCCTCAACCTGGTCACAATATAAATAACACTGATTTGATGCTCACAACTGTAAGGAAGGACTTGTCGCTGCTCCACAGTGGTTTCCACTACTGCTATCAGCTAGCTGGGTGAACAACAACAACAGCAGAAACATCAGCAGCAGCAGCAGCAGCAGCAGCAGCAGCAGCAACAACGACGACGTCGACGACGATGACAAGGATGACGAAGAAGACTTGCTGGCAACCCAGAAGTTAAGCCAACCAAGCATACAACCCATTTGTTTATTATGAAAATACGGTCGGTTGGCTGTAGGGTGAGGGGGTGGTGGAGGGTTGTAGGGTGTCGAGGGTCATAGCCAGAAGCTGTGCCAGTTGTGTGCTGGCTGCCCACATAAAAACCCTAAACTGATGACACACTTCACATACGAGGCGAAGGAGAAGCTGTGTGTGTGTGTGTGTGATGTCTCTTATGCCATAAGTTGTTGTTGTTATATGTTGCTGCATTTCCGCCTGAATGGCGTTTGCTGCTTGACAGTTGTATACCACTATATTGAAGAAGGAAGGAAGGGAGGGGAGAAAGGGGGGTAGAGGTAGGTGGGTTTTGAAAGTAGTTGAAAGAAGGTTTGCAACAGCGGTTGAGCAAGCATAAGTATGTCACTAACTAAAAGGCTCGTATTGGCCACGTAGCTAAAAGCCATAGTTGCTGCCATGTATACTAATATATATTGACTTTGAAGCATAAAAAGCTTTTTTGGATACTCCACAATACACAAGAGGGAGATTGACTCTTTATTACCGACATGTTCAACGACATTACAGTATGTGTATTTGTGTGAGTTTTTGTGTGTGTGTGTGTGTGTGTGTACGTCAGTATGAGCTCCGGTGTGTATGCTAGTGTGTATGCATTTCTGGGTATCCTTTGTCCTGTAGGTGTATGTGTTAGTACGTGTTAGTAGTGTGGGTGCGCGTGTGTGTACTGTGTTAAAATTGCAACAAACAATACATTTTGAGAGAAAAAAAAAAAAAAAAAAACAACTACTCAATCTACTATGAAATTGTTCTAAATTGCGTCTATGATATTAATAAGTTTCGGCCAGGCTTAAATAAACTGATAAAACCTTGGTAGAAACTCATTAGGGTACTTATGCGGTTAAGGAACTGGTTAAAGCTGTGCTCATCAAAGATCTTTAGGCATTTATGATCACGCGATGCATTGGATAGTGAGGCACGTCGCAAGTATTCCTGACGTTGTTTAATTAGCTTTTTGCACTGGCGACTGCAGCATTGAGTGAATGCTATTAGATCCTTGATTAAGCTCTGTACCAAGAGATAACGTCCTAGAAATTCCTTTTTATGGCTATCTGTTGGACACAATTTAAGAAGATCTAACTTTCCCACATTCATCTCCTTAAAGAGATCAGTAACAAAGTCTTCAAACTTTTCTCCAAAGAACTGCAGCTCATCCGGCATATTCCTAAACGTATTCCTTATTAGATATATGAAGCCCTAGTAAGGATATAATTATATATATATATATATATACAAATATGTATAGAGAAATAAGAACACCAAATTTACATTCATTTCGGATATGTAGTGTAGATCCGAATCAAGACTATACTCCGCACACCAATGGATAGAATCATTATCCAGCTCCTGATCATAATTATGAACCATTTTAGTTGATACCACTTCACGCATCATTTCAATCCTTGGATTCATCAGTTCCTCCATTAAGCCATGCACTTCATCACTAATAATCAGTGTGGGTCGCCTATTATCTCTCTCCTCCAGGAGACTACTCTTGATTTTAGATGCAAGCATTTTAACACAACAAACAAAATTATCTATATATATATATATTCTATATATGTCTATATATATATAAAGATTAATATAGAAAGATTTATAAGAGATACTGTTCTTGACTAGTATGTGTCTACAAACTGACTGACTTAGAACAGGAGCTAGTCTGAGGCACTAAACAGTGAATGACTTTTAATACTTGGGTAACATGATATGTTTTCTATATATTCTATATATATATATATAAATATATATAATGTAACTTTTGATATAAAATATCAAAAATAGTAGTTGAACTTTTGCCAATATATATGAAAAGCTAATGTTTTGTCTTCTTTCTCTGCTGCATTCCTATTGTGCTGCAAATAATTTGCATATTTTGAAAGTTAAACAAACAAAAACAATTTGCCAAAGGACTTTTCATATTTGTAGTGTTAATTCTTAGTCTAATAGAATACCTTTGAAATAATAATAAAAATAAATCCCAAGGCTTAAGCAGCTTACAATGAAATCCTCTACCGAGCAAGACCATAGCATAGACTTTGAAGCTCTTTATTTGGATCTACGGTAAGGACAATGTTTTATTTAAATATAGATATATATACATATAAATTTATATATATTTATATATATATATATATATGCTAGCAACATATTTTGTTCATTCTTATATAATTGTGTTAATTTACAACAAATGTTAACCTTACTCTTTGTGTTCAGAGCGGAATACAGTCTACGCTGCGTATACGCAATGTTCATCAAGTTGTTTTTGGGCACAACCGCTATAAACCTTATCAAATGAAGCCAAAACAGCAGCATAAAAAACGTGTTAGTTTATGGTTTATGAAATGTTAGTTTTTATGTGCTTTGTGTGCATGTGTTTTAGTGTGTGTTTGTGTGTGTGTGCGTGTCTTAGCTTGTGAACTGCTTTAAACTAATTGTTTCAAACGCTTTTGGCATTATTGCAATTCAGCTTGCAGCTGCTGTCACTGCTTTTGCTTCCTGTTTTCATTTCGTTTTCTTTTTTTAATTTTTTGATGCTATGCTAAATGTTGGCATAATCCACATACACTTACGAGTTTATATATGTGTGTGTGCTTGGCTATGTGTATTTGCCTACATTGTTTAAGCCACAAACAAACAAACAAAAATAAAACAAATTCTCACAGATAGTCGGCACTAGCACAGATGTAGATAGACAGACAGTGAGACAGATAGAGAGACAGAGAGACAGAACTTGCTGACAGTTTTGCCAGACAGACAGTTGGCCAACCATTGAGGCAGCAGGGGGTGGATCAGGGCAACAGCAGGAGTAAAAACTTTCCAGATTTGTGTCGGCCTCGTTTGAGAATTAGTCGCTTGGTTTTAGCAAAATTAAAAAGAAGAGCAAAAAAAATAGAAAAAAATTTCTGTCATTTTCTGGCTGGCATTTACCGTTTCATTGTTTCGCCTTTGCTTCTATTTTCACAATTATATAGACACACACACAAACACACACATACATACATATATAAAGCGCTGTATAAACATGCAAATGTGTGAAGGGAATAAGCGAGTTTTCAGTGCGAGTATCTTAAATTATTTATGCCCCGCAAAATGTGCAAAATAATTTATACGGATTATATGCAGGATGAAGAAAAAGATAAAAAACACTCACACACACACACGCACACAAAAAGGCAGCTTTAAATAAAATGTAGATTAAGTCCTTTTCAAAGGACCGCCAAGTGTACAAAATAAAGATCTGCACCTGGCAATGTATCCATATCAAGAGGCATCTTCCAGCTGGCTGTAAATTTTTATGCTGCTATAATTTAACTTTAAAATCGCACCAAACACTTTGTGCCTTTCACATGAAAGTAAATTTGTAGCCCCAACTGTGTGGTTGTGTGTGTGTGTGTGTGTATGGTATGTCTATATGTATTGGTAACGGCATGTGTTTGAGTTTGGTTTAGTTGGTTGGCCAGTAAGTTGCCGCACGCATTTAAATTGAAATAAAAATAAAATGTACACCAAAAAAAAGTTGCAAAAACTTTTTGATGTTACGATTGTTATCCTTGCTTCCTGCTGTCTGCTCTCTGAAACAGATTACAAAACTACTCTAACAGTTGTTCAATGCTGTTTCAATACAGTTACAGTTACAGGTATAAAAGAGAAAGTGGAACAATATATGACAGTGCTCTTACTTATAGAGTCATAAAGATAAATTGCAATTTAACGCAATTGAATTGAAATTGAAAATTAAATTTCAATTGATCAATAACAATTCAATACGATTCAACCATAATACTTATTGGATGCCATCTAAAAAAGTTTCTTAAAAAAAGTTTAAATTTATTTTCGTATCGTTTTAACCCCAAATTAAATTACCAAATTGTGCATACCAACTATAACATAGAACGCTTTTTACCAATATAATATGTAAGGTTATATTACTAAGTCGAGAGTTTTAAGCATAATCGTATAATGACTTTGAGATGGCAGCTTAAATTGTCTAAATGTTGCTTAGCTGCAAGTATTTAATACACCTCTAATAGGCTTAATTAGCATTACAAAATAATTAGTGTTAATACATTTCCATTCGTAGCTTAAACTCTGCCAGTGGCAAACTCTTTTCCACCTTGATATGGCTTAAAGCACCTGCCTGTGGCTGTGTGGCATGGGGCAAACAGTGGCAGTCAAAGCAACTGTAAGGTCGGTTAAGAAGGATTATAAGGATAATGAGTAAATTAATGATTATCATGTTGATAATGATGTTCATGATACTAAACTTTTTTGTTAGCTGTTACACGTCAATTTGCATATTGAACTATCCATTAACTTTATGCATAGCTTGAAGTTTTTGCTCAAAGGAATTTTGTATATCCTTCGGCTTCGTCTATACGGCAGGATCAATGATTCAACAATTATTGTTATAAATTCACACAAGGCAAAAAAATTGTCTCCTTTACATCCTGTATTGCTACTTAAGCTGTTGTTATGCAATGTTGAAGCACACCGTAAAACTGTTCAATAATGCTAATAAAAATGAGGTTAATTCTTTTATGTTGCCACTCTTAGTGCTCTTTATTCTTTACTCTTTCTAAAACTTTTAACTTATTGTTAAGTGCATTTTACTGCTGTAAAACTGGTATTAAGAGGTAAACGTTAATTGTCAAGTTGAAATTGTTTAATTTAATTTACAGATTGAAACGGAATTTGTAGAGAAATTTATACAGTTTATTTATTTTTTGCAGTTACTAAAAAAGGCTTGCCTTTGATGTTGGGTTAAAAGGTTGCTTGGAAAAACTTTTAATTTTTAAAAAAAATATTTTTTTTAAAACTTAAATTTGCTTTTTTTTAGAACGTGCTTCATATTACTTTTACATTCAAAAGTTTTGACTAAAATTCAACTAAACAGTTAATAATAAATAATCAAACAAAAAAAATTAATAAATTAAATATTAATAGCAAATAAAAGTTATACTAATAAAAGTAAACAATATTATAAAATAATTAATTAATAATAAATAATAAGTTAAATAATAGTTAATGTAAATTATTAGGTGGAATTTGCTAAGAAGTTTTTGCTGTCATTTTCTTAGTTAAATTTATTCAAAATAAAAAGTCATCAAGAGGTTTAAAGTGTGATAAACTCAAAGTAAAATATCTTAATTCATTAGATTTAACATAATAGTTTTAGTTTTCAATATTTGTTGCCAACTTGCTTAATATATCATTAAGCTGCTTGTCTTAACTTAAGCTCTTCACTCGTATAACTCTCAAACTCTTTAATACTTATAGGAAGACATCTATAACTATTATTTAAAGTTTAAGCAAATTGTAAAACGATAAACTGTACATTCAATATAAAGTCGTATATATACTACAAAAAGGCATATCCTAGGGCAAATGTTAAACATAACTGCAAAAGGAGCTATTAAATTTATTCGTGGCTAAATGTTATGTGTGCTGACCCAATTTAAGCATAATTTAAATTTAATTTGAATAGCTAAAATCACATTTAAGCTAAACACTTGCCATATATATATATATATATATTTATACGTATAGCAAATATTTATACTTAATCAATTCTGAACCCTTTTTTTTTTGGTTAATTTTAAAGGATAAAGCAATCGCTGTCAATCGATATACATTATTGACACATTTTTGACAAATTGCTAGACTGCATTGATTACGTTTGCGGACAGTTTGGGTTTCTTTCTTTTTTTTATTTTTTTCGTTTTTCTTATTTTGTTTTTTTTTTGTTATTTTTTAGTTCTATTTTCGTTCTTTTGGTTTATATCGAATACGTGTTTGGCATGCAAGAATTATACAGAACAAAAAAAGAAAATGTTGCCTGCTTTCTGGGGCAACCGAGACCACAGCAGTTGGTCAAGTTTGTGCATTTTATTTGTAAATTGTTTTTGTTGTTTCTTTTTTGTTTTGTATTCACAATGTGTACCCTTGTCAAGTGTGTAACCCAGGTAAGTTTGTATAACCACAATGTCCTGGCATATCCTTGCAAACGTTTTAGCGCTTCTGCTACTAACTGTGATGGCCTTAATTATGTAGCTGCCAGTCACATTAAACAGAGCACAAGGTAAAAGGTAAAAGCAAATATGGTACATTCTAATCCTAGTCCCCAATTCTTACTTTTTGTCTCATGCTCAATGTTGCTTTTTTATCCAAGTTCCAAACCCAGGCCCAGGTCAAGTCTCAGTTAATTGCTGATGGTGTCACTTCGGTGAGCTGGTGCACTGCAGCAATGCTTGATGGTTGGTCAGTTGGTTGGTTGGTTGGCTGGTTGGTTTTTGGTCTAACAGCTTAGCATAGCATACTAAAGACAAGACTTTACTCATTGTCCTGGGCATCTCTGGGTCACTTTTGATTGCTTCTGTGGAACTTTTACCTATTGTCTATGCTTATAGGTTTAGCTGGCTTCTTGCCCAGCTTATATACTTTTTGCTTCTCTTTTCCGACTTGTTTGTTTGCTTTAACCTTTTTCTTGGTGTTTACTTTATATCCTGGTTGCTTTGTTTTGTTCTATCGTGTGCAATCTACTAAAGAGCCGGCTTTGATATGCTTCTATCAGCAGCTCATCTTTGAAGCTTGTGAAAGGATTCAGGCTTATATTTTCTGTATTTCTCCTTCTAAGGATTCACACTTAAAATGAAACGTGTTTTAAAGACCATTGCAGGACTCTTTCATGGCATTTGCCGTGTCTTAGCTCATGGCTAATGCGACAGGTCGTTTACATATTTTGGGTAAATGCAAGACTTTATATTATTACATTTTTAAATTGCATATTTAGGGGCGTTGTGGCAGCTTATTATAGTAGCTGTCAATTTGCAATTGTTTTTTGTAGTTGGCATGCTATTATGAGGGTCACTTAAACAGGACAACACGAAGGACTTAACTGCAAATGACTTACATACAAAAAAATGCCGCGTCCTGTTATTTAATTTCCGTTTCTAGCGAATTTCCTTGCCGCTAATTTTGTTGCACATACAAGCACAAAAAAAGCGGAAGGACACATTACACACATACATACACACATAAGCACACTCATTCATACACAGATAATCTAACTGACAAAAAAATCATTTTCAAAAGCAAAAACTGGACCACAGCAGTAGCACACATAAAGAAGCTTAGTTTGTGTGTCTAACGGTATGCTCAGTGCAAAGTATAGCTTGTCAGGACTCATTGCAGCACTATGAAATGTCCTGTAAAGCAAACTTTGTATACACTGTGCAGCTAGCGTTAAATGATATATTCTATATGAATGTAAGTTTAACTTAGGGTATTTGTTTAAGCTGAAAGTGGGTCACTTGCATAGAACTAAAGTATTTATGTCTATGAAGTATATAAGGCTAGAATATGAATTTATATCCTTTTTTAAATGTAAGTTTAAGTGGTACAATTTTTGGTATACCCTGCCTATTGCATAGCTGTACAGGGTATACATAAAGAGAGCAAGCTTTAATGTCCACACTCAATGGACTGTCAATGGGGAAAATAGCAACAAGCTGAATCTAAAAGGATAAAGGGAAACTGAGTGAATAACAGTATAAAACTTTCTTCACTGTTTATTGGCGGCCATTTAATGCACTGTACGTGAAATGTTGAAATTGTAGAGAAACAAAAAAAGAAAGAAAGTAAAAGATGAAACTAACCAGTTATCCTGCTGCTCCTACTGCTGTTACTGTTCACTATTCCTGAATGAGTGTAACCCACTTGGCTGTTGAGTGCATATTAAGCCATTGTGAATGCCGCCTGCATGCTTTTAACCCGAAACTTAACGGCTCACCATCTCAGAGAATACTCTTAACTGGCATGCATAAAAGCACCATGGCCATTACCAACAGCAACAGTCTTTGCCAAAAGAATCACAATAAGTAACAACAGCAACAACAACAACAATAGCAGAAGGACATTGACTGGTTAAGTGCTACTGCATTGTGCCAGAGGTCTGTGTCTGTCTATAGCTTAGAGTTGTGCTGCCAATTCTATTTGATAGAACTAGGAATAGGTTTTATGTTAGACCTGTCCTTGCTCCTCATTCTGCTTCTGGCTCTCTCTCTCTCTCTATTGCTCCTTTTGTTTCTTTTGCCCTGATGTCCATGCAGCATATCTCTTCTTGGCCATGGTCCATGCTCTCGTAAATGAGTCCGTTAACATATGCGGTTAACATTTCGAAAATCTTCTAAATAGCGCTCAGTTCGACATGTACTGTTACACAGCTAAATACTCTCTCTCACTTTGTATAGTTGTATGTGTGTGTGTGTGTGTGTATGAGATTGGGTGTGCACACTCGTTTACGTATGTAGAATTATTGCGTTTCATATGCTTTTTGCTTTTTTATAAGTAAAAGTCAGTTTAGTTACTTTTCGCTGTAATGTGGCATATAACAAGTGGGTTGTGATAAGTGGCAATTGGCATACGGCATGCGGCAGTCGGCATGCGGCAAGTGGCAAGTGGCAAGTGCTTTTGCAAATTAACATCAATAATTAATTGCAATTACAATTGGCCTGGAACAGAATGCTTTGCCATATAATTTATTTACACAATTTATTCAAATGCCTTACAAATTGATTGATTTATTATGTAAATCTATTGATGTTGCACTCCAAGTAGTATGCACATCAGATAAGTATATATATACATATATATATATATATATATATATATCTTATATATAGCTCTAGAAAATGGAAATATGTGCTGTCCGTCTTAGTATGTTACAATAATTATTTTCAATTGCATAGTAAACATTTTAACAACTATATATGCAAATATATCTGAACAATCCAAATCATATTATTAGGGTTACTTAGAAAAAATCTATGTTTATGGTAATCCCGAGGCCATAGGCATACAATGCATGGCACCCATAAAGACAACGACTCCATTGCCTGCGGTAAGATAATGACTATTGAATTAAATCAAATTACCTTAAAGTAAGCAAAATTATTATTAATTTTATTTTAAATTATGAAAACTATTTGCTAAGCTTTAAAAATTATTGCTAAAATATAAATACTTGGAATTTGAAGTAAGTTTTACCGGGATTTTTTTATACAATGCAAAAGTTGCAAGCAAGTTTTCAATATTGGAAGCAAATATTTGTGCTAGGCAAGAATTAAGTTAATACTATATGTTTATACATATAAATATATATAATTTATTTATAATAGATGCAAATGAAATTAATTTATAGAGAGACCAAAAAGCGTCTGTAATTCGTCTTATTTTAATAAAATTCTATTCGCATAAGAAATTCATTAAATAAGTAATTTAAATGCAATTTTATATATTAAGTATTACAAGGAATGCACAAAAAGTAAATATAAAAAGATTAATATGTATTTAAGTAAGTATATACATATATATATATAAGCTGAAAAAATAGTTTTGCTTTATTTAACTAATTATTTAATACTATTTAGCTTATTAAATTTTAAATTAATTATAGAAAATTGATATTTGCTTTGACAAAAACTGCAGTAAATTTTATAAAAAATTATTTTATTTGAGATCATCTTATTTAATTTATGTAAATTTTAACATCGCATTATGATTCTTTTATAATTTAAATTTAGTCTTAATAAACAATTTTGTTTTAATTTTAATTTACATTTGTAAAATTTTATTTTATATTTTTTTAATTTATTTTTTTTATTGCTTGTTGTAAAGGATTTGGATAATCAGCTACCATCTGATGTAGACACTGATGTATTATCCGATACTGAAGTAGATATGGTATGTTTTTTAGACATTAATTATATATAATTTCTATAATTTTTATTCTTATTATTTTATATTTTTATTAACATTTTATTTAATGCTTTAATTTTCTTATGTACTTGCACCACTTTCCGCATTTGTGTTTTGTTTTGTGGCATTCAGAGTGCACCACCCGATGAACCAGCCATCGATGAGAATGATATAACCGACGACAGGTGGTGGTCGTCAGCCAATCAGGAGGTTAGTTCAACCCTTCTTCAATGCGAAGGGAATTACTTGACGGAAATTAGGTCGTGGTCTATACTTAGAAATTGCCTTTGGGTTTCCTTATATTGATCAATTATAAGTTAATTATATACTTTAGAAACTTGTCAAATGCACTTTGCCTGGAACAAAGTTACTTATATATTTTTCCGACATTTTCACAGGCAACCGACAATTACGACACCAGTGACATGGATCTCCCTGGACAGACGCTCTATCCGCACGAAAGACGTAAGTTGAACTGTTAATTGCAAGCTTTTGCTTTAACTTGTATTTGTATTGATCTAATTAGGCTGATTTCTAATAGCATATTTATACCAATTTTACCTTATATAGCTTATCGTGGCATTAAGGGCGAGAAGGGCGATCGGGGACCAAAGGGTGATACCATACGTGGTCCTCCAGGACCACCAGGTCCACCCGGTCCGAAAGGTGAATCGGCTTCGTATCCACCGTTCGTGGAGTCACCAAGTCCAGGAGCAGTAAGTATTGAACCATTTCCAATTACACACAACACAATACACTGAAAGCCAATAAAAGCATTTCCATTAACAACAGAAACTGAAATTGCCAATTAGGCAACTAAGTTAAAAGAACAATAGAGTTAAGTCAGGAATATATGGCTTGGCCTACAGCCTCTATGTGGTATTGCCTTGGGTATTGTAACAAATCTGTTTTGGATTATTTGCAGAAATACACTGGTGAATGTACTTGCAATGCAACTGATATCCTGGAAGCCATCAAAGATAATGAAACTGTACGTGAAACATTGCGTGGACCACCCGGAACACCGGGTAAAGATGGAAAGACTGGTACCCCTGGACTAACCGTAAGTAATATATGGCTGAGAAACACCAAATGATAACATTGTACTGCATTGTTCAAATGATGCAGGACAATATTTCACATAGAAGCAAAAGCGATTTCAATTTCATTAGACACAATGTTAAAACTTAAAGAGGAAGTGCTAATGGTATCGGGTATGAAAAGGGGAAAAGGATAAGGGAAAGGAGATTGCAATCATCTGTCAAATGGATGAACAGAGATGCTGTTCTGTTTTTCAAAGCTAAACATCATAACTTAAACTGTGTGCTTGTGTGTGTGTGTGTTTCTGTGTGTGTCTGTATTGGGAATAAGAGAAAGCGCTTAAATGAAAAGAGGAAGGAATAATTTTTTTTTCCCAGCAGCTTACGCTTGAACATTTTTCCCTTTGATTTCTAAATTATCTCAGCTGCCAACATCTCTTATCAACCAATAGAGTTATAAGAGTATTAAAAATTTCTGTGCAAATACAAGAAAAAAATGTCCCTGTATATATGTGTGTGTGTGTGAGTGTACGTGTGTAAGCTACTTAGAAGGAGTAGTTAACCAGAACGTTTATTCGAATGAAAACTGTCTGTCACATAAACATCAGAGAGAATCAAAGTAGCTCTAACTTTTGTGGGCATTAGCAAAAATATGAAAAAAAATATATATATATATATATACATGATATATATAAAGGATATAGAAAGCAAATGCAAATGCAGCTGATACTAATATCATTGGGTCAAAAGGATCCACAGATGTCAAAGAGCTTAGTCCTTGATACCTCTTCTCATTTCATTAAACTTAAAACTTAGCAACCTGTGGAACGCAGCCTCTTCAATACTTTGCAATACATGAAAAGAAAAGCGGTATGCCAAATATTTTATGGCCAAAAGTAAAGTGCAATAAAATGACAAATTAAAAAATTTATTGACCCTTTTAACTATCCTTTTGGCTTGTTTGTAGTTGTAAACGCAAACGCAAACTCAATTGCCTAAATGCTTGAATAAAATTGTGAAGAGTTAAAAAATTCTTTTGACAATTTTGTTACCAAAGAGCTAATTCCTTAACTATTAGCAATTAATTAGAATAAAGCAAAGACAACGTTAAACAGTAAAACATTTTAACAACAAGATATTAAAGGATAATGGCTATGCTAAAACAACATTGTATAAAGGACATAAAAACAACACAAAACTATTTAAAAGTAAACACAATATGCAAATGGTTAATGGTAAATGGCGCATAGAATGAACATTTTCTATAAGATTAAGGACATTGGGAGACACAAATTCTTAACACACCAGCCCCAAAAGTAGCCACAGCTAAATCCCTAACAGAATCCCATACCAAAAACTCTTATAAAACTGGCCAAAACAGCTGCTCCAAGTAGATTAATGAGCTTCGGCTAAAACGCAACGATTATGTAAATCAACCGCAGCCAGTTAGAGCCTTGAAAAAAAGGACACTTAGTGACTGGAAGAAAATCTTTAATTCTTTAACATATAGAAATTACACTTTGCAGCAACAGTTCCTATATATCCTATATACGATATACTATATAACGAATGTAGACAATAAAGTACTTTTAGCCATATAAATTGTATGTATTTAACGCCCACTAATGTGATTTATTTGTTTGTCGCCGTTGGCGCAATTTTTGTTTCGTTTTTTGTTGTTTATTTGTTGTATACAGGGTGCCACTGGTGTTACTGGCGCACGTGGCCCGGAAGGTATCCAGGGGGAGAAGGGTGAGCCGGGTGTCGACGGTATGCCTGGCATCATGGGTCCGCCAGGACCTCCAGGCCCACCTGGCTTACCAGAGAGCTACGATGTAAGTAGAACTTTTTATATTTTATTTTAAAATAAAAAATTAATTAGAATTAATTACAAGCTTATAATTAATACTAACAACATTAGTTACAATACTTAACTAACTACATTAAACACTAACCTCTTAAACATTAACTGTTTTAATTAACTGCTCTGACTATTTTAACTACATCAAATTTCTACTATTAAGCTGCTTGATTTTATATAGATAAAGAGCATGTATTATATATATGTATATATATATTTATACTTGCTTATAATAGTTAAAACAAGGCTAGTTAAAACAAAACAGTTGAAACACTTTCAACAAAATGTTGCAGCACATGTTTAAGGCAATTGAGATTTCTATTTAGCTAGATCTGAGTTCAAGCTTCACCGAAAGCAATAAAGTTTATTTAGTAAAATTTACAGATTTCAAGGATGTAGCTTTCTAAGCTATATATAATAAAATACCAATTAATATATATACTAAGTTAATTTATTAGTTCATTGTTATTAGTTGAACATTTTTTTTTATACATGTTAAAGCAATTTTAATAAAATTAAAAATCAGGAATAAATGTTGAAGCAAATTTTAGTCTCCATTTCTTTGAGAGTTTTTCCTGTAGTAAAAGGAATAAGAAGACTCTTTAATAAAACATCAGAATTTTCGTAGAGTATCTTTGTGTTCCAAATACTCTATAAAGCAAACTACAATACTTTTAATATATATTACAGTTAATTACAGAATTATTTAGTATATATAAATCAATTATACTAATCCCAATGCAGACTATCTATACAACACCTATTTTGTATTATATTTCTTGCTTTTACTTAATATTAAATTATATATAAGGGTCTAAGTTTTAATAATTTTCTTTTAAGAAATTTTAAGCTGAACATTTAATAAATTTTTTTTTTTTTGATTTTCGTATAAATATTTAAATTTTGTTTTTAGTTTCTTAAATGAAAATGATTTTTATAATATTAACCAAATAAGTATTTAATATAATATTAAAACAAAATATATTTTTGCATTTTAAAGTATTTTCATTACTTATGCAAGAATATCAAAACTTCGGTCTGAAGCTGAAGTTAAGCTTTAAATTATTTCTTTTCCGATTTCTATAGGAAAATTGCAACTTTTATGGTAGAGCACTTAATATGCGTTATAATATTTATTATAATATTTTTTTATTTCTATATCTGTAAGAAATTATATGTTAGATATCTACTCTTATATGTAGACAAATTGTTGTCATTAATGTATAAGCTTTTGACCAAAGAAAGGGCACAGTAACAATAGGTCCTGGCACAATATGAATATATCTCAGAGAATTGTGAAACGTAGATATCTTTACCAGACACAAATTGATACAAACTAAACTAGAAGAGAGAGGAGAAGCCGTGAAGGATATATAGAAGCCATAGGTGTTATAGCTACCTTTAAACGTTTTGAGGCCAGAACCAAAAGAACGTTGATGACATTCACTTACCGTTTAGCCATTGCCTGCGGGCTTTTGAATCAGATCCTTTTGAGTTGTGGCAAGGCAGCTTGTGGCAATTACTGTTATCAGCGCATTTCGCGCAGTTCAGGCGGTTAAATGCGCCAACACTCGCACTCACACTCACACTACACACACACACACACACACACAAATACATATATATGGTCGCCCAAACGTTGGTGCGGGTCTTAACCCTTTTTGTGCAAGACTTTATCAACACATTTCAACACTGTATATAGCCCGTATGTGCAAGTATGTATAAGTGTGAGGTTGACAAGTGTGTGTGTGTGTTTGTGTGTGTGTATAAATGTAGGTGTGGTTGCGGCCGTAATCATTATCGCACTGTTACGGTTATGAGAGTGTCAAGCTACTTATGGCCAACGCGCCACTTAAATCAGAAGCTCGCTTAGTCAGCCTTCCATTGTTTTATATGCCACATGTTGGGTTTATTATCCTAAAGCTAAGGTGTAGGAGTAGGTGTAGATGTAGGTGTATGTGTAGCTGTAGCTGTAAGTGTATGTGCTGCAAGTGTGTGTTTAGACTTGTGCGACTTTTGTAGGTGTTTCCGATTGTTTTCGTCTCAAACACTTTAACCTTACCAAGGGGAAGTCAATGAGTAAAAAAATTAAAGGCTTTCACACTTATTAGATATTGTTGACTTTAGGATCACAAATGTATACACAAAAAAAAAAATTAGTTGCAATTTTTCTTTTGTTGAATTGTTTATTTCTTTAATGCCATCGAATTGTAAACATATATTAATAATATTGCTCTGATTTTACAACTATTATTCTATGCCTATATACCATATATGATAAACATATCTTGTACCACAAAATATGTATTTTTGTAACAATCAATCAACACATATATAACAGATTAATTGGAATCCTACCAGGACTTTCAAGGTATTAACATTTAACAATTTAATTTTACTCGTTTGTATCCACAACTAAAAATAAAACTAAAAACTAAAAATATAAAAATAAATATTGTTCAAACAAAAAGTTAAAAACAAAAGTTTATTACGGGTAAGCAATGGCCAGGCAGGCCGACCAAATGGACTCAACTTCACACAAAGATCATTAATCAAATTTGTTATGGACTATATATACTATACTATATATATACATTTCGAATATACATATATATATATATATATATATATACGAAATATATACATGTATATATATATATATATATATGAAATATATACATGTATAAGCCTTGGGTATATCCTTGTTATGTGGTCGCCTGCTGCCTAAAAAATGAGCCAAAGTAAAACATGTATTGAAAGTATATTAAATAACAAGAAGAAAATGTTTAACAAATTACTTTTCCTACTTTTATACTCTCACACATGTATACAAATAGGAATCTTTAATGGGTAACTCAATGGGCAGCCTACGTAGCAATACTGCTACACAGGCAGGACCAAAGGGAGCACCTGGTGAGAAAGGTGAACTTGGACGTCAAGGAGATCGCGGTGAGAAGGTAAGTTTGAAGGCCAACATTAACTTATGTACAGTCAATGTTACTTAGACCTATACGTGTGTGTGTGTGTGTGTGTGTGTGTGTGTATTTGTACATTATTAGGTGTCCTTTAGTGCTGTGTTCAACATTATTTTCTACTCAATGGATTTTGTTTATCAAATCGACTGCTTTACTTAAAATGTGAAAAGAGCAGATTAAAGGGATAATATTATAAATCAGTTATTATCCTTAAAGGATATATATAATATATAATCACTTTCTCGCTAGTGCTTATAATTTAATTTATTTTATATTAGCTTCGGAAATCTTAGTTACATTGTTATATATATTTCTATTGCAAGCCCTCATGTTTTTAAGGATATACACACATAAAAGGTTGCTGAAATTTCTAAATTTATAGCATTGCCATCAATTCTGTATGCTGCTATTTTGTGCAGGATTGCTATTAGCTCAATAGTTATACAGGATCTAAAAAGAGATGTGCCATGATTTCCTAACTTTACGGCTAATTTGAGAGCATTTATAGCTCATTTGTTAGCTAGTTTATGATATGATCTAGATCCTTGGGCTTATAAGGCATCGTTTACTTTGAGAAGATTTCGCTTTAATCCCAACACCTACATGTAACCCAATTGCAAGATAACATCTTCTATGCCAATTCAAGCCCTTAGCCAACTAAATATGGGCAAAAAAGCATATGCTGTGGTATAGAGTAGTGAAAGGAAGTAGTTTTAAGGATAAAACAAAAGCAGAGTATTACTTCATGTTTCTATCTAGGTGAGAGAAGGCAATGCATATATCGAAATGGATTAAACCATAAATACTTCTTATCCTTGTTGTAGAGGCTGTCTCTCAGTGGAAGCAAAAGTGCAAATACACTGCCTGAATTACAATTAAAATATCTCAAATTTACTACAGGTTCAAGTAAAGTTAGTATTAAGAAAGTTTAAGGGTATGTTATAGTCGACTATTGTGTGTTGTAACATAGTTATTTGTTATATTTTCCTTTACGAGTATTATTCTTACAAGGAGCTCATCCTGTTTAGACATCGTTTACTTCCCTGTCATAAAACTCTTCATGCTGTTTAGCAGCTTAGATTGCCTGTTACCCAATGGTCCACTCAGCTACTTCAATTCACACTACTACACTCAGTATAGTATGTGTATATATATGTGTGTGTGTGAGTGTGAAATCGTGGTAATATTGGTTGCTGGACAGACTCCTCGTTAGCCTGGACTGACGAACTGGAAAAGAGTGGCAAACATATTTTCCTTTTTAGGTGTAACCTTAAAACTTAAAGCTTTTTACGTTGTTTACTGACCATTTCTGTGTTGGTATTGATGTGTATGTGTGTGTGTGTGATTGAGTGTGCTTGTGTATGTATTGGGGTGTGTCATAAGTATTGTGTGGCAGGAACTGGAACTTAACCTGTCTAGAATAGCGATTGAGTTGGTGATTGCAGCAGGACATTTCACGGATTGTCAGTAAACTTCCGCTGATAATATATTATATAACTAACACACACACATATATATATATATATATATATATGTACACACCCTTACATTGTAAATATACATATGTGTGTGTGTGTTAAGATTTGTTTGACCTTTTGCTATATAAGAAGTTTGTAAACATACGCTCCAAGGCAGCTTGTGCCACACCCAATTGGCAAACCATATTTAATCAGGCGTAAAATAAAAAGAAATGTTGTAAATTCTATAGGAATCTGATAAAGCTCAATGCGAAAGAAGCCGTTAAAGATTTTTTCTGTTTTTTGATGAATTTACGCACAATTTACGTTTGCTTACAGACGTACACACCCACCCACACTTATATATACATATGCAATTATATGATCTTATGTGTGAAGGCAAACGATAAAATTGTTATTGAATTTGAATTTTTGAAATTAATATTAAAATTAGCATTTTAAACATATAAATTCACGCACAATTAGGTTCATTTCATTTCACTCCAAAGCACAGACAACCTAGCCCCAAACATAAATGCACAAGCCACAATCCCCACACACCCGACCCGCAAGCCCTCGGGCCAATTCTTATCGTGTATCACAATTCCATTGAAATAAGGCCTGGAATCAGTGGCGCGTAGTTTTTTTTTTGTGTTAACGCACATGTTGTGGTGTATCTTGGTGTGTGTATATGTGCGTGTGTTTGTATTTGTATGTTTCAGTGTGTGGGTGGCTTATTAATTATTCATTAGTTAGCATTAAGTTGTCAATATGCAGCAAGGCCAGCCACAATGAGCACATAAAGAACCTAATTTAAACCAGATTCACACGCCAAGTGTCTTCATCGTTAACTCCAGTCCCAGCCCCAGTCCCAGCCAACCCCAAACGCACACACTAACCCAAACGCAAACCCAATCCAAAGCTCAGAATCCCATACCAATTTTAGTATTCTTCTTCAGTTGTATATAAACGCCCCCAAAAAATCTGTAACATTACAAAATTTTTAGTGAGCGCCCTCGAAATTTATGACAAAACATTCAAAGCGTCGATGAAGTGGAAGTCAGCGCTGTGCACAAATTGAGAACACATTTTAGACTGAGAATGGGGTTGGAGCTTGAGTAGCAGCTAACGCTGAGCCTGAGCTGATTTGCAAACTTGCACAAAGCAGAAAGCAAAGACACAAACAGCTTCAATATAAAATTGCACAACTTGGCTTTACCCCTACCAAATGTTAGCAACTTACTTTAAGTTGAGTTTATGATTGCTTGTGTTATTAGTTGAAGTGAAAAAAACTTTTTACTACATATATAGTATAAAAATAATAGAGAAACAATTTATGCTCTTGATGTTATAAGAAATAAAACCTATTTTGATTAAATTTCCCGCAGAAAAGTATGGTTTCAACTTAAACTTGTAGGTATGTATAACTAGAAGGCAGCAATGGGGTATATACAATTATACAATTATATGATATATATTACATATACTATTACACATTGCTATGATTAGGATATAACACAAATGAAATGTTATGTTAAATTGCTTGTAGTACATCTAAAGTCAAGCTCTGAGCGCCTCGTCTCTATTAAGGATAATTTTCATGGCGTCAAGTTTAATGCTGGATGCTAAGCTTACCATATGGAGCCTATTATAGTAAAAGCTCTGCTTAGGGAAACCTCACATATATGCATAATAATATATGCATAATAATAATCAATTGAATTAATTGAGGAAAAGGTTAATACGGATAATGAAGCCATGTGTAAAGATGCCTACGTGATTCCACGAAATAAAGCCGCATTACTATCAAATGTAAAATAAGAAGAGAAATATATATGTACGAATATGCCTAAAAATACAGAATTTTTTGAAGCTGCCAAATTTAAGCTGTTGACAATAGGGTTGCCTGTTTCTGAAGTAATAGTAGTACCTAGTAGGCGGACTCCTCTCTTGAGCACACAAAACATTTTCGAAGGTTGGTTGGTACGCTGAAAAGAGGCTTCAGTCTATAGAATATTGTCAGTTGCCAATATTTAATGGAGTGGGTTCAGTCTTTGGGGAGATTGTGTATATATTTTGCTATTCTGCATAAAAGTGACCACTGCAATATTGCAGTGTGTAGTCTCTTTCTTTATTGCATCTAAATATGTGGGTTCATTGGAGTTCCAAGTATTGAAATGCCTAAAACAGAAATCTGTTGCCAAAAGATACATTTGCTGACATTAAATACAATATTGCATTTTAAGGTGCACAATTCAAAAGAGTTCAAATAAATCTGTACGGCTTCTGTGGCCACATTCAAGCTTGTGCTATTGCTCAGAAGTGCTGTATCATTCTCTTTTTTCAAGGATTATATTGCATATGAAGTATTGTATATTATATTTTATATGGAGAGTTTCGGTATAAATAAGTCTTTCTGTTAAAGTTTAATTCACAAACTGCAACTCTCAATGTATTGTTCGTTCGAAAACTGCTCCCAAGTTAAAACAGCTGTGGCGTAAGAATGTTCTTTAACTTGTGACGAACCTGAGAGTGTCAGACGCTCAATGATAATTACGTGTCCATAAACACAGCATACTTCTTGTATACCATGGACTTTGGTGTGGCATGAATCCTTCGGAGACCAAAATGCTATTTCTGTAATTTTTTCGTGCTTGCAAAGGTTGCATACATTCAGGCGCATAAATTGGTTTTGTGTTGAAATTGATTATGTGTGTGCGTTTGTCGTGTGTGTATGTGTGTGTGGGACGCAAAATGTTTGACTGTGGGAATTGTGAATTTAAAAATTGATTTGATTTGAAAACGACTTTGGCAAAGAGGAAAAATAAAACTTCGAAATTGGGGCTTACGGTCAAATTAGGCGTGAGTCTCCCTCATGGGCATATATCGTATGTGTTATATGTATTATATTGAAAATCATTTAAGAAACTCTTTCCCTTGTACAACTTTTATAACAGGGTCACAAAGGCGCACATGGATCGTCAGGATCCAAGGGTGAACCCGGTGCACCGGGACTACCCGGATTGGCTGGACAGCCAGGCGATGGTAATGGAACTAAGGGTGAACGTGGTGAGAAAGGAGAAAAAGGTATGCGAGGCAGACGAGGTGCAGGTGGATCTACAGGACCAATTGGACCGCCAGGCAAACCAGGACCCATGGGTGATATTGGGCATTCGGTAAGGCAATCGTAACTTTTTCATCCATATTCATGAAGTGGAAGAACTTTCGCATGGTTTTAACGGTTTGTTTGTGCCAATAAGATATTTTGCTCTAAGACAGTTGTTGGCGGTAATCGCGAAGTAAACTGAATCAGCAATTGAATTGAGCCAAAGAGTCTTTGGCTGGCAACAAACTTGGTGAAATAAAGTGAAATGAAAAGTATTTTAAGTGCATTTTCATTACGGTTATTCAGAACGTGCTGGCAATGCAGTTTTCCTAGAAAATTCAGTTTCAGCTTTTATTCCGCAATAACAAAAATACCATCTGCAATCACAACAGCAACATTCATTCAGTACAATAAAAGTCACATAAGGGTAAAGTTTGCTTTGGCATTTTGTCCGTTTGCCAACTGGCATCGTTAACCTCCTTTGGAAATCAAAGTCAAGTCAACTTATTTACATGAATTGCTGTACTAAAATGAAGCCAAACGAAACGTTTGATTCAATTTCTGAGAGAGAAGCACTGACTTTGGCACAGAACTATAAGATTGAATGCTAAACCAAAGCTGTCGCAGTTGAAATATCAGAAGTTTTAACATCCTTGAAGTTGTTCTTATGCTAGTGTTATTTGTAATGAATTGGAACTTTAATTTATATACATTTTAGTGAAGATATATATATTTTCGATCAAGGAAAATGTTTTAAATTTTCTGCGTTTAAGTCAGACATTTTAGTCCACGTTTATGTGATTTTTACAATAGCTTAATAAATATGTTCACTTTCTAGGGGCGACCTGGTAACGCTGGTCCAAAAGGTGACATGGGTATTAAAGGTGCCAAAGGAGATGCTGGTGGACGTGACGGAGTGAGTGCCAGTGCTTAATTTATAACATGCAAAAATATTCTCATTTTACTCTTATGTCCTGCCTTTTGAATAGGCTAAGGGTGAGAAGGGTGATCGGGGCAGTGATGGTCGTGATGGTTTGCCAGGACCACCAGGCTTGCCTGTCAGTGGCGGTGATGGTGACAGCAGTGGCGTACAATATATACCAATGGTTGGTCCCCCTGGACCGCCCGGACCACCTGGAATGCCAGGACTCTCAATAACTGGACCCAAAGGAGAGCCTGGTATGGAAGCGCGTGGCAGCTACTTTGGTGATTCTTCCTACTATAGTCGCTCAGGTGAGACTAAGGCCAAGCACATGTTGCCAGTCAATCCAAATATATATATTAATGCAAATATATATATATATATATATGCCGAAGCAGATATATATGTCCTGCTAGGTGCTTCTACTTGTACCATAAATAATAATTTGTATATTTATACGTTACATACATAAAGAATTTAGACTTTTCCCTTGAATTAAGTATCAAAAGACCAGTTAAAACATTTCCAACCAATTCTGTATTATACTCATATTATACCCAAGGTTCGCGTTCATCTTTAGACGAACTTAAAGCATTACGAGAGCGGCACGATCTACGAGCTAGACACGATGGCACAGCTGGTAAACCATCAAAATTAAATCCAAAGCAAATTCAAATTTCCAACCATTCCCGTAGTGAAATTTTGTCCCTTTATTTATTATGCATGTATACTATACATACTATACATACTATACATACTATACATACTATACATACTATACATACTATACATACTATACATACTATACATACTATACATACTATACATACTATACATACTATACATACTATACATACTATACATACTATACATACTATACATACTATACATACTATACATACTATACATACTATACATACTATACATACTATACATACTATACATACTATACATACTATACATACTATACATACTATACATACTATACATACTATACATACTATACATACTATACATACTATACATACTATACATACTATACATACTATACATACTATACATACTATACATACTATACATACTATACATACTATACATACTATACATACTATACATACTATACATACTATACATACTATACATACTATACATACTATACATACTATACATACTATACATACTATACATACTATACATACTATACATACTATACATACTATACATACTATACATACTATACATACTATACATACTATACATACTATACATACTATACATACTATACATACTATACATACTATACATACTATACATACTATACATACTATACATACTATACATACTATACATACTATACATACTATACATACTATACATACCATTTCTAATCTTTGCATGCTTAAACCATTTCAAATTTCTTGAATCGACGTGCCTACGACGTCTTATTATAATAAAAATACATCAGTGATATGATCATCATCATCATCAGTATGTAATTTGTGATGAATGCAGTGTTTAAACATTTTCATATAGTCATCTTCTGGTAGGTAGCAAAGTCTTTTACTTGCCACTTCACGCATTAGGTCTAAATAATTGATGTAACATTCTAAGTATATAGCAAACTGGGTTATCCTCTGGTTTTTTTGATGAAAACTATTTTTAATATTTTAATATAGTATATGTAAGAGTAAGGTAAAAAGAGTATCTAAATGTAATTGTAATTTTCATCATTATACGTGTACTTCTTTTTACCCTTCGCCGCACATTGATTGAAATCCAAGTGCAATTGCAGTTACAATTTTACATCTGATGTAATGAAATGATTGTCTAAAATATGCATGCTCTTGGATATAATAATTTACAGATCTAAATCGACAATCTGGCCACTCTCATAAGCATGAGGATAATTTGAGAGAGAGCGATGAGATGCCACACTTTTCCGCTTCATCATCTAACATGAACATGAGAATCGTACCAGGTGCAGTCACCTTTGATAACCTTGAAGAACTAACAAAGGTGCGTTCCAATTTAAATATTGCATACAGAATAAAAAATATATATAAATATGACATATGTTGGGTGTTGCCTTCATTTAAACACTTTTGAAACTTTTTCAACAATACTCCATTTGGTATCCTTTGGTGGTATCCAATAGAAATCAGGGCTGAGCCCACCTGGCACTCTGGCGTACATTACCGATGAGGAGGCAATCCTTGTGCGCGTCAACAAGGGGTGGCAGTATATATCGGTAAGTAGTATTCATTGTGGGATTCATTGTGGGATTCATTGTGGGATTGGTTGGGGTTTGAGTTTCAGTTTTCAAATGCCAAATATGACTGACTTGCTTACCCATAGAAAGGATAGGAAGGAGCCTTCAAATCTTGTTTTTTATGTGTATACTCGTTGTATGTAAAATTAGTTTCTTTTGGAGAGAAAAGTAAAGTAAAGGCTAGGCTAAAGGATGTTTTAGGGTAGAAAAGGACATGCTCGTCATAAGTTTGTTTATATTGAAATTTCCTTTTTCTTGTGTTGTTGTTTTTTTCCTCTTTTTTGCTCTTATTTTCTTTTTGCCATAAAATAAGGTTTTCATTGGCATTGTCCTTGTCTTGACTGCTTTCCTTTTTACTTGGTTTCTGTTTATTTGCACATTTAATGTAACAGACATTCTGACTGATTGCCAACGTATCGGTATTTTGGCAAAAGTCATGTGGGTGTGTGTATCTATATGTGGGTGCTTGGGTGTCTGTATGTGTGTTTACCATTATTCAATTGTATTAACTTTTCACTGAAACGAGTTAACGATACAGAAAAGAATTCAAGAAAGTGCCGCATTTAACTGGTATTGAGACAGGACAATTGGACAGATCGAACACATTGAACATTCAGTTGTGAGTTAACTTACATCCTATCAAAGAGCACACAATAAGTCATTCAATCAGTTATACAATCAGTCAAGCAGCTGTGTTGTTAAATACTGTAACGTTTATTGCCAATATATGTGTGTGTCTGTATGTGACTGTATGTGTTTGTGTATATGCTTGCCAGAATCATAAACCATAACACAACATTTAAAACAATATTTAATGAAAATCGATTCCCATTTTAAGGTAGTAGTTGGAATGCACTTTCCTTTGCTGTAACTGGGGCAATGCAGAGAGCTGCCATGGGTTAACTGCATTCAATCAAAATTCAATTGCCAATTAATTTTTCTTGCTTAGTTAAATTGTGTTCAATTTGATGGCAGTACGAGAAAATGTTAGCATTTTGGTCAGCAGAAGCTGTAGCTGCCACAAATTGCTCACAGAATTGAGCCATTTCACAATAATTTGTTACACATTAAAGTGCCCACAAATTGTTAACAGCTTGACAGCTTGGCAGCTTGGGTAATGCCAGAAATTGTTGTGTACTGGTAAAATTTTTTGTTACAAAAAAAAAAAAAAAAATGAAAAGCCTTGCAAGCTTTTTGAAGCGCCTGATTGTTCACAAGAAAAAAATATTTTTTTTTTTAAATTGTTCAAGATTCGATTTCCGTTTCCGCTTTTGCAAGCACAAAGCCAAATAACGACAGCAGTAGCAGCATAAGCTGAGGGCATGGTTAAGCCCATAACGAACACAAACCCAAAAGCAAGTACCACTTGGCAACAGTCAACTCAACTGCTAACTGTATATCTGTCAGCTAACGTACATGCTTACTACTATAATGAAAATAGAAATATACTATATGGAGTCCCGTTAGGCTAGGGAAAAAGAGGACAAATCCTTTGGCTTTGACAGCAGCAACAGCATTTAAATACTTTTGGCAACAAAACGTGCCCCTGGGCCATAGCTTGTACTGTGGCCAAATCAAGCCAAATACTTATGTTGTAATACAATTAAAGTTAAAATTGTTGGAAAAAGTTGTTACTACAATTGCAGTCAACATTTGACATATCTAAATTACTGACATCTAAACTAACCAAAGTGACATTTTTATACTAATAAGAGTTTACTATATAAGTTGATGGCTAAAATTTCTAATTAATAATTAAAACTTTATTAGAACTAAATCCACAAGTTTTATTTTAAAATGTTTATAAATTAAATTAAAATAGAAATTACCACAACTTATTACATATTTAATAACGGAGCTGTAAGTAAACTCATTTATAATTCTATATAAATTAAGGTATAAAACACATAATGAAATTAGTTAAAATTATATTATTATTTGCACTTAAGCTGAAGTATTTCAGTGGCCAGCATTAAATTAAATTAACTTTCTTCAGCTTGTATATTTAAACACTTGGTTAAGTGCAGGCTGCAGGATATATGGGTAAACCTCAATTGGCTTAAAGTCGATAGCTGATATTCTTCACTGGGCAACATGTACAGTAAATGTTTGTCTTCTCATACAAAAGCAAAGTATTTCATGTCATAAAGAAGAAGAAGAAGAAGTACAATGTGTGTGTGAGTGGGTGTATATATGTGTGCTTCTTACAAATTTACTATGAAAATACTTTACTTTAATACTAACTACTACTGACAATCTTATCATTTTACTACTGATAGGAAGTTGAATATATGCAACGAAGTTAGCTAGAGGCAAAAACTTTTTATAATTTTAGCAACTTTTATATATATAGATTTTAAATTTAAATTTTATATCGACAGCTGGGCACATTGATACCAATTGCTTCACCAAGTCCACCCACTACAATGTCACCAGCTATGCGCTATGATATGCAATCGAAGAACCTATTGAACAGTCCACTGCCATTGCTCAATACGCCAACGGTAAGTCTACCAGATTGATTCATAACATATATATATATATATATAAAAAATAGCTGGAGTATATAACATTTAACTCTATTATAGTATATAGTGAAGAAGTGTACTTATGCTAATTAAAAATAATTTTTTAAATATTTTACTGTATGTATGCATAACAGCTGCATTAAGCATTAAATCAATAACCACAAATATGCTTTTAATAAGTATTACATAATATTTGACAAATTGATACAAGGCAACTGAGTATTATAATATAATTGTTTAATAATTATTACTAAATCATTTTATTATTAAATTCTATTTGTTATTAATGGCAGTTTACTACAGCACCCGAATACCAAACGGTAATTAAATATATACAATATACTAAAATCTAATTGAAAACATAGAAAGTCAAATAAAATACTTGCAAACTAATTTGATATAATTTAATTTGCCTAGAGCATAAATTAAATATATTTATTTAATAATAATTAGATTTCAGTTTTTCAATTGCTTTTTTTTTTTTGTTATTATAAAAAAAATGTCTGTATTTTTTTTTTTTTGTTATGTTTAATGTGCCGCAGCAATTTGTGTTATTTGATTTAATAATTATATTTTATGCAGAATATAAATTATTTATTCTATAATTTCATGTAAGCATATTCTGTGATAAATTGTTTTTAATTGTCTGTTATTTGCTTTGAATTTTTATGCATTTTTTAACTCCTCTTAAAACGAAAGAGAGAGAGAGAGAGCGAGTGAGCTGAAAGCTTTTATTGTTGTTCTTGTGAAACATTTCAAAATTGAAGTAAAAATTTATTCAAGCATAAATTTCATACAATATTTTTTATATACTATTCCCAAATTGCCTGCCTCCACAATGAAATGCTTGGAATCGTAAACGATATGCTGCCACTTCTATTACATGAATAATATATATACATATTAAAATATGTATATATACAGTGGTATCCGCGTATGGTGAGTGTCCTTTTATCAGTATACAAGCATATCAATAACATATCAAAGGAGTCGCTCGTTTGTTTTATTTATTTTTTTTTTAAATTTGAAATTGAAGTGCTTTTATCATATCTATTGATATCGCATAACATTATTATATTTGGTGCAATGCAAAATAAAGGGAGAAAGAGAAGGAGAGAAACAATTGAATGCAGCTATTAAATTTATTATTAGATATTAAAATGTTTGACATAAATTTCAAATTAATTTTCAACTTTCCACTTTCCACTCCTCTTCACCAATGCCCTTTAATAGCTTCGCGTGGCAGCACTCAATGAGCCCTACGTTGGTGACTTGCAGGGCATTCGAGGCGCGGACTTTGCCTGCTATCGTCAAGGTCGACGTGCTGGTTTACAGGGCACATTCAAAGCATTCCTTACCTCCAGGTGAGTATATGTGTGTGTGTGTGTTGCTATAGATATGTATGTGTGTCTGAATATATATAGCACAGTTTGAGGTGTGTCTTATCTCTCTTTAGATTTTAGATGCTTTTTTTTAACGCATATTAGACATGTTTTTTTTTTACTCTGTGTGTGTGTTTTTTTTTGTTTTTTTTGGTGTTTTACGAGTAGTTTGACACTGTGCAAACTCCTGCCTTGCCATTTAGCTCAACAGAGTCACGGCTTGGCGTTGCTCATACGCAGCGTGGCACAGGGGTTGACGCTTTTAGAACTCATTAACTGGAATATAATCTTGATATTTAAAATGAGAAATGCGCAGAATATGTGCAAAACAAAAGGCAACCAAAAACAATCTTGTGCCATTTATTTACACAGCTTCAGCTTCAGCTTCACAGAGCTCTGAATAGATGGCAATATAAATGTTGATAATATATATATACAGATATATGTATGTAGGCATGTCTGCTCTATATATACGAAGTAGGTGTGTTTGACTAACTCTTAGTTGATTCTTAGACTTTTCTCCAGCTTGTTTGTTTCAACGCTCACGTGCTGCTATCAACAGACATCAATCTGATAGACAGTTATTTAAGGTGTTAAATTGGTATATTTATTATTCTTATAATAGGGTACAAAACCTGGATTCAATTGTACGTCCTGCCGATCGTGAATTGCCTGTTGTTAATATACGTGGCGATGTGCTCTTTAACTCCTGGAAGAGCATCTTTAATGGTCAGGGTGGTTTCTTCTCACAGACACCACGCATAACTAGCTTCAATGGCAAGAATGTACTTACAGATCCACAATGGTAACTAACTCATCTGCATTCATATGAGTTGAATAGTCTCTAACTAACTTTTATTAATAGGCCGCTTAAGTTAGTCTGGCACGGTGCCATGTCCAATGGAGAACGCTCCACGGAAACCTATTGCGATGCCTGGCATTCCAGTTCCCATGATAAGATTGGACATGCCAGCAATCTGTTGAGCAACAAGCTGCTAGATCAGGACCGTCATCCTTGCGATGGCAAATTAATTGTACTCTGCGTTGAGGCATTATCACAGGATCGACGGAAAAAGCGTGATATAAGCAGCAGGTAACTGTTTTTCTAATACTTTATTATTAAACTTATATATTAACCATTAATATAGTTACAGTCAGAGTCGTAGTCGGGATTATATTGACAGCGAATTGGAGTTCAGCACGGCTGATGAATATGCTGAGCATTTAGAGAATTTACTGCTGTAAAATGGATGCATACAAGCAGAGCATACCCACCTCTAGATCAATTTGTTTGATAGGGGGTTAGGGGGAACGGTAACTGTAACTGAAACGCAAATACTCCTACTATAAATACCAATAGATATATAACTAGGAGTATACTTATATTATATGGTATACCGCAACCAGTACCACTACCAATACAACAATCACTATCAATGTCATTATCACAAGCTTATTATGTACAACTCGTACACACACAAACACATATACATACATACACACTCATACAAGTACACTATATGCATATAACTATATGTAAACAAACTCGTTAAACATGGCTTGTAATCAGAAAATTCCAAACAAAAAAAAACCAAAAAAAAAAAAAAATACTCAAGTGAAAGATTTTGAATGGCATAGAGCAATACATATAAGCTCAGCTTACACACCTACATACGCATACACACATACAAGCATGAATTGAAAGAAAAATAGAAATAAAATAATATTATTATTTAATAACGAACAAAACAAATATATATGAACAGCGAGAAAGATTGTATTCGTAGCATTAATTTTAGGCTTAATTTGTAGTTGTCACAGTTAAATCCTTCGCTTAGATTTAGTCCCAAAAGGACTTGAGCAAGGACATATATAAATTACATACAGTATGAACAAGCTAGTTATAGTTATAAATATTGCTGCCTGGATTAAGCAACAAACAGTCAAACACTCAAACACTCAAACACTCAAACACTCAAGCAGTGAATCAGTCAAGCAAAAATGTATCTTTTGCACATGTTTTAAATGTATTTTCAATAAAGACTTCTCAATGTGTTAAATGTTTAAGATAAAATCAAACAAAAACAAAAATAGCAACAAAAACACAAACAAAAACAAAATGGAAAAATAAAGTTTAAAAGAAAAACACAGGAAAAACATTTGGTAACAAAAATTTCAAACTGCATTTTGTTGTTTATGACAAAATTTTCTACTCAATTTATATATTTACTTAACTAAAGTAGTCGGATTTCTATATTTATTAAGAAAAATTAAAATAAAAATAAAAATAAAAATATATAAAAATTTCAAGTGAAACTGAATGTGAATGAAAACTGTAAACACTTTTTTTTTTAAATATATTATATATATATAAAAGTATATATATATATATATATATATATATGATCTGAAGAGAAATATAAAAATATATATAAAAGTAATATTATAATCGAGTGAATGTTTAAAATAATAAAATAATTTATTGCAATTCTACTAGAACAAATACACAATATTATTTGTACGCATACAAGTATAACTTACATATATATACATATGTATTTAAATATATATATGTATGTATATGTTTCTTTGGCATTTAATTAATGCATTTCCATTCAAAAAAAAATACTTGTAATTGTATTAATGATTAGGATTTTTTTTATAAACACAAAAATAAATGAAAAATTAAAATATAAAAAATCAATTTCGATTCAAGTCAACAACACAACAAATACAACGTATATATAGTTATATACATAATTATACTATAATTAATACAAACAAAAAATGCGTATAAATAAATTTAGTAAAATCAAAACTTAATTAAAATTAAATGAAGAACAAAAAATAATTAAACACGCTCTAGTCTTAAGTCTAATACTCTAATACAACTTCTATGCAGATTAACAGTTGAAGTTGAGTTCATAATAATAAAAATGAAATGCAATAAAATATAAAAATAAATAAATAAATTATCAAATCTATTTACAATGTGTTTTAATAAGTTTTAAGTGGAGGGGGGGGGGGGGGGGGGTTAAATTAAAAATAAAACTTTATCAAGTGCAATTCTACTCTAACTGATATAGAGCCAGATATAGACACAAATATAGATAAGCTAGGCAATCCCTATTAAAGGATATGCCTTGCTCTACAAATTGTTTGTTTGTCTATAGAATGGGTAGGCGGAGGCAAAGGGAATCCTTAGATTTCAATTATGTTCGCAGGATACTTGAAAAGTTTTTTTTTTTCTCTTCTTATATGTCGCTTGCGCCTGACAATGCCATTCATCATAACACGTTTAGCCGTAGGCTTATTTGATTTCACTTATGTTTTGAGGCGCGTTTACAACTTTTCCATTTTCCTTCCATTTTTTCATCACAGGTTTTTTCTTGTTTTTCTTATTGAAAGTACAAACATAACTTGCTTGCCAAGCAAAACAACTTGCACATTTGACAATCCCAGCAAGAACTAACTTCACATGTTTACAAGTCTACATATATATATATATATATATATATGTTTATATATATATGTGTGTGTGAGTGTATATGTTGCTTATGGGCTTCAGCTAGACACGTTTTCATATGTGTATGTAGACAGATTCTATACTATATGTCACGAATAAAAACAATCTATCATTTGGCCTATCAGCCAAGGCCTAACGTCTATTATATTGTTGATTCTTTATGTTGAATTGTTTTCTGATGAGCAAGAGACAGGTTGCCAGGCATCCTGGCTAAAGGACATGCACATACAAAAAAGAAAAAGAATATCAGGAGAAAAACTGTATACATATATATATATATATATAAATGGTAAAAGAAATGTCTGTGAGATGATTATTATTCCTTTCAGCTTGTATGTAATTTCGAATTTAATTTCGTTCGGCACCCTTACATACATACATATATTCATATACATATACATATATACTTACATATGTATTGCAGACGGCACCTGCAAGCAGTTGATGCCTAAAATTGAAATCCATTTAGTGGTAGTAGTTGTTGTAGTAGTAGTAGTAGTAGTAGTAGTGGTAGCAGGACTCTCATATGCTGACTATGGCATTTTAATAACCAAGCACTAACCCTGTGGCCTAGCCTGACGTGTAACTGTAAACCAACAATTATGCATGCCAAACCACAAAAGCCGTTGCACCACTGCCAGCGGGTACATCACTTGGCATGACAAAGGATACGTCAACTATACCTTTATGGCCAACACACAAACACTGCCAGCCACAACACAATTTGCATAACTTTTCGTGATTTTATTTCTTTTTTTCCTCTTTTTTAACACCACAAAATCATTCATTCTATACGAGTGTGCACACTTTAAGTCACAAATAGAAAATTTCCAGCTGATACCCTGTACAAAAAATCAATCAATACAAAGGGTTGTATGTACATCAACTGTATGGAATCAATTAAATTATTTTAATAAAATTTCTACATTTTCAATTTTCATATAAATTCTGTGGTTGAAATCAACTGAAAGTAAAATTGCACTAACTCCAAATGCAGATTTCATTTCTTATTTTATTATATTATCTTATGCATCAACGAGTATATTTAATAGAATTTAAATATATTATTTAAGTTTAATTATTTCAGTTAAAATTCTAAATTTGTTTTATTAATAAATTATTTTTGCCAACTAACAGAAAGTGATCGTTTACTATATAGATTAATTACTATATATTGTGTCATTTTAGTTAAATAATTTTCAAATTAGCTACCTTTAAAGCTATTTATATTGCTGAATTATTCAATAGGTCTTTAGTGCATTTATAGTCCATAGCATAAATCTATCCTTATCCTTTGTATCCACCCATAAATTTAATTTTAATTGATATAAAATCGAATTTTTGTACCTACTGTAAATATTTTATTTATCATATATTGACAAAGTTAATTACATATTTTCTTTAGCTTAATTTCAGTAATCCTAATATGCCCTGTGCTGGCTTGAGTAAGAGGTAAAATGCAGTTATCCGTTTACACACTCACACACACGCACACGTAGACTGTCAGTAAGCTGTCAACATTTCAACTTGTCATACGAGTAGACGCAGTCATATATACATATATAAACATCAATATATGGTATATGCACCAATTCATATATATATATATATATATATATATATATAGATATATAAATAGGTATATATAAGGAAGAAGTTACTGCTGGTCTGCCTTCAATTTGTCGGGCTTCCGCAGCAATTCGATAGCGCTCCTTTTGTTGCATACTTTTATGCTGTAAGCAACGCCGATAACAGCAGCAACAGCAACAGCAAAAACAACACAAAACAACAGCCACATAGCGTTACCTGAGTTATTTTCCGTTACATTTTGCGGAAATGCAACTGAAGACTTGCAATTTGTTTGACGTTTTGGTATGTTGTTGTTTTTTTTTTGGTTTTTTGTATGAATTTATAATGGCAAGTAGTGTTCAACACCTGCCATTGCTATTACCGATGTTTGTTTCTATGTTTATGCTTCTGTTGTTGTTGTTGTGTACTTGTTTTCTATTGTTGTTGCTGTCGACGCTGTTACCGTTGATTTACACAATGAAAGTATATGTGAACAGAGGCCGCGATTCCTTTCGATAAGGGGTGAAAATTGTTGGGGAAAAGTTGAGCTATTTAGCATGCGGTTTATTGATATTTGTAACATAAAGCAAAGGTTGCAGCAAGTTAAATACATTATTCATTCACAAATACACACACACACACACACACACACACACATAAACACACACAGAGAGACAGTAGGTCACATAGGTATTTATGTATTATAGCGCCGCAGTAACACAACAATAAAAACAACAAAGTGGTAACAACTTTTAATTGAAAAACTTCAGTACTTATAACTTGCCTACAGCGAATGTAGTCTGTGGCTGTGTATGCAAAGTTAGGGTATGAGTAGTATATTGTATATCAATGATATACCTGAGATAGACATACAACAGTACACACAGCCACACACAGCCACACACACACACTCACGCATTCACACACTCGTCAACTTCTATTAGCAATTGTAAGAGTTACAGTTACAGTTACAGTAAGAGTAAGAGGCACAATAACATGCCAACTATGGCAATGAAGGCGTTGGTGGCATATTGTCGCCAGCATTTCTCGAGTTGTTAACAATGTTTACACACACAATAAGCAAATACTCAAACAACAGCAACAACAAGAGTAACAACAACAGGTGTTGAGGTTCTAAAAGCGCGCCTTTGGTATTTCTTGTTGACATAGAAAGTTTCTGCGTTGCTTGGTTGACTTAGGCGAATAGTTATAGTTGACACTGTGAGTTGAAGCTGTAAGCAGAAACGTGAAACTAAGTAAAGTCTAGTCATAAAACGTGCGAATAACTTTTCCATTTTCTCAGCTCAGATCCCAAGGCAAATAGACTTGTATAGCAGCTGTGTAAGGGAAAACAAAAATAAGAATTTTCAGCACAAATACATTTCAAAGATATATATATATATATAGTCTACTAACTAACATTTCAAGGATCTGCTGCAATTTATAATTCAATAAATAAACAGCAGCTATCATGCTTGGCAACAAAATTAATTTATTTATAATTATGCTGCAACTAACAAGAAATTCTCTCCTAAAGTCATTAACTTGATTCGTTTAAGTCATAAACTATACAGTTTAGCAGCTACCCTAAATTGTTGTTTGTGTTGTGTTCAATTGAAATGGAAATAGTTGCATAACTTAATCTTTTGTGGTAAATAGTTCTTATATTAGTTTTAGCTGATTACTAAGAGAAACGCAAAACTTTCCCAATTACAAATACAATAAGTGCCTGCGAAATATGTTTAACATTTAATACAATAAACATTGTTTTCATCTACCAAAAAGGTTATTCCAAAGGAATATCAGAAGTAATGCAGAGCCTTATAATATCATTAGTGCATACAAAGTTGCAGCCATCTCTCAATGTGCAGGTCAAAGATAAGCATAACTGAGCAGCAACTCTATGACAGAGTGTCATTGTTGCAATCCAGTTATATCATAATTTTGGATTTTAGTTAAATTTCTCTTTGACATTTCTTGGTGTACATTAAAATCCAGTTAGTTGCATGCAGCAAGCTCTTAATCCTGTTGGCCTAAAATTGCAGTCGACACTGTAAAGTTTTTCAAAATTTCAAATAAAATTTAATTAAAATTTTAAATTAACAAGAAATTATCTTAAATAAACCTAAATAAAGTATACGCAGTGTGGACAAGTTATCCAACTAGTTGAGCAAAGCAGCTTAGGCAACTCCTCCCAGGACTCTCTGCTAGACTTCCAGCTGGGATGTGCGTGTTTCGTTGGAGTTTAGATTAGCCCCAATAAAAATACAGAGCTATCAATAAAAGGCCATTTATAATTGCTAATTTTCATTATTTTTAGTTTTTTTTTTAAAACAATATTTTAAATTTAATTAAATTAATTAATTTTTATAATAATTGATATGTTTTTTTTTTTACATACTGTGAAAATTTAATTGATATATTCTATGATAATTTAACGTTTGACTTTTCGGCTTGTATTGTTTCAATAACAAAATATTTAATGTTTAATTGGCAGCTGTAAAGATATTGTCTTAGTCAAACAATATTATATGCAACGAACAATTGCATAATTAAAAATATTATTTGACTTTTTGACTAAATCGATTTTAAAACAATTAAATCGCATTGCACGTATTTCCATATGTCTAGAATGTACAAGCCCCATTGTACCCGTGATGAGGTAAGCCACACTGATTATCGAGCATTCAATCCGCAAGGGTTGAGGCTATAATCCCGCACTAGTATTTCCAACTCATGTGCAGAGCCACTGAGTAGTATCAGCTCAGTATATTAAATAAACCAAAAGCCTATTATAAGCTACTGTCTGTGATAGAGAAAAATAATTAAAACTGACGCCAGTTTTAAGTATTATATGAACTAACTGCCAGCTGGTAATTCCCCACTCTTTAACGTACTATTTTCCTTTTTTTTTTTTTAGCATACTTTCTGTGCCCATTGTTCAATTGGGCGTATATATGTTGTTGTTGTTGTTGTTGCCTGTATACAAAAAAGTTCTGCCCGTTTGTTAGTACATGCTGCTGTGGTTATTGCAACTGACCACAGTATTTGCCAGACAACGTTTGCCTAGCGGTCTGGAATTGCCAATTAGTTTGACCATATAATCGCATCTGGTTGTAACACGTGTGTAGATTTTTTTTTACTTTTTTTCATTTTATTTTGCACGTGCAACTGATATGCAATTGCATATATATATATATATATATATATATAAAATATTTTATTTATTTATATTTTTTAATTAAGCTATAAGGTTTCCAGTTGAGACTATTGGTGTCCTGCAAAGAGACAAATAAGTTGAAATATAAATAAAATATAAATATGAGCTTTAAATCTGCTTCTAATATAACATATTATTAAAACAAGCTCTCCTTAAAGCTTTTGGTAAAATTTCTAGCTAATCCAAGCTTTTCAATATGAAGCTTTACAGCGAGTTTCCATATTAACTCATTGATATGTATATTGGGAAGAAGTTGCCTCTCTAAGCTTTTGTTTACTTTATTTATAAACTGTTTATAACTCCGCTGTGCAAACGTAATGTAAAACAAATACTTAAATCACACAACGAACAACAAGTTGTAGGCTGTAGTTGTTGTATTTCAACAAAAATAGGCAAAACCAGAGACAGCAAACCCAACACATTCACATCAGAGAGCTGCAATCGGCATGTTCGATCAGGCCTGTCATTCGCTTGACTAAATTTGTTTCGAGCTCGGCTACAACATGTTCGATCGTATTAGGCAAGCGCAGCAATCGTTGCTTAATCAAATATGCTGCAATCAGCATCGAATACTATTGTTGTATATTGATCCGAGTTCGATTATTGTTCGCATAATGCTAGTTTGACAGTTCGTACTCAAACCTATTCTCAAACGTGCAATTGTCGTGCTCAACCGCGAGTTCAAATCAATTAAAAAGTGAGCAAATTCAGTTTGAATATTTATTACCCATTGTAACTTTCTTAGTAGACACTCAGAAATACTAAAAAAAAAGTATATATATGATATAATAGTATATAAATGATAGTATCGTATAAATAATATTAATTAGTTGTAGTAATTCTATTGTGTACCGCCATTATGATAAACTTTGACTACTACCTTGAATCGTTTGCTTTTTGCAAGTTGTAGCAAACGATTCAATGTAGACTTAAGACAGTTTAAAGGTGCACAGAGAAGAACTGTATATGTTCTCAATCGATAGTACGTTTTATATTTAACCTCTATTTACCAGCTAAATTTGTAAACTTAACTATAGAGAATAAATGCTGAAACGACACAATGCGATTTATCACTGGTTATCGGTTATTTTGACAATTGTTAAATGAAACACAGTCAGCGCAATAGTCGGAAGCTTTTAAAGCTCTGGGTTTATGCACTGGCTAATAAATAAAGCTTATGATTTAAAGTATTATAAAAGTTTGAAGTTAACTGTAAACTTGTTGAATTTTATTTAATAATAATAAACAATGCAAATCCAAAGCATTAAAATGTAAATGTTATACTTAATATATACGATGCAAGTTTAAGGCCATTGGCCATTAATTGTTAATATTTTTGTTAATATATATATTATAATATAAGTTTAACCGTTAACCGTTAATTGTTAATTGTTAACCTTTAACCTCAAATCGTATGTTCCATTTATGAAAATTGTAAATATATTTGCACTTCGTGGCACACGATTAATGTTTGCGATATTCGCTACGAAATTCAAATAACTTTATTTTATTTAACGCATTTTTTTTTCTCTTTTTTTTTTTTGTTTTAGTTTTTATCAATATGAATTGGTATATAAGTAGTAGTAGTATATATATATATATATATATATATATATATATAATATATATATGTATGTATATTCTTGTATATATTTATAATAATTTGGTCTTTGTTTCAAACGCAATTGTTAAACTTCATTCATCCACAATAAATACTTGAATTTAGTGTTTAGGTTTAAACTCGTGAAAATTGTTGCTGTTGCTTAGGTTAAATTGAAACTCGAATTTACTACACATAAATTCGGTTTAACGCTATACGTGTATGTATATATGTATATGTGTATATGTGTATATGTGTATATGTTTATATGTGTGTATGTCTAAGTTGTATATGTTTTGTTTTTATTCTTTTGTATTGAATAATATTGAGTTAGTTCTTTTACTTGAATACTTTTGTTTGCTTTGGTTTGTTGCTCGGTGTACAAGTTTTACAATAGTTTTACATTGGATCCCATAGGTCAAGTGTTTTGATTAGTTTTATGTTTTAGTATATATATGTATAATAGATGTTTGTTGTATTTAGTATTAAGCATTTAGAGTTTTTGTATTGTATTTAGTATTTATATTTGATTTTAAGCTGATATGCAACTTGAGTTAATATTGGATTAAAGAAAAAAAAACTATTTTTACTTCTTTGTAAAATGTTTTGAAAAAAATGTTCGTTTTTAACATCAAAAAACAATCAACAATTTAACAATTTTTAAATAAGCTATAATATATATATCATATATAATTTAATTAATTACATTCAAATTTAATTTGTTATATTTTCTTTTCTTTAACCATATTTCAATTAATTTTTTTTCTTAACTGAACCGAATATCAAGTACCAATTCCATATACGTCGTAACATTATTGTCGCCTGCATTTTGGTATTATTTAATTATTTTAACCATATTTTTTTTCTTTAGCCTTTTTTTTGTTGTGCAAAAAGAGTTAGTAATAGAAAAAGTGCAAAACGATAGTATAAAAACGTATATAAAAATTAATTAAAATATATATATAGTATTAAAAAAGAATTGAATATGAAAATTCAAGGAGCATCTTTAGTTGGACTGGGTGGAAGCTGAAGTTATTTTCATTTTTTTTGAGTTTTTTTTTTTTTTTTTTTGGTTTATTAATGCGTTATAATACATAATTTTCCTTATAATTTTCTTACTTTGCTTTTGGTTCATAGTTAGTTTTCCCTTTTTATTTTCTCTTTTTTGGCTTAGTAATGCGAAAAGTGCAAAATTGTGGTGACACGTGTCACCTGCATATGTATATGTGTGAGCTATAAATCTCCCTATATATATATATATATATATATATATATGAGTGTATATATATATATATATATAGGTATATAAGTATTTACATTACATATGAAAATCACCCAAACGCTGCACTTAAAATTAAGAATTCCTTCAAGCTCTTGCACTTGCCCTTGCCCTTGCCCTTGTCAACGAATTCAAGACCCTGACTATATACCCTTCCCTACCTCCCTCCCCCCACTACTATCACAAGAGCCATCATATATGCTTTCCATTACATTTTCATTTCATCATTTGCAAATTAACATTACGTTTACATTACATAAGGGTGCAGCGGTTCCAACGGGATGTATTCCGCACTCCACCTTCTCCACCATCATTAAGTGCCATCGTCTTGGAGCGCATTAGATTAAGGTCGGTACGTATGCTGGGGCGTCTTGCATTGGGTGTGACCACACCGCAGGCATCACTGAAGCGTCGCTTAATGGATAATGCGTTCTTCTTGGTGCCACCAACGGCAGAGCCATGCGGCGGCAACGGTGATGGTGCACCAAATACAGAAACAAGACGGCGATGATGATTTGGAGTCATCTCTAATGGCAAATTGGATACCATGAATAGTGCATAGAATAGATCATCAATGCGATAATTTTGTCGTGCTGAGCACTCAACAAATGTACAGCAATTATCCTGTCCAGCTATATAGCCCATAACCTCATCCAATTGCACAGTTCTATTTAAATAGTTGAAAGTGAATGTTAGCTATTTATTAATTAATTAATTATTAATTATTAATTATGGCACTTACTTGAATTCTCGATCACATTTATTGCCAGCCAATATCATTGGTATTTTTGGTAAACTTTTTTTCTTAAAACCTGATCCTGGATTAAGTGCAGCCCATTTTGTTTCCAGTATATTCTCTCGCAGACGCACAACTTCCTCAAAGGATTCGCGTGAATCCATGCTAAATACCAATATAAAAAGATCGCCTGCAATATATATGTGTGAGAGTGTCATTAAATATATTATTTAACATACACTTCGATTTAGATAATGTAAATTTATTGCTTATTTATTATATCCTTAGCTACCTCCCTAAATCCCTGTCTATACACCAAATCCCTTACTATTCCTCCACTCCTCCACTCCCATGTGTAAGCAATCTAAAAATCAAAATCCCTAAACGAAGGCCATGTATCTATGTGTATAGATGTATAGATGTATAGATGTATAGGGGTATATGTGTATAGGGGTATATGGGTATAGATGATACTGAAAGTGTGTGAATGTGTGTTTAAGTGGGAGAACAAATAAGTGACTCCAACAGAGCTACAGCTGAGACCGATTCTTATGATAATTTATAGCACATTAAATAGCGCCAGGCACTTGGCAGCTTAAGTGATGAAACGTGCGTTTGATATGATTGCGGTTAATAAACACAAACAGAAACCCTCTCTCAAACACACACACGCACACACACAGTTATATATATATATATATATAAGCATAGAGAATGACAAAACAGAGATAGGACAACACTCACCCGTTAGAAATGACAAACGACGCATTGCGGGAAATGGATGATAGCCAGAAGTATCCAAAATATCCAATTGAAAGACCTCATTTCGTATGCGATACAATTTACGATGAAACTCTTCAATAGTTGGTGTATATGCCTCCTCGAACCGATTGCCCAGGAAACGTGCCACAATCGATGATTTGCCGGCACGTGATGAGCTGCATAATAGATAGTAGAAATTTTATAGAAGATTTACATTGGCATCAAAGTTTGCCAGTTTTAAATATACCAAAATTTTAACATACCCAAGCATCACAAGTCTATAACAATTCTTGGCTGAGGGTAGACTATCGTCACATAGTGAGAGTCCTGCACCGGGTCCATATATAAAATCATCAGCCTGCTCAATGGCATCCAAATTGGAATGGTGCTCCAGCAAGTGTGCCTGATGCAGCTCGGCGGTGGTTACAATGCGGCTACTGGTTACACCCCCATTGCTGCTGCCGGGTGTATCCTCCAAAAATGTAACCACATGTGCTGCACCCGCACCCGCACCCGCAGCCGCACTTCCAGCACCACCAGCTGTTGCCGTTGCTCCCTGTGGTGGGTCATCGGTGGGCGTTGATCTGTGCAATGCACCAGCAGTAACATTTGCCTGCTGATGTCCACTGGTTTTGTTGCGACTTCTATTGATGCTATTACTATTATTGCAGCTATTACTGTTGTTACTGTTGTTGCTATTATTGCTATTTGTATTGGTGTTGCTATTTGTATTGGTATTAGTATTGGCCAATGGTATTGGCCCCGGCTCATTTATAGCCACATCAACATAGTTGTTGTTGTTGCTGCGCGCACAAAACCAATTTTTGCAGCGATACATTTCGTCTGTGTCATTTCCGCCACTTTAATGGTCGGCTTGACTCTCACTCTCCACACTGATTTCCTCCACTGTTTGACGCTTATTACACATACGCAGCGTTGTACAAGGCAAGCGTTACGGCACAACGGCCACTCATGCCTCACAGCACACTACAAAGCTGATAAACTGATAAAATGATAGAATGATGCCAAGTGCTGGTTACTGGAACAAAGTGGACAGTGGACAGTGGACACACTGTGCAACTGTCGAGTATATAAACTGTAGTGCAGTGAATGCACTTGATTGCTTGTTTTTCTGTAGCCACAAAATTTGCGTTTTAACCCCGTTAACTCTCCTTTTGCCTACAATCTCTGGCAGCAATTTGCATTTTCAATCTCACAACTTTGTCGTTGTCGCTGTTGACGTGAACAAGCGCACATTTACATTGGTTTAACTGTAATTTTAAAACCTTTAATAAACCAATTTTGATATGCTTGCAAAGGCTACACTTTCTCTCTCCCTCTCTATCTTTGCCTCTCTCTCTCTCTCTCTCTCTCTCTGTTTGTTGTTGATTGTAAGTTATGCTGAACGTTAGCAAGGATTTTGTTTTTTTTTTTTATAATAAAACTGTTAAGCTATAAAGAGAAATGCATATAGTTATTTAATTCTAAAGTTTTAGACTTTAATAAAAAATAAATAAAAAATAAAATAAAAGTAATAAATATATAAAAACGTTAAGCGAAATGCATAACAAATAGCTGAAAGTTAAGAACTACGAGCATGACTAGAAAATACGAATAAACGGGTAAAGCTGTTCAATCAAGGTAATTGCACAAATACAGTTACACGCACACACACACACACACAGTCACAGATACAGCAACGAATTGAGCTACAGAGATGGGCCATTCCAGGCGAGTAAACCCCATAAAATTGGCGCATACAAATTTCAAATTGACTGCACTGGCTGTCCATTAAAAGGGCTTGACGATGCCCTCAACTGGCGGCCATTTGGCTTCAATAATGACCATCTTGCAACAAATCTAATTAACTCTGTTTTAGCTTGCTACGTGTTCGGGGTACCCCAGCAGCGTATTGCTTTGTCGCCTTTGCAGCACCCTCTCTCTTACTCTCTCCTACTCTCTCCTTCTCACTGTGCATTGCACCCACTTGTTTAGTGGCCAGCAACCTGCTCAAAATTGATGCCAAGCAGCAGCAGCAACACTGCAGCTGGGCAGCTGACGAGCTGAGGAGCTAAGGAGCTGGACAAGTGGAATACTGGGCAGCGGTCTAAAGCCGGAATGTGCCGACCGTAATCGAGTGCAGCAAGTGCTGTAGCGCATATTTTGCAATTTTTATTTTTCGTTTTTTTCTTTTTTAGAACACTCATTTTCCTTTTGGCCAAATCAGCTACTGGGCAAATTCCAATGCCAGGGCAGCAGTTCAAAGGAATTCGGCTGGAAAATATCTAAGGAACAAAAAAAAAAAAAATATAATATTAAATATAAAAGAAACTTTTCCTTATAGTTGTTGCTGTTATTGCTGTTGTTCACATACTTATAAGCAGAAGTATAAGTACAGTTACAAGTGTATATAATATAGAAGTATAAACCTTAGTGAAATCAGCTCGCTGTCTGCTGCTGGCATTGAGTTGAGCACTGAAAAAACAAAAGCCATTTAAAGGAACTACTTAAAAATGATATCATAATTGAATTCGATATACTGAGGTTCTGCTTGAAGTCATTTTCTTGCGGTTTACCGAAAAAGATAAAATGAAAAGAGAATAATGAAAATGGCAAACAGTAACAGCGGATAAGAAGAAGAGGAACGCCTCAAGACAATGCTGACATTTAAAAGCGAAAATTTTGTTACAATGCCAATGAACCCAGCAATGTGGCAGCAAATATATATAAAACAAAATTTCAAGCACTTTAATAAGCACAGGAATTCCCCTTATTTGCACTTCTTTACAATAGCAACATTATTGTTGGTATGACTCAAAGAAATGATAAACTAATTACCTCAATATAATACATTTTATTTTTTTATTTTTTTTTACTATATATGCTTTGACTCATTAGCCAAGGCAAACGGCAAACGGCAAACGGCAAACGGCAAACGGCAAACGGCAGAAGGCAAACGGCAAGCGCTAAGATAATTTTCTCTTTAAGGTAGAAAGCAGCAAGCTAAGATACAATATAATAATAATAATAATAAAAATAATATAAGAAAATAACAAAAGGAGCAAAGCATGTAAACCAGTTGGCCATAAAAACAGAGTCTATTTAAGCTTAAAATATGCATAAAACCCAACATATACCTTAAGTCCTTTTATATACATCAAATATGCATGAAGTTTCATTTAAGCAACTTACAAACGCACCTGAGCTGGACATTTGAAGTTCAACCGTTGCCTGTTGTTACTTGAAATATACATTAAATATATATATATATATATATATATATATATATATATTATAATGTAACAGCAGGCAATCAAATTACAACAATTACTCGAATTTCCATATGATGAATAACAATTGAGGTTTTAAGAGTGAAATTGTTTAGAATATACAAAAGGACATCCATTAGCAGCAGCATTATATGCATACTAGCACTTATACCAATATACTATATAGTATGATTTGTCAGCGGAATCACAGTTCATGTTACACTCACACACACACTCATATATGCCAAATGCCAGACAAATGCCAAAAACTCTGCTTCATTTCTGTATATCTGTATATATATATATATATATTTATGTATTGAATCATTTTTCATATTTGCTTACAGTACGTGCATATAAATGCCAGCTAACAGTTATAGTACAAGTAGCACCTCCATGCCACACGATATGGATTCCAACATAAAGTACATACTGCCACAAGTTGTCATATACCAAGTCGAACTAGCAAATGCAATCGACACCTAATCTGGCGCGTACATCTGCGTTTTATGTGCAGAGCGTGCAGAATGTGATGTAGAATCTGAATGTGTAGCAGAGTGTGCCACAGCCACAGGCACACGCACACACACACACACTCACACGCACGGTATATATTGCTCAGTGGATGAGCAACAGAATATGAATCTAGTCAAATACATATATATATATATATATATATATATATATAAATATGAGCACAATGTGCGGTTTAAAGCTCGAAAAGCCAAGATAAGCCTCAGCTGGCCAGATAGAAGAAGTGTTGATGAGACAACAGCGTACATCAGCATCAATTACAATCGTAAACAGAGCTAACACCCAAAACACTCATAATATATATTAATCAATCGTTATGTGTGTGTATGTGTGTGAAGAACTAAATAAGTAAATAAGTATTAGTGAGAGCATCGTATGAATGTATGTAATCGAGTATATTCATAGAGGTTATCGCCCAATACCTGCAATATTCTTGCGCCATGAAACAATGTGACGCCGTTTCTTAGCTCAGTTCTCAACTGACAAGCATTTAATTAACTTGTCGCTTTATAAATATATATATATATATATATATATATATAAATATTTATATATATATATATATACTAAGCTAGACTTATTGAAAATGTCTACAAATGAAACATCAGATCTAAGCACTATTGATATAGAACCCATACAAGAGCAAAAGAAATGCAGCATTAGAAGAAAGTTAGGTGCAATTGGCATTATTGTGGCATTGCTGCTTATATTTGCTGCAATATATCATCAAGTAACTCTTAAGAATCATCATGGACGTCTTAATTTTAAACAGATTAGATTGAAGGATGTGCAGTCTAGCGAAATTGAAGATATAACTCAACCTTCTGTTGGTAAGTTTCATTCTTTTTAATCAAAATCTTATTTCCTCAAGTAGTTTCCACTCAAAATACTTAAATACATACATCTGTGTATCTATGTAGGTGTGTATGTGTATTTTGTGTGTATGTATATATGTATGTACGAGTACGTAATCACAGACTTGCCTCAAGGATCTGTGCTTCCAGTTTAAAAAAAAATAATTACTTGGATTTCTTCCACTCATACTAAGAGTAATTATCTGATAAAATGACATGCAAGAACTAGGCGAAAGTGTTAAGTCAGATATAAACGACAACAGAGATACCCTAGACCTCATAATATATGTAATATTATACATATATTTCATACTTGATACTTTCTACAGATCATATATGAATTGGAAATCTTCTTAAATATATAATATATATAATATATATAAAATATATCAAATACATAAAAAAGTATAAAATATATATATCATAAAAAAATATATAAAATACATAAGATATATATGTATATATGTATATAAAATACATAAAATATATAAAATATATAAAATACATAAGATATATATGTATATAAAATATATAAAATATATAAAATTATAAAATATATAAAATATATAAAATATATAAAATATATAAAATATATAAAATATATAAAATATATAAAATATATAAAATATATAAAATATTATAAAATATATAAAATATATAAAATATATAAAATATATAAAATATATAAAATATATAAAATATATAAAATATATAAAATATATAAAATATATAAAATATATAAAATATATAAAATATATAAAATATATAAAATATATAAATATAATATATAAATATATAATAATATATATAAATATATAAAATATGTAAAATATATAAAATATATATATTATATATTTTATATATTATATATATTTTATATAAATATATAAATCTTATATATTTTATATATTTTATATATTTTATATATTTTATATATTCATATATATCTTATGTATTTTATATATTTTATATATTTTATATTATTGATATATATATTTTATACTTTTTTATGTATTTGATATATTTTATATATATTATATATATTATATATTTAAGAAGATTTCCAATTCATATATGATCTGTAGAAAGTATCAAGTATGAAATATATGTATAATATTACATATATTATGAGGTCTAGGGTATCTCTGTTGTCGTTTATATCTGACTTAACACTTTCGCCTAGTTCTTGCATGTCATTTTATCAGATAATTACTCTTAGTATGAGTGGAAGAAATCCAAGTAATTATTTTTTTTTAAACTGGAAGCACAGATCCTTGAGGCAAGTCTGTGATTACGTACTCGTACATACATATATACATACACACAAAATACACATACACACCTACATAGATACACAGATGTATGTATTTAAGTATTTTGAGTGGAAACTACTTGAGGAAATAAGATTTTGATTAAAAAGAATGAAACTTACCAACAGAAGGTTGAGTTATATCTTCAATTTCGCTAGACTGCACATCCTTCAATCTAATCTGTTTAAAATTAAGACGTCCATGATGATTCTTAAGAGTTACTTGATGATATATTGCAGCAAATATAAGCAGCAATGCCACAATAATGCCAACTGCACCCTAACTTTC
>JBAMBS010000652.1:0-58469 GCA_037044455.1 Zygothrica quintamaculata
AGTTAATTTATTCAAATTAGATTAGTTATGAAATATTCAATATTAATATAATTTAAAAACACAATAATTAAATATTAAATATGAAGAGCACAAAAGTACGTCTATACACAACGAAGGTTAGTAACCTATATGAGTAGACCACACATATTAAGTAGACCATTCCTAATCTACGTTTTGTTTCGTTAAGGTTGAACAATAAACACGGAAGTTATACAACATTAAGCATCGCGCTATTGACCGTGTGGAGCTAAAAGGCGCGCGCAATGTCCAAGTACGTGTACAACTATGTGTATGTATGAGAATGTGTGTGTAAGGCTGTATATATAGGCAAAAGGGCACTCGTAGTCGGGTACACTCGACTACGGACTTCTTACTTGTTGGCCTCTTGAGTACGTAGCGTTGGCGGATACTTGGGTTATTGGAATCTTATGAAATATTCACTTGTGGCGGATGTCTGTTATTTTGTTTAGCCTATCAGTTGGTTGTCAACTAAAGTTTCAGATATCAGCAACAATGTTGCAGTATTTGGTTAATATGGGCAATAATGTTGCGGTACTTGACCAATATCAATAGCAATGTTGCTGTAGCTAACTCTCCCACCTTAAAATCCTGCTTGTTCTCAAGCAGGCGTTAGAAATATGGGATATTGTTGAACTCTAGCTGTACTAGCCTAGCTACTGTTTCTTTATTTGTTTCATTATTAGCTTGTGTGACATCGCCATGGAAATCGTTTAACAGGATTATGCTTTTGTCTATTTTCTCGATCTCTGGTATGTGCTCCGAGTTGCTATAACTGCATGTTGAGTTTTCTCCTTGTATTACCGTCGCTATGCATTTAGAGTTGCTTAAGTTTACTGTTTCTGCTTTGTTACAAATTTTGATTGAGTTAACTTTTTTACATATTTTGCTTAGAGAAAATACAACATTTTTTGATACAAAGATTTCGTTACTTTCTAAAATTATCATAAAATTGTTTTTAGCCCATTTGCCTTTTTGTAAAAAAGAATCAAAGCGGAGCTATTGGAAATGTGCAAAATCCAAAAGTATGTAACACATTAAAATAATCATCGGAGACCCCAAAAAGTATATATATACTTGATCAGTTGAATCTATCTAGCCCTGTCCGTCTGTCTGTCTGTCCGTCCGTCCGTATGAACGCCTGTTTCTCAGAGATTATAAGAGCTAGAGTAACCAAATCTAAAACTTAGATTCTTTATTTTCGTACGCTATACAAGTTTATTTTAGATCTTTGAATTTCCTCCCCTGACCACCGCAATTCGAAAAAATCGATTAAAAGGCAGAATTTTTAACCATTCAAAATATTTTTTTTGCCAATCTTATTAAAAAGATTGTTCCTGATCTACGTTGCAAATTTGGTTAATATTTAACAATAGATACGGAAGTTATGCAACATTAAGTACCGTGATAAGAAGCGCGGGGAGCTAATAGGCGCGCGCAATGTGTAAGTACGTGCAGAACTGTGTGTATGTGTTAGTATGTGTGTCTATAGTTGTATATGTAGGCAAAGGGCCCTCGCAGTCGGGTACACTCGACTACAGATTTCTTACTTGTTTTTGTTATAAGTTTTTTTATATGTTTTTTTATATTTGTTTAAATTATTTTTGTCTTACATGTTCTCCTTTCTGTTCATGTTGTTTGTGATGCGTCCACCCTTCTCGGCTGTCCGGATGTTTTCACTTTTATGTCACTTTGTACTTTACTCAGGACCCTGCGACGAGCACTTTCAGTAGGTGTCCTGCGACGTGTACAGGACTTGTGATCCGACTATGTGGTCCTTGGTTCCTTTTTTTTGGAAGAGTCCTGCCAAGGTTGTGGTGGGCCAACGGAATGTTTCAAAATATTTTTATTTTAACCGGGTCGAACTTAATCGCACTATTTCCGAAGGGTCGCTGCTCGGGCGCCAATTAACTTTTTGGAAGTTATAAATTTTAGATGTTCTTTATTCAAGTATCATCTTAGGACTAACTTTACAATTCGTTCTGAATTATTAATGTAATTACAGCAGCGACGCCGACGTTGGTGGTCGTTTATGTTTATTTGACAGTTTTATTGGCCTCTTGAGTAGGTAGCGTTGGTGGATACTTGGGTTATTGGAATCTTATGAAATATCCACTTGTGGCGGATGCCTGCGGGTCATTGTGTTTAGCCTTGCACTTAGCTATTTTGTTTACCCTACCATTTGGTTGGCAACTAAAGCATTGCAACAATGGTTTTAGGTATCAGCAACAATGTAGCAGTATTTTGTTAATATCGACAACAATGTTGCGGTACGGTATGGGGTCTCCGTTGATTATTTCTACCTGTTACATACTTTTGGACAAATCCATTACTTCCGCTTTGCTTTGTTTTTAGGCAAAGAGACTACAAAGCTAGCGTAAATCGGACTGGCACGATTCTGATAAACAAATGTGTCCAGCTGTTTGGATATGCCGATGATAATTTTATTATTGGGCGTACCAAGCGAGATGTAAAAGATTTTTGAGCTATTGAAAGGGAATCGGATAAAGTAGGACTTTATGTATTTATGGTGAAGTTAAAGTTTACGACATGCTTCAGCAGAGAATCGCGATGCTTAATCGCGATGCTAATCTATGATCTACGTTATGAATTTCGTTAAGATTAAATAAAAAACACGGTAGTTATTCAACAGTAAGTATCGCCCTATGAAACGCGGCGGGGCTAAAAGTCGGTGCAACAGCTTACTGTGCTTATGAAACTGTTCTGTATGTTCTTACCCATCTTAGCACATATACTAAATAGACCATTCTGCATTATGAATTTGGCGCATGCAACAGCATATAGTGCTTATACAGTGCCGCTCAACTGAATAGGTCTGACTTTTTTTAGGTTTGAAACGTAGTATCTTTTTAACAAGCACTCCGATTTGAACGAAATAAATTTAAATGTATAAAAAAAATCAATTATTTGTAAAACGGCAAAGTCTTTGTGTTATAGGTTTTGTTTTTATATAATTTTTTTTTTTTTCAAAAACATAAAAAATTCTTTTTTTTGGCTTTCAGTTGAGCGGCACTGTAGTGTTTTCTTTTCGGTGTTGCACCTTGGCCGGAAAATTTTCAAAAAATTAGACATCTACGGGATCTAGATGGGTATGTGCGACTCGGAACTTAAGGGCCCGTATTAAAAACCGCTGTATGATCTTCTTATCCTTTCGTTTGCTCACCGGCACTGCCGGTTAGGGTATTCCACCGATGAGCAGGATGTGGTGCGCAAACAAGCGCATACCTGCTACAAAAATCTACAGGTTTTCGTTTCCTTCTCGCTTGCCACTCTACTAGGAGATGCGCATATCCTGTGTTTTCGCACATCCGTGACTTAAAGCCTGCAGTGCCCCCATATCCAGATCGATGGGAGGAGAACACGTGTGCCGCGTCGTCAGAGATGGTCCTTAAGCCTCTGATCTGTTTTAGACCCATCGTTCTTGAAACGCCTCTTGCCTTTGGAATGTAGGACGGCCTTCTCGTGGCGGTGCAGCAAACTGGGGCCGCGTACAATGCAGTCGCTCTAAAGACCGCCAATGTTGAGTATTAGCCTAGACAGCACGGCTGCTGTTTTAGCCGAGTTCATGCTAACATATTATGATTTAGCATTACCCCCAGGTACTTTATTGCAGGTGCTGAGCCGATGTACACGTCCCTTACCTGTATTCCCAATGACTCCATCTTTTTTCTGCAGCTTTGGAGTACCACTTCTGTTATTTGTCGGCTAGTACCAGGCCCACCCCTTCCAGCCAGGTGGTAGCTGACCTGTCAGCTGCGTTGCAGATCTCTTTTCTTTTTTTGCTCCGTTTGTATTCCTATGTTGTTATTGGGGACCGCCTGACCTTGCGCTCCCTCAATCGCCAGAGCTCTAGCACTAAGTTCAGCTACCTCCCCCCAGGTTTTTCTTGTGATGTGGCGCTGGGTCTCAAAGGCCGTAAGCAGAATGTTATTCCGTTCCCGTTGGAGCAGGCTCCAAAGATCCTCATTTATTACGACAGTGAACAATTCCAATGGGCGCAGTGGCGAAGCCGAGGAAGATCTTGAGCCTGATCTCTGTGTCGGTGCAATAATCGGATCGACAGTACTTTGCTTTTTTGATGTCTTGTAGTATTCGATGTCGGGGAGGCCAAATTTACCACCTCTCCAACACTGCATTCGCTGGATTTCGACGAATGGGGGCCTGCTTTCTCACCCCTGCACCGTAAGAGCACTTCTTTTTAGCCCCTTTGCCTTTTTGTAAAAAATAAGCAAAGCGGACCTATTGGAAATGTGCAAAATTGAAATAAATATAACACATCTTTTTGGCAATCATATTAAAAAGATTGTTCCTGATTTACGTTGCAAATTTCGTTAATATTGAACAATAGACACGACACAACATTAAGTACCGTGATATGGAGCGTGGGGAGCTAATAGGCGCGCGCAATATGTAAGTACGTGCAGAACTGTGTGTATGTGTTAGTATGTGTGTCTATAGTTGTATATGTAGGCAAATGGCCCTCGCAATCGGGTACACTCGACTACAGATTTCTTACTTGTTTTTGTTAAAAGTTTTTTTATATTTGTTTAAATTATTTTTGTCTTACATGTTCTCCTTTCTGTTCATGTTGTTTGTGATGCGTCCACCCCTCTCGGCTGTCCGGATGTTTTCACTTTTATGTCACTTTGTACTTTACTCAGGATCCTGCGACGAGCACTTTCAGTAGGTGTCCTGCGACGTGTACAGGACTTGTGATCCGACTATGTGGTCCTTGGCTCCTTTTTTTTGGAAGAGTCCTGCCAAGGTTGTGGTGGTCCAAAGGAATGTTTCAAAATATTTTTATTTTGACCGGGTCGAACTTAATCGCACTATTTCCGAAGGGTCCCTGCTCGGGCGCCAATTAACTTTTTGGAAGTTATAAATTTTAGATGTTCTTTATTCAAGTATCATCTTAGGACTAACTTTACAATTCGTTCTGAATTATTAATGTAACTACAGTTTGGTGGCAGCGACGCTGGCTCTGGGAGCAGCGACGCTGGCTCTGGGAGCAGCGACGCCGACATTGGTGGTCGTTTATATTTATTTGACAGTTTTATTGGCCTCTTGAGTAGGTAGCGTTGGTGTAATTGGAATCTTATGAAATATGCACTTGTGGCGGATGCCTGTGGGTCATTTTGTTTAGCCTAGCACTTAGATATTTTGTTTACCCTACCATTTGGTTGGCAACTAAAGCATTGCAACAATGGTTTTAGGTTTCAGCAACAATGTTGCAGTATTTGGTTAATATCGACAACAATGTTGCGGTACTTGACCAATATTAATAGCAATGTTGCTGTAGCTTACTTATATACTTTATGGGGTCTCCGCTGATTATTTCTACCTGTTACATACTTTTGGACAAATCCATTAATTCTGCTTTGCTTTTTTTTAGGCAAAGAGACTACAAAGCTAGCGTAAATCGGACTGGCACGATTTTGATAAACAAATGTTTCCAGCTGTTTGGATATGCCGATGATAATATTATTATTGGGCGTACCAAGCGAGATGTAAAAGATTTTTGAGCTATTGAAAGGGAATCGGATAAAGTAGGACTTTATGTATTCATGGGGAAGTTAAAGTTTACGACATGCTTCAGCACAGAATCGCGATGCTATTCTATGATCTACGTTGTGAATTTCGTTAAGATTAAATAAAAATCACGGTAGTTATTCAACAGTAAGTATCGCCCTATGAAGCGCGGCGGGGCCAAAAGTCGGTGCAACACCTTACTGTGCTTATGAAACTGTTCTGTATGTTCTTACCCATCTTAGCACATATACTAAATAGACCATTCTGCGTTATGAATTTGGCGCATGCAACAGCATATAGTGCTTATACAGTGCCGCTCAACTGAATATGTCTGACTTTTTTTTAGGTTTGAAACGTAGTATCTTTTTAACAAGCACTCCGATTTGAACGAAATAAATTTAAATGTATAAAAAAAATCAATTATTTGTAAAAAGGCAAAGTCTTTGTGTTAAAGGTTTTGTTTTTATATAATTTTTATTTTTTTTTTCAAAAACATAAAAAAAACTTCTTTTTTGGCTCATCTGATTGGGTTTGACCACTTAAACTATTAAATAAAAATATACATTTAAGGCAAAATTAATTACATTACCGTTGCATTTGTACCGTTCCTTTTTTCTTGCACATTATGATTAAACATATGAAGGTTCAAAAGAAAAAGAAATAATAGCAAAAAATTCAATTCAAGCAAAGGAGCGAAAAATATGAGAAAGATTTTTCAAACCTATTCAGTTGAGCGGCACTGTAGAACTGTGTGTTTTCTTTTCAGTGTTGCACCTTGGCCGGAAAATTTTCAAAAGATTAGACATCTACGGGATCTAGATGGGTATGTGCGACTCGGGACTTAAGGGCCCGTATTAAAAACCGCTGTATGATCTTCTTATCCTTTCGTTTGCTCACCGGCACTGCCGGTTAGGGTATTCCACCGATGAGCAGGATGTGGTGCGCAAACAAGCGCATACCTGCTACAAAAAACTACATGTTTTCGTCTCCTTCTCGCTTGCCACTCTACTAGGAGATGCGCATCTCCCGTTTTTTCGCACATCCGTGACTTAAAGCCTGCAGTGCCCCCATATCCAGATCGATGGGAGGAGAACACGTGTGCCGCGTCGTCAGAGATGGTCCTTAAGCCTCTGATCTGTTTTAGACCCATCGTTCTTGAAACGCCTCTTGCCTTTGGAATGTAGGACGGCCTTCTCGTGGCGGCGCAGCAAACTGGGGCCGCGTACAATGAAGTCGCCCTGAAGACCGCCAATGTTGGTACTTTATTGCACGTGCTGAGCCGATGTGCACGTCCCTGACCTGTATTCCCAATGACTCCATATTTTTTCTGCAGCTTTGGAGTCAGCTGTCAGCTGCGTTGCAGATCGGGAATTTTTTTCGCCATTGCCGTGATGGCCAAGCAGTAAAGCAGTGTAGCTCCACTCCTTTGGGCTTTGTTGTACATGATATTCCAAAGGATGGGACCAAGTACCGATATTTGTGGAACCGCAGCAGTCATTATGTACGTTTTAGGTCTGTTTTCCGTGTCGTACCATAGTACACGTTTCCTGAAGTACACAGAAGATAGGGAGTCTCAGCCTGCCCTTTGATCTTCGTGGCTTAGATGCGTCGTATGTTATACGTCAGCCAGAATTGACACGAGTTTGGTAGCCATGTTTTCAGCATTACTAAGAGGAGGAGTTGCTAGTTCGCTTGTCGTCTGTGCCAGCATTTCATAGTCAAGTTTGCCGGTTTTCCAGGCGCGTCCCAATGTATTGGGCCGATAAGCATTATGAATTATTTGTAGGCTGAATGTGATCAGTGAGTGGTCGCTTAGCGTTACATTGTTATTCACCGTCTAATGCTTAATCTCTAGATAGAACTTACAAAGGTTAGGTCGATGAATGATGTACCTCTGTTCTTAGTAAACGTCGGCTTCAACCCGTTATTTATAAGGACCAGATCAATCTTACACATTGCGTTCTAAAGAGCACGTCCTTTGGTGGTCCTAGGACTGCCCCAGTCAATTGCCCAGTACTGGGGACTTGCCACTGGTGTCATTGATTAACAGCGCGAGCATATGCTCAACCTTCGCTTGGCGGAGCTAACATCTGTACATATAGACGTCTCTGATTTTGGCTTTGGCGAAGCAGCGTTTCCTGAGGGAATGTACCTCCTGGGCGCTGTAGTTACCACAGCACCTTATTTCTGACTTGCCCGACGTAACCAAGATCTCAGGCATGATTCGTTGGGAACGTAGGGCTCACACAGAAGCATGAGGTCCGTCATGTGTGCCATTACCATCTGCGACAAAAAGCTTTGCGTAGCGGAGCAGAGGTTCACGTCCATTTGGGGGATTTTAATATGATCCTGCTTGACGGTTATTTCCTCCTCTTAACTGCACCGCCCGTTTGTATTTTGGGCACGAAAAACATCCTGTTGGATAGATGCGATCCTGTTAATCAGTGCAAATAAGGCAATTTGGCGACAAAGCACTGCCCTAGGCCTTGTGTCCCCGTTAACTGCACTCCAGGCAACAGTTCGACCAGGCATCTGTAGCATTTTATGGGTTTTTGTCTTGTGTGACGCGACATCGAGACCATCCTACTGGGACGGTGCCGGTTTTTAACACTTTGATTGCATCGTTTACGGTAAGCGAAAAGGATGCCAATATTGTGCCGTCCCGCATCCTTCGAATACTTCGTACGTCTTCTTTGTGGAGCGTAATGCCTTGAACTTGGCAGCCAGATTCAAACAAAGGTCTTTTACAAAGCAGCAGCATCCTTTCCCGCCTGTTCTTACTTCTGCCTGTCATGCTATCGTTTTCTGTATCCCTGCTCTAAAGGACTCTACGTATTTTGCTTACGTTTTTCTCGAACTCACTCAGGCTGGCATTAGACTGGAGTTAGGATACTGCTGCTGTAGCCTTCTTCTGGGGTGAAAGTATCTTTTGCATCGGCTGTACGAAGCCTTGACTTTGTGTTTTGATTGTCCTATGTCTGCCAAGGTTTAATTTTTTGCTCCGTTTGTATTTCTATGTTGTTATTGGGGACCGCCTGACCTTGCGCTCCCTCAATCGCCAGAGCTCTAGCACTAAGTTCAGCTACCTCCCCCTAGTTTTTCTTGTGATGTGGCGCTGGGTCTCAAAGGCCGCAAGCAGAATGTTATTCCGTTCCCGTTGGAGCAGGCTCCAAAGATCCTCATTTATTACGACAGTGAACAATTCCAATGGGCGCAGTGGCGAAGCCGAGGACGATCTTGAGCCTGATCTCTGTGTCGGTACAATAATCGGATCGACAGTACTTTGCTTTTTTGATGTCTTGTAGTATTCGATGTCGGGGAGGCCAAATTTACCACCTCTCCAACACTGCATTCGCTGGATTTCGACGAATGGGGGGCTTTCTCACCCCTGCACCTTAAAAGCACTTCGTTTTAGCCCCTTTGCCTTTTTGTAAAAAATAAGCAAAGCGGACCTATTGGAAATGTGCAAAATTGAAAAGTATATAACACATCTTTTTGGCAATCATATTAAAAAGATTGTTCCTGATCTACGTTGCAAATTTCGTTAATATTGAACAATAGACACGGAAGCTATGCAACATTAAGTACCGTGATATGGAGCGTGGGGAGCTAATAGGCGCGCGCAATATGTAAGTACGTGCAGAACTGTGTGTATGTGTTAGTATGTGTGTCTATAGTTGTATATGTAGGCAAATAGCCCTCGCAGTCGGGTACACTCGACTACAGATTTCTTACTTGTTTTTGTTATAAGTTTTTTTATACGTTTTTTTTATATTTGTTTCAATTATTTTTGTCTTACATGTTCTTCTTTCTGCTCATGTTGTTTGTGATGCGTCCACCCCTCTCGGCTGTCCGGATGTTTTCACTTTTATGTCACTTTTTACTTTACTCAGGACCCTGCGACGAGCACTTTGCAGTAGGTGTCCTGCGACGTGTACAGGACTTGTGATCCGCCTATGCGGTCCTTGGTTCCTTTTTTTTGGAAGAGTCCTGCCAAGGCTGTGGTGGGCCAACGGAATGTTTCAAAATATTTTTATTTTGACCGGGTCGAACTTAATCGCACTATTTCCGAAGGGTCCCTGCTCGGGCGCCAATTAACTTTTTGGAAGTTATAAATTTTAGATGTTCTTTATTCAAGTATCATCTTAGGACTAACTTTACAATTCGTTCTGAATTATTAATGTAATTACAGTTTGGTGGCAGCGACGCCGACGTTGGTGGTCGTTTATGTTTATTTGACAGTTTTATTGGCCTCTTGAGTAGGTAGCGTTGGTGGATACTTGGGTTATTCGAATCTTATGAAATATCCACTTGTGGCGGATGCCTGTGGGTCATTTTGTTTAGCCTAGCACTTAGCTATTTTGTTTACCCTACCATTTGGTTGGCAACTAAAGCATTGCAACAATGGTTTTAGGTTTCAGCAACAATGTTGCAGTATTTTGTTAATATCGACAACAATGTTGCGGTACGGTATGGGGTCTCCGCTGATTATTTCTACCTGTTACATACTTTTGGACAAATCCATTAATTCCGCTTTGCTTTGTTTTTAGGCAAAGAGACTACAAAGCTAGCGTAAATCGAACTGGCACGATTCTGATAAACAAATGTGTCCAGCTGTTTGGATATGCCGATGATAATATTATTATTGGGCGTACCAAGCGAGATGTAAAAGATTTTTGAGCTATTGAAAGGGAATCGGATAAAGTAGGACTTTATGTATTTATGGTGAAGTTTAAGTTTACGACATGCTTCAGCAGAGAATCGCGATGCTTAATCGCGATGCTAATCTATGATCTACGTTATGAATTTCGTTAAGATTAAATAAAAAACACGGTAGTTATTCAACAGTAAGTATCGCCCTATGAAACGCGGCGGGGCTAAAACTCGGTGCAACAGCTTACTGTGCTTATGAAACTGTTCTGTATGTTCTTACTTATCTTAGCACATATACTAAATAGACCATTCTGCATTATGAATTTGGCGCATGCAACAGCATATAGTGCTTATACAGTGCCGCTCAACTGAATAGGTCTGACTTTTTTTAGGTTTGAAACGTAGTATCTTTTTAACAAGCACTCCGATTTGAACGAAATAAATTTAAATGTATAAAAAAAACAATTTTTTGTAAAAAGGCAAAGTCTTTGTGTTATAGGTTTTGTTTTTATATAATTTTTATTTATTTTTCAAAAACATAGAAAAATCTCGCTTGCCACTCTACTAGGAGATGCGCATATCCTGTTTTTTCGCACATCCGTGACTTAAAGCCTGCAGTGCCCCCATATCCAGATCGATGGGAGGAGAACACGTGTGCCGCGTCGTCAGAGATGGTCCTTAAGCCTCTGATCTGTTTTAGACCCATCGTTCTTGAAACGCCTCTTGCCTTTGGAATGTAGGACGGCCTTCTCGTGGTGGCGTAGCAAACTGGGGCCGCGTACAATGAAGTCGCCCTGAAGACTGCTAATGTTGGTACTTTATTGCAGGTGCTGATCCGATGTGCACGTCCCTGACCTGTATTCCCAATGACTCCATCCTTTTTCTGCAGCTTTGGAGTACCACTTCTGTTATTTGTCGGCTAGTACCAGGCCCACCCCTTCCAGCCAGGTGGTAGCTGACCTGTTAGCTGCGTTGCAGATCGGGAATTTTTTTATAAGGACCAGGTCAATCTTACATATTGCGTTCTAAAGAGCACGTTCTTTGGTGGTCCTAGGACTGCCCCAGTCAATTGCCCAGGCATTAAAGTCACCAGCGACGAGTACTGGGGAATTGCCACTGGTGTCATTGATTAACAGCGCGAGCATATGCTCAACCTTCGCTTGGCGGAGCTAACATCTGTACATATAGACGTCTTCTGCCTTGCCCGACGCATCCAAGATCTCAGGCATGATTCGTTGGGAACGTAGGGCTCACACAGAAGCATGAGGTCCGTCATGTGTGCCATTACCATCTGCGACAAAAAGCCTTGCGTAGCGGAACAGAGGCTCACGTCCATTTGGAGGATTTTAATATGATCCTGCATGACGGTTATTTCCTCCTCTTAACTGCACCGCCCGTTTGTATTTTGGGCACGAAAAACATCCTGTTGGATAGATGCGATCCTGTTTATCAGTGCAAATAAGGCAATTTGGCGACAAAGCACAGCCCTAGGCCTTGTGTCCCCGTTAACTGCACTCCAGGCAACAGTTCGACCAGGCATCTGTAGCATTTTATGGGTTTTTGTCTTGTGTGACGCCACATCGAGACCATCCTACTGGGACGGTGCCGGTTTTTAGCACTTTGATTGCATCGTTTACGGTAAGCGAAAAGGATGCCAATATTGTGCCGTCCCGCATCCTTCGAATACTTCGTAAGTCTTCTTTGTGGAGCGTAATGCCTTGAACTTGGCAGATAGATTCAAACAAAGGTCCTTTACAAAGCAGCAGCATCCTTTTCCCGCCTGTTCTTACTTCTGCCTATCATGCTATCGTTTTCTGTATCCCTGCTTTAAAGGACTCTACGTATTTAGCTTACGTTTTTCCCGAACTCACTCAGGCGGGCATTAGACTTGAGTTTCCGCAGCATCTCCACACTTGGAAACAAAGATCGCCTCTGGCTTGTGGTACAATTTCATTCTTGGCCGGCTAGCGTCCTTGTAGGATACTGCTGCTGTAGCCTTCTTCTGGGGTGAAAGTATCTTTTGCATCGGCTGTACGGTGTCTTGACTTTGTGTTTTGATTGTCCTATGTCTGCCGAGGCTTCTTTTTTTGCTCCGTTTGTATTCCTATGTTGTTATTGGGGACAGCCTGACCTTGCGCTCCCTCAATCGCCAGAGCTCTAGCACTAAGTTCAGCTACCGCCCCCCAGGTTTTTCTTGTGATGTGGCGCTGGGTCTCAAAGTCCGTAAGCAGAATGTTATTCCGTTCCCGTTGGAGCAGGCTCCAAAGATACTCATTTATTTCGACAGTGAACAATTCCAATGGGCGCAGTGGCGAAGGCGAGGACGATCTTGAGCTTGATCTCTGTGTCGGTACAATAATCGGATCGACAGTACTTTGCTTTTTTGATGTCTTGTAGTATTCGATGTCGAGGAGGCCAAATTTACCACCTCTCCAACACTGCATTCGCTGGATTTCGACGAATGGGGGCCGGCTTTCTCACCCCTCATGGTGGGTAGCACTGGGTTTCCGACTCCCTGCACCGTAAGAGCACTTCTTTTTAGCCCCTTTGCCTTTTTGTAAAAAATAAGCAAAGCGGACCTATTGGAAATGTGCAAAATTGAAATAAATATAACACATCTTTTTGGCAATCATATTAAAATGATTGTTCGTGATCTACGTTGCAAATTTCCTTAATATTGAACAATAGACACGGAAGTTATGCAACATTAAGTACCGTGATATGGAGCGTGGGGAGCTAATAGACGCGCGCAATGTGTAAGTACGTGCAGAACTGTGTGTATGTGTTAGTATGTGTGTCTATAGTTGTATATGTAGGCAAATGGCCCTCGCAGTCGGGTACACTCGACTACAAATTTCTTACTTGTTTTTGTTATAAGTTTTTTTATACGTTTTTTTTATATTTGTTTCAATTATTTTTGTCTCACATGTTCTCCTTTCTGTTCATGTTGTTTGTGATGCGTCCACCCCTCTCGGCTGTCCGGATGTTTTCACTTTTATGTCACTTTGTTCCTTACTCAGGATCCTGCGACGAGCACTTTGCAGTAGGTGTCCTGCGACGTGTACAAGACTTGTGATCCGCCTATGCGGTCCTTGGTTCCTTTTTTTTGGAAGAGTCCTGCCAAGGCTGTGGTGGGCCAACGAAAGGTTTCAAAATATTTTTATTTTAACCGGGTCGAACTTAATCGCACTATTTCCGAAGGGTCCCTGCTCGGGCGCCAATTAACTTTTTGGAAGTTATAAATTTTAGATGTTCTTTATTCAAGTATCATCTTAGGACTAACTTTACAATTCGTTCTGAATTATTAATGTAACTACAGTTTGGTGGCAGCGACGCCGACGTTGGTGGTCGTTTATATTTATTTGACAGTTTTATTGGCCTCTTGAGTAGGTAGCGTTGGTGGATACTTGGGTTATTGGAATCTTATGAAATATCCACTTGTGGCGGATGCCTGTGGGTCATTGTGTTTAGCCTTGCACTTAGCTATTTTGTTTACCCTACCATTTGGTTGGCAACTAAAGCATTGCAACAATGGTTTTAGGTATCAGCAACAATGTTGCAGTATTTGGTTAATATCGACAACAATGTTGCGGTACTTGACCAATATTAATAACAATGTTGCTGTAGCTTACTTATATACTTTATGGGATCTCCGCTGATTATTTCTCTGATAAACAAATGTGTCCAAGTGTTTGGATATACCGATGATAATATTATTATTGGGCGTACCAAGCGAGATGTAAAAGATTTTTGAGCTATTGAAAGGGAATCGGATAAAGTAGGACTTTATGTATTTATGGTGAAGTTAAAGTTTACGACATGCTTCAGCAGAGAATCGCGATGCTTAATCGCGATGCTAATCTATGATCTACGTTGTGAATTTCGTTAAGATTAAATAAAAAACACGGTAGTTATTCAACAGTAAGTATCGCCCTATGAAACGCGGCGGGGCTAAAACTCGGTGCAACAGCTTACTGTGCTTATGAAACTGTTCTGTATGTTCTTACTTATCTTCAAAAACATAAAAAAATCTTTTTTTTTGGCTTTCAGTTGAGCGGCACTGTAGAACTGTGTGTTTTCTTTTCGGTGTTGCACCTTGGCCGGAAAATTTTCAAAAGATTAGACATCTACGGGATCTAGATGGGTATGTGCGACTCGGGACTTAAGGGCCCGTATTAAAAACCGCTGTATGATCTTCTTATCCTTTCGTTTGCTCACCGGCACTGCCGGTTAGGGTATTCCACCGATGAGCAGGATGTGGTGCGCAAACAAGCGCATACCTGCTACAAAAAACTACATGTTTTCATCTCCTTCTCGCTTGCCACTCTACTAGGAGATGCGCATATCCTGTGTTTTCGCACATCCGTGACTTAAAGCCTGCAGTGCCCCCATATCCAGATCGATGGGAGGAGAACACGTGTGCCGCGTCGTCAGAGATGGTCCTTAAGCCTCTGATCTGTTTTAGACCCATCGTTCTTGAAACGCTTCTAGCCTTTGGAATGTAGGACGGCCTTCTCGTGGCGGCGCAGCAAACTGGGGTCGCGTACAATGCAGTCGCCCTGAAGACCGCTAATGTTGGTACTTTATTGCAGGTGCTGAGCCGATGTGCACGTCCCTGACATGTATTCCCAATGACTCCATCTTTTTTCTGCAGCTTTGGAGTACCACTTCTGTTATTTGTCGGCTAGTACCAGGCCCACCCCTTCCAGCCAGGTGGTAGCTGACCTGTCAGCTGCGTTGCAGATCGGGAATTTTTTTTGCCATTGCCGTGATGGCCAAGCAGTAAAGCAGTGTAGCTCCACTCCTTTGGGCTTTGTTGTACATGATATTCCAAAAGATGGGACCAAGTACCGATATTTGTGGAACCGCAGCAGTCACTATGTACGTTTTAGTACTGTTTTCCGTGTCGTACCATAGTACACGTTCCCTGAAGTACACAGAAGATAGGGAGTCTCAGCCTGCCCTTTGATCTTCGCGGCTTAGATGCGTCGTATGTTATACGTCAGCCAGAATTGACACGAGTTTGGTAGCCATGTTTTCAGCATTACTAAGAGGAGGAGTTGCTAGTTCGCTTGTCGTCTGTGCCAGCATTTCATAGTCAAGTTTGCCGGTTTTCCAGGCGCGTCCCAATGTATTGGGCCGATAAGCGTTATGAATTATTTGTAGGCTGAATGTGATCAGTGAGTGGTCGCTTAGCGTTACATTGTTATTCACCGTCTAATGCTTAATCTCTAGATAGAACTTACAAAGGTTAGGTCGATGAATGATGTACCTCTGTTCTTAGTAAACGTCGGCTTCAACCCGTTATTTATAAGGACCAGATCAATCTTACACATTGCGTTCTAAAGAGCACGTCCTTTGGTGGTCCTAGGACTGCCCCAGTCAATTGCCCAGTACTGGGGACTTGCCACTGGTGTCATTGATTAACAGCGCGAGCATATGCTCAACCTTCGCTTGGCGGAGCTAACATCTGTACATATAGACGTCTCTGATTTTGGCTTTGGCGAAGCAGCGTTTCCTGAGGGAATATACCTCCTGGGCGCTATAGTTACCACAGCACCTTATTTCTGCCTTGCCCGACGCATCCAAGATCTCAAGCATGTTTCGTTGGGAACGTAGGGCTCACACAGAAGCATGAGGTCCGTCATGTGTGCCATTACCATCTGCGACAAAAAGCCTTGCGTAGCGGAACAGAGGCTCACGTCCATTTGGAGGATTTTAATATGATCCTGCATGACGGTTATTTCCTCCTCTTAACTGCACCGCCCGTTTGTATTTTGGGCACGAAAAATATCCTGTTGGATAGATGCGATCCTGTTTATCAGTGCAAATAAGGTAATTTGGCGGCAAAGCACTGCCCTAGGCCTTGTGTCCCGTTAACTACACTCCAGGCAACAGTTCGACCAGGCATCTGTAGCATTTTATGGGTTTTTGTCTTGTGTGACGCCACATCGAGACCATCCTACTGGGACGGTGCCGGTTTTTAGCACTTTGATTGCATCGTTTACGGTAAGCGAAAAGGATGCCAATATTGTGCCGTCCCGCATCCTTCGAATGCTTCGTACGTCTTCTTTGTGGAGCGTAATGCCTTGAACTTGGCAGCCAGATTCAAACAAAGGTCCTTTACAAAGCAGCAGCATCCTTTTCCCGCCTGTTCTTACTTCTGCCTATCATGCTATCGTTTTCTGTATCCCTGCTTTAAAGGACTCTACGTATTTTGCTTACGTTTTTCCCGAACTCACTCAGGCGGGCATTAGACTTGAGTTTCCGCAGCATCTCCACACTTGGAAACAAAGATCGCCTCTGGCTTGTGGTACAATTTCATTCTTGGCCGGCTAGCGTCCTTGTAGGATACTGCTGCTGTAGCCTTCTTCTGGGGTGAAAGTATCTTTTGCATCGGCTGTACGGTGCCTTGACTTTGTGTTTTGATTGTCCTATGTCTGCCGAGGTTTCTTTTTTTGCTCCGTTTGTATTTCTATGTTGTTATTGGGTTTTTCTTGTGATGTGGCGCTGGGACTCAAAGGCCGCAAGCAGAATGTTATTCCGTTCCCGTTGGAGCAGGCTCCAAAGATCCTCATTTATTTCGACAGTGAACAACTCCAATGGGCGCAGTGGCGAAGCCGAGGACGATCTTGAGCCTGATCTCTGTGTCGGTACAATAATCGGATCGACAGTACTTTGCTTTTTTGATGTCTTGTAGTATTCGATGTCGAGGAGGCAAAATTTACCACCTCTCCAACACTGCATTCGCTGGATTTCGACGAATTGGGGCCTGCTTTCTAACCCTTTATGGTGGGTAGCACTGGGTTTCCGACTCCCTGCACCGTCAGAGCACTTCTTTTTAGCCCCTTTGCCTTTTTGTAAAAAAAGAGCAAAGCGGAGCTATTGGAAATATGCGAAATCGAACAGTATGTAACACATAGAAATAATCATCGGAGACCCCATAAAGTATATATATTCTGAATCAGGACGACAAGACGAGTTCATCTAGCCCTGTCCGTCTGTCTGTCTGTCCGTCTGATCGTCTGTCCGCCTGTATGAACGCCTGTTTCCCAGAGACTATAAGACCTTTAGCAACCAAACTTGAAATCTAGATTCGTTATGTTCGTAGGTTATACGAGTTTGTTTTTGATTTTTAAATTTGTTCGCCTGACCCCCGCAATTCGAAAAAAACGATTATTAAGCACTATTTTCAACCTATCAAGTTTATTTTTGGCACCCATAATTAGACCATTCTTGATCCATGTTGTGAATATGGGTAAGAATGATCAAAAATCTCGGAAGCTATACATCATCAAAAGTGGTGTTATTAGCCCCGGGGGGGTATAGTAGTGAGCGCAAAATAAGAGCTAGAGCAACGAAATTTGGCATCTAGATTCCTTATGTTCCTAAGCTATACGAGTTTATTTTAGATTTTTGAATTTCCTCCCCTGACCCCCGCAATTTGAAAAAATCGATTATACGGTACAATTTTTAGCCGATCGAATTCTTTTCCGCACACATATTAAGTATACCATTCCTAATCTACGTAGTAAATTTCGTTAAGATTAAACAGTAAACACGGAAGTTATACAACATTAAGTACTGCGCTATAGAGAGTGGTGGGCTAAAAGGTGCGCGCAATGGCTAAGTACGTGCAGAACTGTGTGTATGTATGAGTATGTGTGTGTATGGCTGTATATGTAGGCAAAGGGGCTCTCGTAGTCGGGTACACTTGACTACAGACTTCTTACTTGTTGATTCTTCCATATTTGGGTAGTACCCGTGCATTTTTTTCATTCTGCTAGGGGCAGACAGAGTGTTGCTTCGTTTGAGGTAACCGCTCAGAATGGGGAAGACGCTGACCAGAATTCCGCTCAATGTGGGTACAGACGCATTCTGGATTTTTCATTTTCGCCTTATCATCTTATCCGTCGGTTGACCGAGAGCCCTTACCAGGCGATGAGCTGCTTGGATGTTGCTTGTTATGGATCACGCTAAGCTTTGCCATGTTAAAGCCTATCGACACTTTGCCATAAAAGACCCAATCCACTGTTTACATGTGTTTATATGTGTGTGTATGTCTGTTAATGATTAGATTTCCGCAAACGGTAATGGTGGATACAATATTTGAGTCGTTAGACCCGACAAGCTCAATAGCTCCGATACTGTGTAAGAGTTTTTTTTTTTTGCAATACACTCTTTTCATCACTTAAGTTTTTACGGAAGCTATCAAGAAATAAAAGGCTTTTTATCTACATGTCACGGTATTTTTGCCTCTATTCCTTTGGTATTAAGTTCAATACGTCTGTATTCACTACCGCACAAAAATCGATAATTCCCCCTCCCGAAAATTCCACTACTCTATTTTTCCAACAATCGTTTGTAGATATTCTTTAAACTTCTTGTATACTTGCACCAGAGCTGACAGATCAGATATTTAGTGACTGTTTCTAGCAATTTTGAATGTGAACTACAGACTACCGTCTGAAAATGCTATCAGCCACAATCTAAGCAATTTGGGAAATGATTTCAGCTATTCATTGGAAATATATATACAGCTGCCCACTAATGTCTTCGTACAGCAAGTAGTTTGGTCTTTATGGCCAAAAATGAGTAGCATTTAAACCGAAATTCGAAAATATTTAAATGCTATCTTGTTAACTAGATATTTTTGTAATAATATAACATATATATATAATATACATATATAGTTGGACTAAAAAAGTTCGGGGCTTTCAATTTGACAAAAAAAAAGGTCGACACCATGATTTTGAGTAAAATAATATAAAACATGTAAGAAATCTGTAGTCAAGTTATGAGAGCCCCTTTGCCTACATATACAGCCATACACACACATACTTACACATACACACAGTTCTGCACGTACTTACACATTGAGCGCGCCTTTTAGCCACCCGCGCTCTATAGCGCGATACTTAATGTTGTATAACTTCCGTGTTTATTGTTCAATCCGAACGAAATTCGCAAAGTAGATTAGGAATAATCTATTTAATACGGGTGCTAAAAAAATTTTTGATCGGCTAAAAATTGTGCCTTATAATCGATTTTTTCGAATTGCTGGCGTCAGGGGAGGAAATTCTAAAATCTAAAACAAATTCGTATAGCGTACAAACATAACAAATCTATTTTCCAAATTTCGTTCCTCTAGCTCTTATTTTGCGCGCACCACTTAGCCCCACCGTGTTCCATAGCCTCACTTTAAATGATGTATAACTTCCAAATTTATTGGTCAATCTTACCCAGATGTACAACATAGATCAAGAATCGCCTAAGTATGGTGTGCTTAATAATCGTTTTTTTTTTAATTGCGGTGGTCAGGAGAGGAAATATAAAAATCAAAAACAAACTTGTATAGCATACGGAAATAAAAAATCGAGGTTTAAAATTTGGTTGCTCTAGCTCTTATAGTCTCTGAGAAACAGGCGTTCAAACGGACAGACGGCCGGACGGACGGACAGACGGACGGAGAGACAGTCGGACAAGGCTAAGTCGATTCAGCTAGTAGTCCTGATCAATAATATATGTACTTTATGGAGTCTCCGATGATTATTTATACCTGTTACATACTTTTAGATTTTGCACATGTACAGTAGCTCCGCCTTGTTTCTTTTCACAAAAGGCAAAGGGGCTAAAAATTCAGGAACTTCTTGTCTTCCAAGTGGCTAGATTGTAAATCTGGCACCCCTTAGTCAGGGCTGCCAACTTTTTGGCAAGTAAAAAAGCTAGAGAGGCCTAAGAAAAACGTTAGAAGCCGGTAAAAGAAATTTTTTTACCGTCAAAAAAATGCTAGAGTATTTAGTTAATATTCCTTAGTATAAATTGAATCAAATGCTAATGTAATGTTGCTTAGATTAGCAAACATATTAGTCTGCTGAAACTACGTAATTGCCAATATCCAGTATAAATTGTTTTACAAAGTGTGGAGCCAAGACATATTTTATTATGCTCGAGCACTTTGATCTGTAAAACTTCAAACCACTGCCGCCTTGGAATATACTTCCGCGCAACACTACCAAATGGTCAATCGAGTTGATCGATTGGTGTTCTGCTATGTAAAGGCACAATGATGTCCCTTGTTGGCCAGTTTTTGGTAAAACTTATGGAGCAAAGCGTAATATGTTGGCCTTTGCAAACGCAGACGATGTCGTCTTATGTTTTGTGGTTATTGCGTGTGGAACCAAATCATTCAGCTTCGAAACAATGCTGGATTTACAATATTTACAAAACCATTTTCCACCATCGTTTGGATCTAATCTACTAATCTTCATTCTGCATCCAGGCATTGCGCGGTTTTTGTTTGTATTCTTTTGGCATATTCAAACTTCTTTTTTCTTTAGTTTATAAACTTCAGTTTATAAACTTTCCTGGCACCCCATTTGCAAAATTTGTTGTCAAATACCCATCGTTGAAAAAAGTCAGAAAACCCGTGACCCGCTAATATAAAATTTATCCCGCATATTGCCTTTTGAACCCGTCAGAAATAACGGGAAAAAAGCTAAGCTGGCAGCCCTGCCACTGACTTGCACTGGTATATATTAACGTTGTTAATACGGTCATACTTACCATAGAACTGTTGAATTTTTACGATAATGTAAGAAAAAACTTTAATTTTGTGCAAACTTTAAAATATCCAATATGTATGCAGAAGATACATTATTTACTCATACATTGGGCTTAACTATTACTTCAAGTTGTAATATTCCAGGATTGTATGGTAATTATATCTTAACGATAACAGTTTCCTTTTATCAATTTATTATAATAATTATATTGCAGCTGTTGGCAATCAAGTTTTTCTCCCTTTAAAAGAAACAAGTAGAAAGCTGCCTCAAATACGACATAAAAACATTTATGGCTTTGCACTTAGCCTTGAGATTGCATCCACACATCTTATATTACTTTACGCTGAAAATGAATACTTTTTATTTAACTATAATATTATTCAGAACGATTTTATTTTAATATACGAAGGCGAGACAAATGACTGGATTAATGCAGCTAGCTTTTTAGAGGAGGAACGTGGATATCAATTTGTGTTACATATGGCACACAGTGCTCTTCTGCGTCTACAATGTAACTACCAAGAAAATTTAAACATTGTAGACTGTAATGTTTTAGAATTAGCATGTTGCTCTGACTATTCTATGCTTTACCATACAAGTTTATATGGAAAGCGCTTTAATGAACTTATTATAATAAGTGGTAATGGGTTTGGAGAATTACTTGTATGGCAAACACATGCGCCTATTACTATTTCCTTATGCAAGTATGCGAGAATTTATCCACTTCTATTATGTTTAAAAGCACACAATGGTGTGGTATTTTGTATTGATTTAAACTTGAAAGCTCGGTTGTTGGTTACCACATCCGATGATCGGTCTTTAAAATTTTGGAAACTAGAAAGTTCCTTCATTAACAAATTAAATTGGGATGCGACACCAGTAAAGCCTATGTTTTCGTGCTTTGGACATACTGCTCGAGTTTTATGTGCTATTATTGCTGAATTCGGTAAGTGGTTTTTGTACAATTGGTACAAAACGGTGTAAGATTTTGTCAGTGTTTGAAATTGCTATGTTACTCCTTAGTTTTTTATTGTGCTCTGGACACTGCTCTAATATTTTATTGAATTCATTTTTATTTTTAGATTCTAAATTTGGTTGCTCTAGCTATTATAGTCTCTGATAAACACGCGTTCATACAGCCGAACAGATATCAGACCGACAGGGTTGATCGATTTAGGAAGTCGTCCTGACCAAAAATATATATACTTTATGGGGTCGTAGATGATTATTTCTACCTTTAACATACATGGATTTTGCACATTTCCATAAGATCTCGTTTTGCTTTTTTAAGTTAACTATAAACATACGTGTTTTTCTTTTTTTGTTTGTTATGCGACCTGTGGGTTGCAATCATCAATAATACCGGTGGTCCTTATTACCGACATTTACGATTCACAATTCTATGTTACTAACGTATTAAACGGATCCCCCGAACTCTCATCATTACACTTACGTTACTTCCGATCAGTATTACTTCGCAGGGGTGGATGTCCTCATGGCTCACCGCCATGTTTCCTTTCTTTTCGCTCCAGATCAGATAGGATAATGATTTATAGCTGACTCATAAGCATTCAATTTTCATCCTCGAGTATAGACCATTTAAGCTTTTTGCGAGTGAAGTTCCCCCCACTAGTGTTCTGTATCTTACAAACTAGTAAAGAACATGGTCCACAAATAGTTATTAGCTATTAGTCTCCATGCCCTATGAAAATCTGCGCTATGTGAAACTTTAACTCCCCTACCTTGTGATCCAGCCACAATCGTAGCCTGGGGATTTGCTTTCCCTTGTATGATGCGACCATGTAGCTATCAATGCTTGGCGCTTGGATCTGCGAATAGATTTTGTGGCTGTTGCGCCATCGGTGTTTGCGCGCCACGAATAAATCTTCTTCATTTCGTTGGCCAACAGGTCTATTGGCAACATGCCAGCTAAAACGAGAGCTGCGTTCTTAGAAATATCCCTAAGCGAACTGAGCCTGTAAGGCGCAGCTAACATTCGTCAAAGCTGTTAATTGTCATCGAGTGCTGACGGCCATACCAGTGAAGCATAGATTCCAAACGAGATAATAGCCGCGTTCGTAGTTTCTTCAAGCAATTTGATTTCCTTGGCGACTACCAACTAGGTAATTTACGAACCCAATTGGCTTACATCGATGAGGTAACAGAACCCTAAGAATTTCGTTATATATTATTTTCCAAAGGAGTGTTCCCAGAACGGAATCTAGATTTCAACTTTAGTTGCTCTAGCTCTTATAGTCTCTGAGAAACAGGCGTACATACAGACGGACAGACAGGCAAACGGACAGGGCTAGATCAACTCGTCTTGTCGTCCAGATTCAGAATATATATACTTTATGGTGTCTCCGATGATTATTTCTATATGTTACATACTTTTGGATTTTGAACATTTCCAATAGCTCCGCATTGCTTCTTTTTTACAAAGAGGCTAAAAAGCACCACTAGTGGTGGAACGAGGAGATAAACAATTAAAGCAAAGCTTGATTTAAAGCCAGAAAAATATCGCAGAGGACAAATTTAAAATTCGAGGCTAATCTACCTGTTTTTCGATCGTAGAAAAGAACCCATTAACATAGCATTAAGCCAACTACTTCTGTCAATTATGTGACGATGCTGATGTAAAGCCATGGGTTTCGCCGCTTATAAGTTGGTAACAAAAAAAAATTAGTCAATTTGCACCGCGGGTGTTATACCCAGACACTCTTAGCAACTTTGTTAAGACCTTTTTTCAATGCCCTGTTGTTGGTGTGATCCCTAATATCGAAACCAGTTCCACCAGTAACGCCTGCTGAATTCGCAATATGTATTCCCCACACTTCTGGGGAATAAAAAAACTCCAGGCACTAATGGGATTCCAGACAGGACATTTATACGAGCTTTGGTGTTTACAGAAGACAGTTTTATTCAGGTGTTCAATAAAGCCTAGAAGAGGGGGTTTCTCCATCAATTTGGAGGCTTAAACAACTTATCCTCATTCCAAAGCGAGAAAAGCCTACAGATGAACCATCTGGCTAGATGACCATCTGTCTACTTGATACAGTGGCTAAGGTGTTGGAGAGAATAGTGTAAAATATGATTCAAAAGCGACACAATATTTATTTAATAAAGCCCAGTCTACCTTGGATGCTATTAAGACTGTCGTCGACATAGCATCTAAGGCAATTGACGGAAATCGTTGGAAGTGATGTGATTAATGGAGTAATGACTTGTTACGCTAGATATTTGAAACGCGTTCAACTGTGCAAGTTGGTCTCGTAACCTACCAGCAATAAACCCTACGTACATTTCAAGAATGATATCCTACTATCTATTCGACAAGATAAAATACAGAGGAAAACCACAAAACAGTGTCACAGGTTATACAAGTTTTTTTTTTTTTTTTTTTTATTAAGGAAGCCGAGGTCCTAACACCTCTTTGTGTCCTTTATATCAATTAAATTGAGCCCAATTGGGCCGGTGCGGTAACCACTAAGGTTAAAAATATTAAATTTGCCTCCTTCTGGGCATCCGGCTAATGGGTTATGAGGTCGACGTCTTTTTAGGCGTCGTCCTGGGCGAGTTCTAGTCAGCCTTTTGTCTAACCTATTGCTGTGGTTATTAATGCGACTATTGTAGCGACTTGAGTGAATGTTAATTTGCTGAAACGCTGTGGCAACTTTCAGATCACTGTGAAAGCCACAGCGGCCCTGATCCTTGTTTTTAGCACCCTGATATGGGCTGCAAAACAGAGCCTCCTGTCCAGAATAATCCCTAAATACCTTGCATGATTTGCTTGCTATACAGGTATTTCATCTAGCATTATTGCTGGCGGTGTGTTTCTTTTCAGTGTGAAAGAAACGTTCGTACATTTGCCTTTATTAATGGCAATATTTGAGCTTCTTGCCCAATCTTCAAATGATGCTGCATACTCCTGTAGCCCATCTGCAGCCTCATATTCGCACTTCGCCCTGTACGTGACGCACACGTCATCAGCGAACGTAGCCAGCATCATATCGCTTGGTTGAATACTCAGATCAATGCTGGGCTGAGGCATATCAGAGGTGAATAAGGAGTAGAGCAATGGCGCTAAACACTTCCTTGAGGTACGCCCGCTTTTGCATCATATCTTGCAGATATTGCTGTGTGAAACCGCACAACAAATTTCCTATTGGCAAGGAATGACTTAAGGAGCAAGAAGTAAGGCGCCGGCAGTGCATTTTTAATTTTTCCCAGAAGTCCCAAGTGCCAAACGCGGTCAAATGCTTCTTTGACGTCTAAGAACAGAGCGTTACAGAATTCCTTGTTCTCATATGCTAGGAGAATTTGGTCCACTACTCAATGCAGTTGCTCCGTGGTACTATGTCCTGAACGGAAACCAAATTGATGATCAGGGATAATTTGCTTGGTTTCAATAAATGTGGAAATTCGAGCCGCAACGAGTCTTTCGAACACCTTGGATATTGAAGGTAGAAGACTAATCGGCCTGTAAGACGCAGGATCACTTTCTGGCTTTCCAAAGCCTTTTGGGATTATGGAAATGATACCCAGTTTTCACTGCGCAGGAAAGTATTGCAACCTCACTATAAAGTATATATATTCTGAATCTGGACGACAAGACGAGTTGATCTAGCCCTGTCCGGCTGCCTGTCTGTCCGTCCGTATGAACGCCTGTTTCTCAGAGACTGTAAGAACTAGAGCAACCAAATTTGAAATTTAGACTCGCTATTTTCGTACGCTAGACTAGTTTGTTTTTGATTTTTGAATTTCCTCCCCTGACCCCCACAATTAAAAAAAAAACGATTATTAAGCACAATTTTCAACCGATCAAATTTATTTTTGACACACAATATTGAGATCATTATTGATCTACGTTGTGATTCTCATTAAGATTGAAAAAAAAAACACGGATTACGTATCGCATTATGAAGGGCGGGGTTTATAAAAGCGCTTGTAGAACTGTGTCCGTATGTGTGTGTATGGTTGTGTTTGTAGGCAATGGGACTCTCGTACTCGGGTACACTCGACCTCAGATTTCTTACTTGTTTTCTACATGTACATTTGCATTCCCAATGCTTCGAGAGTAGATCTGATCTAAATCGAATAACTATTAACTGAGAGTGCAATGCGACAGTTACCAGCTATGTTGGTTTCCAGTGCTATATAACTTAACTAAACCAAAAGCAATTTGGTTTAAGCTAACTAATAAACGTATATGTTTAGCCCCTTTGCCATTAAAATGTGTAAAATCCAAAATTATGTAAAACAAAGAGCCAGAGCACCTAAATGCTAAAATTAGATTCGTTATTTTCGTACGCTATACGAGTTTGTTTTAGATTTTTAAATTTCCTCCCCTGACCGCCGCAACAAAACGATTATTAAGCACAATTTTCAACCGATCGAATTTCTTTTTGGCACACATCATAACTAGACCATTCTTGTTAGCCCCTTTGCCTTTTTGTAAAAAAGAAGCAAAGCGGAGCTATTGGAAATGTGCAAAATCTAAAAGTATGTAACACATAGATATAATTATCGGAGACCCCATAAAGTATATATATTCTTAATCAGAAGGACAAGTCGGTCTGTCTGTCTGACCGTATGTCCGTCTGACCGTCTGTCCGTCTTGTTTTAGATTTTCGAATTTCCTCCCCTGACCCCTGCAATTCTAAAAAATCGCTTATAAGACACAATTTTCAACCGAACAAATTTCTTTTTGCCACTCGTATTAGAGCATTCCTAATCTACGTTGTAAATTTCGTTAAGATTGAACAATAAACAGGGAAGTTATAGAACATTAAGTATCGTGCTATAAAGCGAGGGGGTGTAAAAGGCGCGCGCAATGTCCAAGTAGGTGCAGAACTGTGTGTATGTATGAGTATGTGTGTGTATGGTTGTATATGTAGGTTAAGGGGCTCTCGTAGTCGAATACACTCGACTACAGATTTCTTACTTGTTCTATGTTTTAAATCTGGGTAAGATTGATCAAAAATCTCGGAAGTTATACATCATTAAAATTGGTGGTATTGTGCCCGGCGGGGTTAAGTGGTGCGCGCAAAATAAGAGCTACCAAATTTGGAATCTAGATTTTTAATGTTCGTACGCTTTACAAGTTTGTTTTAGATTTCCGAATTTCCTCCCCTGACCACCGCAATTCGAAAAAATCGATTATAAGACACAATTTTCAACTATTCTTTTTGGCACATATATTATCTAAAGCATTCTTGATCTACGTTGTGAATTTCGTTGAGATTGAACAATAAACACGGAAGTTACAGAACATTAAGTATCGCGCAATAGAGCGTGGTGGTTAAAATGGCTTACAATACGGGCAGAACTTTGTGTTGGCAAACAGGTTTTCGTAGTCGGGTACTCTCGACTTCAGACTTCTTACTTGTTTTCTTTTATTTTTGTTATGCGACCTGTGAGTTGGAACCATCAATAATACCGGTGGGCCGTACCACCGGCATTTACGACTCACAACTCTATGTTACTAACGTACTAAACCTATCCACCCGCACGCTCATCTTTACACTTGCGTTACTTCCGATCAGTTTTACTTCGCAGGACCGCATGGCGTTATGGCTCTCCGCCACGTTCCTTTTTGGTTCGCTCCAGATCAGATAGGATAATGACTTCGAGCTGACTCATGAGCATCTAATTCTCATCCTCGACTATTAATGTATTTTTGCGGTGTTCTGTACTTCACACACTAATACAGAACATGATCTACATATACATCTGCGTTCCGAAAATTCGTTCATTCCTCAATTTGTACAGCTATATTCCGTAGCCCCCATGTTCTATAAAAATCTGCGTTTTGTAAAATTTTAGCTCCCCTACATTGCGATCTAGCCACACTGGTAGCTGGAGATAAACCTGTGTGTTCACCTACCCTTTTATGACGCGTCCCATCTTACCTGACATGTAGCTATCCATCCTCGGCGCTCGGATCCGCAAATAGATTTTGTGGCTGTTGCGCCATCGTTGTTTGCGCGCCATTTCGTTGGCCAACAGGTCTATTGCCAGCATGCCAGATAAATCGAAGGGTGCTCACTGAGCCTATAAGGCGCAGCTAATTCGTCAAAGCTGTTTATTGTCATCGAGAGCTGACGCCCATATCGGTGGCGCATAGATTCGAAACGAAACATAATCCGTGTTCGTAGCTTTCTCAAGCAATTTGAGTTCCTTAGCGACTACTAAGTAGATCATCTGGGAACTAAATTAGCCTTAATCGACGAGGTGACAGAAGCCTAATAATTTCGTTATATATTATGTTCCAAAGGAGTGGTCTCAGAACGGTCCTCTGTGGAACCATTGCAGTGACACTATATCTTTTGTATTTTAAGGCCCTTTGCTACTGTATCAAGAAGACAGGTGGGAATATAGCCAAATGGATTATCTGTTGGCTTGTCTCACTTTAGTTAAGATTTTTATATTTCCTCCCCTGACCCCTACAATGCGAAAAAAACGATTATTTAACACAATTATCAGCCGATTCCTGCTTGGGAAATCGATTGGGGCAGTAACACGTCCTTAGATCCGATTGTCGCATAGCAAGAAAGCTTAAGTAGCTAGAGGGCGCGTCTCCTATGCACAGTTAGTAGAACGTTCATGGCAAACGCGATGAGCTACAGAGAACCATGTCTAAATTCAAAACGAAGGCGTTTCAACATCTTATGGAGCTGGACGAAAAGCCGTGGGGTTTCGTCTACACGTTATTCAAAAGACGGTTAAAGGACCCAGGAATGCAGGCGCCAAAGGAAACTGAGTATCTATCCCTTATAGTAAAGGATGTATTCCCGTCCCAAGATACCTGCTGGGAGACGACATCTGACGGTCATAGAACGGAAGTCCCACTATTACAGACGAAGAGATAGTAAATTCCGCAAACTCAATAAAACGTATAAAGCTAGGTGTAAATGGGATAGCAGGAGTTGTGATCAAAAAAATTCACTGGCTAAGCCCGAGATATTCAGGGCAACTTTCCAGCAATGCATTGTGGAAGACGGATTTTCTAATACCAGGATTATGTAGAGGTTAGTACTAGCGGACATTTGCGCAACTTTTAGTAGAGTGGCAACGCAACAACTCATTCCGGACGTGGCGAAATGGATCTACTCTAAACATAACTACTACTACTTGATTCGAGCTAGAATTTAGCATGCAACTAGACCTCCATTTGCTAGTGGACGCCATGATTAATACCGGGACACCTGGATACGGTGCCGTGATGTGATTATGCACCGGGTGCGGGTTGATGAACTAATCTACGGAAACAACACGCGCTATAAATGAGAAGAACACTTGGTGGTTTTTTAGTGCTTAGACGAGATCTTACGTCTGGAGTCCTATTCATCTGGAGAAGGTAGATGTTGAATTGCATAAAACCATTTTGAACATTACATGTATATACGCATACATAGATGTACACAGATATATACATACACATCGATTTAAATTAACAAATAAGCATTAGTGGCAGGAATTTCCTCCGCAGAATATCTTTTTTAGTGTATGCTCTAGGACGAGATGTACGTTCATGGTCTTGAGTCAGCTCATATTCATAAAATCCGATCTGCGACGATCCGAAGGGAAACATGGAAATGAGTCATCCTTTCCTGCAAAGTAATACATAGCGGAAGAATCACAGGTATAGTGTTGAGTATGTAGGGGGTCAGTTTAGTGCTTATGCGCCATAAACACGATACATTAGTAACATGAAGTGGTGCATAAAGGTCGTACGGACCACAGATATCATTGATGATTCGAATGCACGACCTCGCTTACCAAAAAAAACAAGTAAGAAATCTGTCCAGTTTTCCGAGCACGAGAGCCCCTTTGCCTACATATACAGCTATACACATACATACACACAGCTCTGCATGTTCTTTAAGCTATTGTGCGCGCCTTTTAGCCACCGCGCTCTATTGAGCGTTACTTAATGTCGTATAATTTCCGTGTTTATTGTTCAATCTTACGAAATTCACAACGTAAATCAAAAACCCTCTAACTAAAAAAAAAAACTTGAACGGTTGAAAATTGTGCCCTTTTCGAATTGCGGGGGTCAGGAGAGGAAATTCTGAAATCTAAAACAAATTCGTACTGTGTACGAACATAACGAATCTACATTCCAAATTTCATTGCTCTAGCTCTTATTTTGCGCGCACCACTTAACCCCTCCGGGCAGCACTTTTGATGATGTATAACTTCCGAGTTTTTTGATCAATCTTACCCAGAAATACAATATAGATCAAGACTGGTCTAATTCTGATATGTGCCAAAAAGAAATTCAATTGGTTGGAAATTGTGCTTAATAATCGTTTTTTTTCGAATTGCGGGGGTCAGGAGAGGAAATTCAAAAATCAAATAGAAACTAGTCTAGCGTACGAAAATAAAAAATTTAGATTTAAAATTTGGTTGCTCTAGTTCTTACAGTATCTGAGAAACAGGCGTTCATACGGACGGACAGATGGACGAATAGACGGACAGACGGACATGGCTAGATCAACTCGTCTTGTCGTCCTGATCAAGAATATATATACTTTATGTGGTCTCCGATGATTATTTCTATGTGTTACATACTTTTGGATTTTACACATTTCCATTAGCTCAGCTTTGCTTCTTTTTTACAAAAAGGCAAAGGGGCTAGTAGTCGACTACGAGAGTCCCTTTGCCAACAGACATAGCCATACGCACACATACACAGTTCTACACGCACTTTAAACCATTTCTCGCACTGGGCGGTGCTTCTCAGAAACAGGAAATCCATCGAAAATGTGCAGCTTTCTGTGAACGATGTGCGTATAATATCAACGGAATATCTGAAATACTCAGACACAAGCCTATCTTCTGAAAGAATAGGGCCGTCAATGGAACACATCCATCTCACACAATTCTTTACGTTACATGGCTGCTTTAGGAAATACCTTCACAAATTTCAGAACGTGGAGTCCCCTTTGCCTGAATTGCTCATTGAAGACGAGACTGCGGAACACGTTCTCTTCCGATGTAGTAGGTTTAGTGCTGAAAAACAAACACTAATGAGGATTACTAATCTCCCTTTCAGCTCGAGGGGACTGATCGCTGCCTTGATCCTCAAGTCACGATCATAAACATGAAGCAGGTTCAGTTCGATGAGATCTCAAACAGACCAGCGATCCGTCAATCGTGATCGCCCCAACCCATCACACGAGGGGAGGGGGTAGCAGTGGCGGCGCAAGACCTAAATTTGATGTGGGCAAAACAGATTTCGCGAGGCCCTGTTCTGTGGCGACCTGAAGACGGATTTTATCGAAAATAATTTTAAATTTCATAGTAATATTAATATGTTTTCACTCTTTCTTTGGAATTTGAAAATATTTCCAAATTTCAAGGAACCAGTGGAAAATTTTATATTTGACCCCTTGTACCACGAGCCCGTAGGCGGTGGCCCACGTCGCCCACGCCTAACGCCGCCTTGGCGGTGTAGAGTCATCTATAGCAAAGTGTCTGATTGACTTTAAACTGGCAAAGCCCAGTGCGATCTATAAGAAGCAAGATCATAGCAGCTCATCGCCTCCTTGTGGCGTTCCTGGTAATAGTCTCTTCGACATCCGACGGGAGACTAGCCAATATAAGATGGCGAAAAAATCCAGAGTGCGTTTGGACCCGAACTGGGCGGCTATTTTAACAGCTCCCTCCTAGCAGTAGGGAAAATTCCTCAGGTATTATCAAAATGGAAAATATGAGAAGGAGTGGTCTTACGTTGCCGGGAGTCGGAAACCCAGTATCGGCGACTATGAGGAGGGAGTAAGCGGGCTCCCATTCGTCGATATCCAGCGACCACAGTGTGGGAAAGCTGTTTGACCTGGTCTCCCAAATACTACAAAACGATATGATTACCCTACCAACGCATAGAGTGGGTTCAAGATCACCCTCGATATCGCCACTCTGGTCACTGTGGTACTACACGAAGACCTACAAAGGATGCTCAAATGAATGCGTGAACGGATTAGCATCCTGCTTTTGTCCTTTGAAATACATCGCCACGTCACAAGGGAAACTGAGGGGTTAGTAGCTGAACTAAGTGAAGATTAGTGCTAGAGTGCTTGTGATTGAGAGATCGCAAGAAATTAAGGTTCCCAATAATAGTACTGGAACGTAAACAAGACGAAAATCGAGGTCGTGGCAGCTACGGAATAACAAAATAACAAAGGACAAGGAATGGCATTGTGCAGTCCATTTAAAAGTTACCTATACCCCAGTAGAAGGGTTCAGCAACAGCTTTAAACAAATCAAAAAAGAAAATGCGCCACAGTGGGACGATACTTCTTTTGCGGAATGCTCCATAACCTCATTGTTGATCTCTGCCTGAGCGAATTTAGGAAAAAGGTACGCAAAATACGAAGGACCTAGAAGTGCTAGTTCTTGCTTGAAGGTATGAGCCAAGCTACCAAGCTAATAAGCGAATTAATGAAGCTCCTATGTAGCAGGCTGGACCGTTACGCAACTCCTCCCCAGAGCACCGCCGCTTATGTGTTGCTGCTTAGTTTCAGATATTACGACTCACAAAGTTGACCTACGAGGCGTATGAAGGATGCGTGACAGTACCATGGTAGCATAGCTGTTTCTTACGGCGTTGCCATTTCCAGTATTAAGTAGCTAGAGTTAGCTATTTTATTATTGGAAGCTTTGCAGAAAATCGTAAAAAGCTATTAGCCAGAATTTTAGCTATTTTAACGACCTTCGGCTTCTGTAAAAAATAAGCGAAGCGGAGCTATTGGAAATGTGCCAAATCGAAAAGTATGTAACACATAGAAATAATCATCGGAGACTCCATAAAGTACGTATATTCTTGATCAGGACGACAAAACGAGTCGATCTAGCCCTTTCCGTCTGTCTGTCCGTCTGTCCGTCCGACCGTCTGTACATCCGTATGAACGCCTGTTTCTCAGAGACTATGAGAGCTAGAGAGACCAAATTTGAAATCTAGATTCGCTATTTTCGTACGCTATACAAGTTTGTATTTGATTTTTGAATTTCCTCCCCTGACCCGCAATTCGAAAAAACGATTATTAGGCACAGTTTTCAACCGATTGAATTTATTTTCGGCACACGTCATAATTAGACCATTCTTGATATATGTTGTAAGATTGATCAAAAAACTCGGAAGTTATACATCATTAAATGTGGTTTTATGAAGCCCAGGGTGTTAAGTGGTGCGCGCAAAATAAGAGCTAGAGCAACGAAATTTGGAATGTAGATTCTTAATGTTCGTACGCTATACGAATTTTCAAATTTCCTCCCCTGACCACCGCAGTTCGAAAAAATTTATTATAAAGCACAATTTTCAACTATTCGAATTTTGGCACATATATTATTTAAAGCATTATTGATCTACGTTGTGAATTTCGTTAAGATTGAACAATAAACACGGAAGTTACAGAACATTAAGTATCGCGCAATAAAGCGCAGGGGCTAAAAGGCTTAAAGTACTCTGTGTAAGTGTGAGTATGTGTGTGTATGGCAGTATATGTAGACAAACGGGCTCTTGTAGTCGGGTACACTCGACTACAGACTTTTTAGCCCCTTTGCCTTTTTTGTAAAAAAAGAGCAAAGCGGAGCTATTGGAAATATGCAAAATCCAAAAGTATGTAACACATAGAAATAATCATCGGAGGCCCCATAAAGTATATATATTCTGAATCAGGACGACAAGACGAGTTGATCTAGCCCTGTCCGTCTGTCTGTCCGTCCGTCCGTCTGTCTGTCTGTCTGTCCGTCCGTCCGTCCGTCCGTCCGTCCGTCCGTCCGTCCGTCCGTCCGTCCGTCCGTCCGTCCGTCCGTCCGTCCGTCCGTATGAACGCCTGTTTCTCAGAGACTATAAGAGCTAGAGCAACCAAACTTGAAATCTAGATTCGTTATGTTCGTACGCTGTACAAGTTTGTTTTTGATTTTTGAATTTCCTCCCCTGACCCCCGCAAATCGAAAAAAACGATTATTAAGCACAATTTTCAACCGATCAAATTTATTTTTGGCACACATCATTATTAGACCATTCTTGATCGATGTTGTGAATCTGGGTAAGATTGATCTAAAATCTCGGAAGTTATAGATTATCAAAAGTGGCGTTATGAGCCCCGGGGGGGTATAGTAGTGCGCGCAAAATAAGAGCTAGAGCAACGAAATTTGGAACGTAGATTTGTTATGTTCGTACGCTATACGAGTTTGTTTTGGATTTTTCAATTTCCCCCCCTGACCCCCGCAAATCGAAAAAAACGATTATTTAGCACAATTTTCAACCGATCAAATTTATTTTTGGTACACATCATTATTGGACCATTCTTGATCGATGTTGTGAATCTGGGTAAGATTGATCAAAAATCTCGGAAGTTATAGATCAGCAAAAGTGGCGTTTTGGGCCCCGGGGGGGTATAGTAGTGCGCGCAAAATAAGAGCTAGAGCAACGAAATTTGGAACGTAGATTTGTTATGTTCGTACGCTATACGAGTTTGTTTTGGATTTTTCAATTTCCCCCCCTGACCACCGCAATTTGAAAAAAACGATTATTAAGCACAATTTTCAACCGATCAAATTTATTTTTGGTACACATCATTATTAGACCATTCTTGATCGATGTTGTGAATCTGGGTAAGATTGATCAAAAATCTCGGAAGTTATAGATCAGCAAAAGTGGCGTTTTGGGCTCCGGGGTGGTATAGTAGTGCGCGCAAAATAAGAGCTAGAGCAACGAAATTTGGAACGTAAATTTGTTATGTTCGTACGCTATACTAGTTTGTTTTGGATTTTTCAATTTCCCCCCCTGACCACCGCAATTTGAAAAAAACGATTATTAAGCACAATTTTCAACCGATCAAATTTATTTTTGGTACACATCATTATTAGACCATTCTTGATCGATGTTGTGAATCTGGGTAAGATTGATCAAAAATCTCGGAAGTTATAGATCAGCAAAAGTGGCGTTTTGGGCTCCGGGGGGGTATAGTAGTGCGCGCAAAATAAGAGCTAGAGCAACGAAATTTGGAATGTATATTTGTTATGTTTGTACGCTATACGAGTTTGTTTTAGATTTTTCAATTTCCTTCCCTGACCCCCGCAATTTGAAAAAATCGATTTTCAGATACAATTTTTAACCGATAAAATTTCTTTTACGCACACATATTAAGTTGACCATTCTCCATCTACGTTGTGAATTTCGTTAGATTTGAACAATAAACACGGAAGTTATACAACATTAAGTACCGCGCTATGGAGCGTGGGGGCTAAAAGGTGCGCGCAATGGCCAAGTACGTGCAGAACTGTGTGTATGTATGAGTATGTGTGTGTATGGCTGTATATGTAGGCAAAGGGGCTCTCGTAGTCGGGTACACTCGACTACAGACTTCTTACTTGTTTTTTCTTGTTTTTAATGAACAGACCAAAAACAAACATTTTCCCTTCAGCTAATTTCATATATTTGCTATTTTAATTTGCCCATCTAAATATTTTTCCTGGCAAAACTCTTTTAACACTGGTCCCTTAGTGTAAACTATAAAATGTGTGACCCACTGAGCTACAGAGAACCATGTCTAAATCCAAAGGCGTGAAACCGTGGGGTTCCGTCAACACGTTATTCAAAAGACGGTTAAGGGAGCCAGGAATGCAGGCCCCAAAGGAAACTGAGTGTCTATCCCTTATAGTAAGGGATGTATTCCCGTCCCAAGATACCTGCTGGGCGACGACATCTGACGGTCATAGAACGGAAGTCCCACTATTACAGACGAAGAGATAGTAAATTCCGCAAACTCAATAAAACGTATAAAGCTAGGTGTAAATGGGATAGCAGGAGTTGTGATCAAAAAAATTCACTGGCTAAGCCCGAGATATTCAGGGCAACTTTCCAGCAATGCCTTGTGGAAGACGAATTTTCTAATACCAGGATTATGTAGAGGTTAGTACTAGCGGACATTTGCGCAACTTTTAGTAGAGTGGCAACGCAACAACTCATTCCGGACGTGGCGAAATGGATCTACTCTAAACATAACTACTACTACTTGATTCGAGCTAGAATTTAGCATGCAACTAGACCTCCATTTGCTAGTGGACGCCATGATTAATACCGGGACACCTGGATACGGTGCCGTGATGTGATTATGCACCGGGTGCGGGTTGATGAACTAATCAACGGAAACAACACGCACTATAAATGAGAAGAACACTTGGTGGTTTTTTAGTGCTTAGACGAGATCTTACGTCTGGAGTCCTATTCATCTGGGGAAGGTAGATGTTGAATTGCATAAAACCATTTTGAACATTACATGTATATACGCATACATAGATGTACACAGATATATACATACACATCGATTTAAATTAACAAATAAGCATTAGTGGCAGGAATTTCCTCCGCAGAATATCTTTTTTAGTGTATGCTCGAGGACGAGATGTACGTTCATGGTCTTGAGTCAGCTCATATTCATAAAATCCGATCTGAGACGATCCGAAGGGAAACATGGAAATGAGTCATCCTTTCCTGCAAAGTAATACATAGCGGAAGAATCACAGGTATAGTGTTGAGTATGTAGGGGGTCAGTTTAGTGCTTATGCGCCATAAACACGATACATTAGTAACATGAAGTGGTGCATAAAGGTGGTACGGACCACAGATATTGATGATTCGAATGCACGACGTCGCTTACCAAAAAAAACAAGTAAGAAATCTGTCAAGTTTTCCGAGCACGAGAGCCCCTTTGCCTACATATACAGCTATACACATACATACACACAGCTCTGCATGTTCTTTAAGCTATTGTGCGCGCCTTTTAGCCACCGCGCTCTATTGAGCGTTACTTAATGTCGTATAATTTCCGTGTTTATTGTTCAATCTTACGAAATTCACAACGTAAATCAAAAACCCTCTAACTAAAAAAAAAAACTTGAATGGTTGAAAATTGTGCCCTTTTCGAATTGCGGGGGTCAGGAGAGGAAATTCTGAAATCTAAAACAAATTCGTACTGTGTACGAACATAACGAATCTACATTCCAAATTTCATTGCTCTAGCTCTTATTTTGCGCGCACCACTTAACCCCTCCGGGCAGCACTTTTGATGATGTATAACTTCCGAGTTTTTTGATCAATCTTACCCAGAAATACAATATAGATCAAGACTGGTCTAATTCTGATATGTGCCAAAAAGAAATGCAATTGGTTGAAAATTGTGCTTAATAATCGTTTTTTTTCGAATTGCGGGGGTCAGGAGAGGAAATTCAAAAATCAAATAGAAACTAGTCTAGCGTACGAAAATAAAAAATTTAGATTTAAAATTTGGTTGCTCTAGTTCTTACAGTCTTTGAGAAACAGGCGTTCATACGGACGGACAGATGGACGAATAGACAGACAGACGGACATGGCTAGATCAACTCGTCTTGTCGTCCTGATCAAGAATATATATACTTTATGGGGTCTCCGATGATTATTTCTATGTGTTACATACTTTTGGATTTTACACATTTCCATTAGCTCAGCTTTGCTTCTTTTTTACAAAAAGGCAAAGGGGCTAGTAGTCGACTACGAGAGTCCCTTTGCCAACAGACATAGCCATACGCACACATACACAGTTCTACACGCACTTTAAACCATTTCTCGCACTGGGCGGTGCTTCTCAGAAACAGGAAATCCATCGAAAATGTGCAGCTTTCTGTGAACGATGTGCGTATAATATCAACGTAATATCTGAAATACTCAGACACAAGCCTATCTTCTGAAAGAATAGGGCCGTCAATGGAACACATCCATCTCACACAATTCTTTACGTTACATGGCTGCTTTAGGAAATACCTTCACAAATTTCAGAACGTGGAGTCCCCTTTGCCTGAATTGCTCATTGAAGACGAGACTGCGGAACACGTTCTCTTCCGATATAGTAGGTTTGGTGCTGAAAAACAAAGACTAATGAGGATTACTAATCTCCCTTTCAGCTCGAGGGGACTGATCGCTGCCTTGATCCTCAAGTCACGATCATAAACATTATGAAACAGGTTCAGTTCGATGAGATCTCAAACAGACCAGCGATCCGTCAATCGTGATCGCCCCAACCCAACACATGAGGTGACGGGGTAGAGTCATCTATAGCAAAGTGTCTGATTGACTTAAAAACTGGCAAAGTCCAGTGCGATCTATAAGAAGCAAGATCATAGCAGCTCATCGCCTTCTTGTAGCGTTCCTGGCAATAGTCTCTTCGTCATCCGACGGGAGACTAGCCAATGTAATATGGCGAAAAAATTAGGAGTACGTTTGTACCCGAATTGGGCGACTATTTTAACAGCTCTTTATGTGTGCCCCTTGCAGTAGGGAAAATTGCTCAGGTATTACACAAAATGGAATATATGAGAAGGAGTGGTCTTACGTTGCTGGGAGTCGGAAACCCAATATCGGCGACTATGAGGAGGGAGTAAGCGGGATCCCATTCGTCGATATCCAGCGACCACAGTGTGGGAAAGCTGCTTGACCTGGTCTCCCAAATTACCGATTCCCCTACCAACGCATAGAGTGGGTTCAAGATCACCCTAGATCTCGGCACTCTGGTCACTGTGGTACTACACGAAGACCTACAAAGGATGCTCAAATGAATGCGTGAACGGATTAGCATCCTGCTTTTGTCCTTTGAAATACATCGCCACGTCACAAGGGAAACTGAGGGGTTAGTAGCTGAACTAAGTGAAGATTAGTGCTAGAGTGCTTGTGATTGAGAGATCGCAAGAAATTAAGGTTCCCAATAATAGTACTAGAACACAAACAAGACAGAATCGAAGTCGTCGTAGATACGGAGTAACAAACATAGGCCAAGGAATGGCATTGTGCAGTCCATTTAAAAGTTACCTATACTCCAGTAGAAAGCTAAAGCAACAAACAAAACAAGCGATAAACACGATGCTTCTTTTGCAGACATGCTCCATAACCTCATTATTTATTGCTGCCTGAGCGAGTTTGGGAAAAAGTACGCAAAATACGAAGGACCCAGAAGTGTGAGATCTTGCTTGATGAAGGTACGAGCGAAACTACCAAGCTAATAAGATAACTGGCAAGCCAGACATCAGTCAATACAGGCGTGAAACAAATTATGCTCTTATGTAACTGGCTGGACTATTCCGAAACTCCAGAGCACCGCTGCTTGTGTGTTGCAGCCCAGTTCCAGATAGTACGACTCACAGAGACGACCTACGAGGCGTACGAAGGATGAGTGACGGTACCATGGCAGCATCGCTGTTCCTTACAGTGTTGCCATTTCCAGTATTAATAAGCTAGAGTTAGCTATATTGTATTTTCAAATTTTGCAAAAAAAACCTACTAAAAAGCTATTAGCCAGAATTTTAGCTATTTTTAGCCCCTTTACCTTTTTGTAAAAAAAAAGCAAAGCAGAGCTATTGGAAATGTGCAAAATCGAACAGTATGTAACACATAGAAATAATCATCGGAGACCCCATAAAGTATATATATTCTGAATCAGGACGACAAGACGAGTTTATCTAGCCCTGTCCATCTGTCTGTCCGTCCGTATGAACGGCTGTTTTTCAGAGACTATAAGAGCTAGAGCAACCAAATTTTAAACCTAGATTCGTTATGTTCGTACGCTGTACAAGTTTGTTTTTGATTTTTTAATTTTCTCTCCTGACCCACGCAATTCGAAAAAATTGATTATTAAGCACAATTTTCAACCGATCAAATTTATTTTTAGCACACATCATAATTAGGCCATTCTTGATCGATGATGTAATTCTGGGTAAGATTGATTTGGAATATATATTTGCTATGTTATAATGCTATACAAGTTTGTTTTGGTTTTTCGAATTTCCTCCCCTGACCCCCGCAAATCAAAAAAATCGATTATAAAACACAATTTTAAACCGATCCTTTTCGCACACATATTAAGTAGGCCATTCTTCATCTACGTTGTGAATTTCGTTAAAATTGAACAATAAACACGAAAGTTATACAACATTAGGCACCGCGCTATATAGCGCTAGCGGCTAAAAGGCGCAATGGCTAAGTACGTGCAGAACTGTGTGTATAGCTGTATATGTAGGCAAAGGGGCTCTCGTAGTCGGGTACACTCGACTACAGACTTTTTACTTGTTAATTTTGGAAATGCTATTTTTTTTAAGGAAATAACTGGAGTAATGCTTTTTTTTAGTGAACAAGCGATAAACACCGAATAAAATATGATATATCAAAACCGGTGACCTTTTTAGCCCCTTTGTCATAAAAAATAAGTAAAGCGGACCTATTGGTAATGTGCACGATCCAAAAGTATGTAACACATAGAAATAATCATCGGAGACCCCATAAAGTATATATATTCTTGATCAGGACGACAAGACGAGTTCAGCAAGCCATGACCGTCCGTCCGTCCGTCCGTTTTTTTCAGCAAACGTAATAATTAGACTATTCCTGATCAAAGTTGTGAATTTTGTTAAGATTGAAAAATAAACACTGAAGTTATACATCATTAAGTATCGCGCTTTAGAGCGCGTGGGGTTAAAAGGCGCGCTACGTGCAGAAATAGAATAATAGAAAATGGCTTAATACGTGCAGAGCCGGTGTATGTGTGAGCATGTGTGTGTATGGCTGTGTATATAGGCAAAGGGGCTCTCGTAGTCGGGTACACTCGACTACAGACTACTTACTTGTTTTTTTTTTCGTATTGTGGTAGGCTGGGGAGAAAATTTAAAAATGTAAAACAAACTTGCAAAGCGTACGAACATTAAGAATCTAGGTTTCAAATTTGGTTGATCTAGCTCTTATTTTGCGCGCACCACTTAACCCCCCCGGTTTCCATAACGGTATATTTAATGATGTATAACTTCCGAGTTTTTTGATCAATCTTACCCAGATTCACAATATTGATTATGATGTGTGCCAAAAATAAATTAGATCGGTTGAAAATTGTGCTTAGCAATCGTTTTTTTGGAATTGGTGGGGTCAGGGGAGGAAATTCAAAAATCAAAAACAAACTTGTACAGCGTACGAACATAACGAATCTAGATTTCAAGTTTGGTTGCTCTAGCTCTTATAGTCTCTAAGAAACAGGCGTCCATACAGTCGGACGGAGGGACAGACAGACGGACGGACGGGCAGACGGACATGGCTAGATCAACTCGTCTTGTAGGCAAAAGGGCTCTCGTAGTCGGGTACACTCGACTACAGACTACTTACTTTTTTTTTCGTATTGTGGAAGGCAGGGGAGAAAATTTAAAAATCTAAATCTAACTTGTATAGAGTACGACAATAACGAATCTAGTTTTCAAATTTGGTTGCTCTAGCTCTAATAGTCTCTGAGAAAGAGCCGTTCATACGGACGGACAGAGCTAGATCGACTCTTCTTGTCGTCCTGTTCATTAATAGTTATACTTTATGGGGTTTTCGATGATTATTTCGATCTGTTACATACTTTTCGATTTAGCACAAATCCATTAGTTCCCTTTTGGTCTTTTTCAAGGCAAAGGGACCAAAAATGTGTATCTATTATGTTCATTAAGAAATTCAGTTTTTTCATAATTGTGTGTGTTAAATAATTGTGCTTGATAGTTATACTTAATTATTTTGTTGTTTTTACTGCGGTGGTAACGGCATATAATTAATATAATAATTTTATGTTGATGCGTATAGTGTATAAACACAAGGAACATTTAATGCAAATTTGCTCTTATAGTCTCTAAAAAACAGGCATTTATACGGACTTACAGGGTCTCAGAGCATTATTTTTACCTTTTACATACTTTTGGTTTTGCTCAAATCCATTAGCTTTATTTTTTGAAGCAAATGCAAATGGAATAAAAATTTACGTTGTGTTAAACAGTTTTCAAATGTTTAAAAAATAATTTTTTTGCGCAGCTAATAGTTTAAAACAGATGACGTGCTTGAATACTATCTAGCTGTCAAAATAATTTAAGTATAGCGTTATGATTCAACAAACTGATAATGAATAATTTTTTACATTATTTTTTTTTTATTATTTAGGTGGTAAAATTTTTGTTATCAGCGGAGGAGAAGATTCATGCATATGCGTATGGAGTCAATTAGGGGATATGTTATTTAAGGAACGCCAGCACTGCGGTACCCCGATATGGCGACTGGGTTTCGATTGTACTACCTCGACACTTTTTAGCACGAGTTCAATGGGAAACATACGTACCCATAATTTTCATACTGTTCTTAAGCAAAGGGAAAACATTCCAACACGCTTGACGCCTATAGTGCATAATACATCCGAAAATGTAAAAAAAATTAAGTTCCTCAATAGCAGCGTTGTGGTTTGTTTAAGCAACAAATATCGTATGTACTACACGAATATATTTAAGACGAAGCAAATGAATTTATGGAAATTGGTTAATGATTTTCCTTCGTATAAATGTTCAGTTCTTTCAGTTAACAATGGGGTAATTGCCACATGTGGGTACAGACGTGTTACACTTTTAAAATATGATGTTTATAATGAAAGCTTTACTAAAATGTATGATGGTCCAAAACTTGATGGTCTCATCCTGTCATTTATTTTTCTTGGTAATGAGCTTTATTTTATATGTGATGAATTCGGAAATTTTTAAATACTTAAAGGACATAATCTGGTTTTTCAAGGAAGCTTGACCATTAAGAACAGCCATGAAGCCTGGGTTACAGCGGCTTTGCTTGTGTCGTCGGAATGTTTGTTATTCAGCAGCCGCGATGGGCATGTCATATTGTACACAAGAAAAAATGCTACAGATTTCCAAAAAAGGAGTCAGCTCAAAGGCTTATTCGGAAAGATGGGAGCTACTATCCTTCAACTATTGAAAATTGACAGAAACTATGTATATATATTTAGTGCAGGACGTCATACCGTTACAAAATATTTACGGTTGAGTTTAAATGATTATCGCCTTACTATCTTGAGACGTGAGTGTGTGCCTCTAGCTTGGGCAAAGTCGGTGCCTCTTTTAGATATTTTAATTGGTTTTAATGATAATTATCTGGTTGTATGGTCTCGTGAAAATGGCATAATTCTACAGTTGCAGTGTGGAGGCGCTCATCGTTGTTTGGCCTTCAACCTAAATAATGAAGAGATACAATTAATATATGTTAAACAAAATCATATATACTACCTGTATAACGTAATACCCAATACTGATTTTAACCGCATGTATGCATTAAAAAGCAATTGGCATATACGAAATTGCAATATAATCAATGTTCTTAATAAAAATGAAGAAATTATGTACATTGTTTCAGCTGGTGATGATAATGTTATTAAAATAAACAAACGTATCGGCTATGGTATTTATCAATGTGGTGAGTTACACACTCACATATCCAGCGTAAGACATCTGACGTCATATTTCATAAAATCTAATAATGATTTAAGCTATTGGATTATCTTTTCAGTCGGAGGTCGGGCTCAATTGTGCATAAATAAAATTGAAATAAATGGTCTAGTCGCAAGTGAGCTTTGCTCGCATATAATGCAATCTGAAGGTCGTAACGGTTCACTTGATGCCCGTTTAATGGGAGTACATGTTTTGCGAAATTGTAAAAATGGTAATTTTAATCTCTATCTGCAAGTGCCGACGGAACACTTCGATTGTGTCTATGGCATTTGGAAAAGCCACTAAAAGTCACCTTAGTTAATACTATTAATTTAAAGTATTGCCCACTTCAGATAATGTCATTCAAAAATTATGACTTGGTTTTAGTTACAAACACAAATGGAATTCTATTTGGATTCGATAAAACCCTTTCCTTAACACGTTTTGAATTAAAACTACACTGCGGGGCCATCAATGCTTTTGATGTAAAATTTTATAATCACTCTTTACACGTGGTATCTGGAGGCGACGATGAAAACATAAAATATACTGTCCTAAAGTTACCAGAAATGACCGTGCAACGAATCGTAAAATTTTCCGGCTTGCACAATGCACAAATTAATGCCTTGACTACTTTTTGTCACCGTGGCGAATGTAATGCAAACGAAATCATTGCTTATACATGTAGTGCAGATAAACAAATATATATGATAAACTTATCAACTCTACAATATTTTCGAATCGGATATACTTCTATATCCGATATAAAAGGAATGCTCTTAGAAAAAAATAAGCGTTTGTATATCTACGGTTATGGGCTACAGGTTCTCTTACTTGAATAACTGTTCTATATCTGTTTTTTTTTTTGTTATTAATAGCTTTAAAAAATATAATATATTTTTGTATTGTTACTGCCATTTTTTTTGTTTGATGTGTAAAAAATTAGCTAAAAAATGTATAGTACAAGCAAATTAACTGTGGAAAACATTAAAAATAAACTATTTTTCGAAATAATAACCAAACTTTAAATTTTAGTTACAAAACTGTAAGGAAGCTCTGGTTGGCTGAGTTAATCAGCCGTGCCCAGGGCCTCTTACCGATGAGTTTGTACGTAAGACCAGTTGGTAAGAACCTCTATGTCGGTCTTACATTCGTCTGGTGAACTCCGTGAAAGATCAGGTTCTACACCAGGGCGAATGGCCCGAAGGAAATGAGTATGGAATCTTTGTGGGCCACGGAAACCTGTGGGCAGCTAAGAATTGCTGTGGACAGGAATGGAGGAATTTGCACTTGACAAAGTTGGGCTCAGAGGGAATCACGACTTAAACTCTGCGTGGCAGTGGACATAACGGAGACCAGCCGACGATAATGACTACGGGTGTTACTCGCGGGGTCAGGGCGGTAGTCATTGGTTGAAAATTGTGCTTAGTAATCGTTTTTTTCGAATTGCGGTGGTTAGGGGAGGAAATTCAAAATTCTAAAACAAATTTCGTATAGCGTACGAAAATAGAAAACCTAAGTTTAAAATTTGGTAGCTCTAGCTCTTATAGTCTCTGAGAAACAGGCGTTCATACAGTCGGACGGAGGGACGGACGGACATGGCTAGATCAACTCGTCTTGTAGGCAAAAGGGCTCTCGTAGTCGGGTACACTCGACTACATATGCAAAATCCAAAAGTATGTAACACATAGAAATAATCATCGGAGACCCCATAAAGTATATATATTCTGAATCAGGACGACAAGACGAGTTCACCTAGCCCTGTCCGTCTGTCTGTCCGTCCGACCGTCCGTATGAACGCCTGTTTCTCAGAGACTATAAGAGGTAGAGCAACCAAACTTGAAATCTAGATTCGTTATGTTCGTACGCTGTACAAGTTTGTTTTTGATTTTTCAATTTCCTCCCCTGACCACCGCAATTTGAAAAAAACGATTATTAAGCACAATTTTCAACCGATTACATTTATTTTTGGTACACATCATAATTTGACCATTCTTGATTGATGTTGTGAATCTGGATAAAATTGATCAAAAATCTCGGAAGTTATAGATCAGCAAAAGTGATGTTATGGACCCCGGGGGGGTATTGTAGTGCGCGCAAAATAAGAGCTAGATCAACGAAATTTGGAACGTATATTTGTTGTGTTTGTACGCTATACGAGTTTGTTTTAGATTTTTCAATTTCCTCCCCTGACCACCGCAATTTGAAAAAAACGATTATTAAGCACAATTTTCAACCGATTACATTTATTTTTGGTACACATCATAATTTGACCATTCTTGATTGATGTTGTGAATCTGGGTAAAATTGATCAGAAATCTCGGAAGTTATAGATCAGCAAAAGTGGCGTTATTGGCCTCGGGGGGGTATTGTAGTGCGCGCAAAATAAGAGCTAGAGCAACGAAATTTTAAACCTAGATTTATAATTTTCGTGCGCTGTACAAGTTTGTTTTTGATCTTTCAATTTCCTCCCCTGACCGCCGCAATTCGAAAAAAACGATTATTAAGCACAATTTTCAACCGATCACATTTATTTTCGATACACATCATAATTAGACCATTCTTGATCGATGTTGTGAGTCTGGGTAAGATTGATCAAAAATCTCGGAAGTTATAGATCAGCAAAAGTGGTGTTATGGACCCCGGGGGGGTATTGTAGTGTGAGCAAAATAAGAGCTAGAGCAACGAAATTTGGAAAGTATATTTGTTATATTTGTACGCTATACGAGTTTGTTTTTGATTTTTCAATTTCCTCCCCTGACCACGCAATTTGAAAAAAACGATTATGAAGCACAATTTTCAACCGATCAAAAATGAAATTTGGAACGTATATTTGTTATGTTTGTACGCTATACGAGTTTGTTTTAGATTTTTCAATTTCCTTCCCTGACCCCCGCAATTTGAAAATCTCGATTTTCAGCTACAATTTTTAACCGATCAAATTTCTTTTCCGCACACATATTAATTTCGTTAGAATTGAACAATAAACACGGAAGTTATACAACATTATGTACCGCGATAATGAGCGTGGGGGGTTAAGGCGCGCGCAATGGCTAAGTACGTGCAGAACTGTGTGTATGTATGAGTATGTGTGTTTATGGCTGTATATGTAGGCAAAGGGGCTCTCGTAGTCGGGTACACTCGACTACAGACTTCTTACTTGTTAGCCCCTTTGCCTTTTTTGTAAAAAAAGAGCAAAGCGGAGCTATTGGAAATATGCAAAATCCAAAAGTATGTAACACATAGAAATAATCCTCGGAGACCCCATAAAGTATATATATTCTGAATCAGGACGACAAGACGAGTTCATCTAGCCCTGTCCGTCCGTCCGTCCGACCGTCCGTCCGTCCGTATGAACGCCTGTTTCTCAGAGACTATAAGAGCTAGAGCAACCAAACTTGAAATCTAGATTCGTTATGTTCGTACGCTGTACAAGTTTGTTTTTGATTTTTGAATTTCCTACCCTGACCACCGCAATTCAAAAAAATCGATTATTAAGCACAATTTTCAACCGATCAAATTTATTTTTGGCACACATCATAATTAGACCGCTCTTGATCGATGTTGTGAATCTGGGTAAGATTGATCAAAAACCTCGGAAGTTATATATCAGCAAAAGTGACGTTATTGGCCCCGGGGGGGTATTGTAGTGCGCGCAAAATAAGAGCTAGAGCAACGAAATTTGGAACGTATATTTGTTATATTTGTACGCTATACGAGTTTGTTTTAGATTTTTAATTTTCTTCCCCTGACCACCGCAATTTGAAAAAAACGATTATCAAGCACAATTTTCAACCGATCAAATTTATTTTTGGTACACATCATTATTAAACCATTCTTAATCGATGTTGTGAATCTGGGTAAGATTGATCAAAAACCTCGGATGTTATAGATCAGCAAAAGTGGCGTTATGGGTCCCGGGGGGGTATTGTAGTGCGCGCAAAATAAGAGCTAGAGCAACGAAATTTTTAACGTATATTTGTTATGTTTGTACGCTATACGAGTTTGTTTTTGATTTTTCAATTTCCTCCCCTGACCACCGCAATTTGAAAAAAACGATTATTAAGCACAATTTTCAACCGATTACATTTATTTTTGGTACACATCATATTTGACCATTCTTGATTGATGTTGTGAATCTGGGTAAAATTGATCAAAAATCTCGGAAGTTATAGATCAGCAAAAGTGGCGTTATTGGCCCCGGGGGGGTATTGTAGTGCGCGCAAAATAAGAGCTAGAGCAACGAAATTTTAAACCTAGATTTATAATTTTCGTGCGCTGTACAAGTTTGTTTTAGATTTTTCAATTTCCTCCCCTGACCGCCGCAATTCGAAAAAAACGATTATTAAGCACAATTTTCAACCGATCACATTTATTTTTCATACACATCATAATTAGACCATTCTTGATCGATGTTGTGAGTGTGGGTAAGATTGATCGAAAATCTCGGAAGTTATAGATCAGCAAAAGTGGTGTTATTGACCCCGGGGGGGTTAAGTAGTGCGCGCAAAATAAGAGCTAGAGCAACGATATTTGGAACGTAGATTTTTTATGTTTGTACGCTATACGAGTTTGTTTTAGATTTTTCAATTTCCTTCCCTGACCCCCGCAATTTGAAAAAATCGATTTTCAGATACAATTTTTAACCGATCAAATTTCTTTTTCGCACACATATCAAGTAGACCATTCTTCATCTAAGTTGTGAATTTCGTTAGAATTGAACAATAAACACGGAAGTTATACAACATTAAGTATCGCGCTATAGATCATGGTGGGCTAAAAGGTGCGCGCAATGGCTAAGTACGTGCAGAACTGTGTGTATGTATGAGTATGTGTGTGTATGGCTGTATATGTAGGCAAAGGGGCTCTCGTAGTCGGGTACACTCGACTACAGACTTCTTACTTGTTAGCCCCTTTGCCCTTTTTGTAAAAAAAGAGCAAAGCGGAGCTATTGGAAATATGCAAAATCCAAAAGTATGTAACACATAGAAATAATCATCGGAGACCCCATAAAGTATATATATTCTGAATCAGGACGACAAGACGAGTTCATCTAGCCCTGTCCGTCTGTCTGTCCGTCCGTCCGTCCGTCCGTCCGTCCGTCCGTCCGTATGAACGCCTGTTTCTCAGAGACTATAAGAGCTAGAGCAACCAAACTTGAAATCTAGATTCGTTATGTTCGTACGCTGTACAAGTTTGTTTTTGATTTTTCAATTTCCTCCCCTGACCACCGCAATTCGAAAAAATCGATTATTAAGCACAATTTTCAACCGATCAAATTTATTTTTGGTACACATCATAATTAGACCGCTCTTGATCAATGTTGTGAATCTGGGTAAGATTGATCAAAAATCTCGGAAGTTATAGATCAGCAAAAGTGGCGCTATGGCCCCGGGGGGGTATTGTAGTGTGCGCAAAATAAGAGCTAGAGCAACGAAATTTGGAACGTATATTTGTTATGTTTGTACGCTATACGAGTTTGTTTTTGATTTTTCAATTTCCTCCCCTGACCACCGCAATTTGAAAAAAACGATTATTAAGCACAATTTTCAACCGATTACATTTATTTTTGGTACACATCATATTTGACCATTCTTGATTGATGTTATGAATCTGGGTAAAATTGATCAAAAATCTCGGAAGTTATAGATCAGCAAAAGTGGCGTTATTGGCCCCGGGGGGGTATTGTAGTGCGCGCAAAATAAGAGCTAGAGCAACGAAATTTTAAACCTAGATTTATAATTTTCGTGCGCTGTACAAGTTTGTTTTTGATCTTTCAATTTCCTCCCCTGACCGCCGCAATTCGAAAAAAACGATTATTAAGCACAATTTTCAACCGATCACATTTATTTTTCATACACATCATAATTAGACCATTCTTGATCGATGTTGTGAGTGTGGGTAAGATTGATCGAAAATCTCGGAAGTTATAGATCAGCAAAAGTGGTGTTATTGACCCCGGGGGGGTATTGTAGTGTGCGCAAAATAAGAGCTAGAGCAACGAAATTTGGAACGTATATTTGTTATATTTGTACGCTATACGAGTTTGTTTTTGATTTTTCAATTTCCCCCCCTGACCACCCTAATTCGAAAAAAACGATTATCAAGCACAATTTTCAACCGATCAAATTTGTTTTTGGTACACATCATAACTAGACCGCTCTTGATCCATGTTGTGAATCTGGGTAAGATTGATCAAAAATCTCGGAAGTTATAGATCAGCAAAAGTGGCGTTTTGGGCCCCGGGGGGGTTAAGTAGTGCGCGCAAAATAAGAGCTAGAGCAACGATATTTGGAACGTAGATTTGTTATGTTTGTACGCTATACGAGTTTGTTTTAGATTTTTCAATTTCCTTCCCTGACCCCCGCAATTTGAAAATCTCGATTTTCAGCTACAATTTTTAACCGATCAAATTTCTTTTCCGCACACATATTAATTTCGTTAGAATTGAACAATAAACACGGAAGTTATACAACATTAAGTACCGCGATATAGAGCGTGGGGGGTTAAAAGGTGCGCGCAATGGCTTAGTACGTGCAGAACTGTGTGCATGTATGAGTATGTGTGTGTATGGCTGTATATGTAGGCAAAGAGGCTCTCGTAGTCGGGTACACTCGACTACAGACTTCTTACTTGTGTTTTTTTTCGTATTGTGGTAGGCAGGGGAGAAAATTTAAAAATATAAATCTAACTTGTATAGCGTACGACAATAACGAATCTAGATTTCAAATTTGGTTGCTCTAGCTCTAATAGTCTCTGAGAAAGAGCCGTTAATACGGACGGACAGACACACTGACAGAGCTAGATCGACTCGTCTTGTCGTCCTGTTCATTAATAGTTATACTTTATGGGGTTTTCGATGATTATTTCGATCTGTTACATACTTTTCGATTTAGCACAAATCCATTAGTTCCCTTTTGGTCTTTTTCAAGGCAAAGGGACCAAAAATGTGTATCTATTATGTTCATTATGAAATTCAATTTTTTCATAATTGTGTGTGGTTAATAATTGTGCTTGATAGTTATACTTAATTATTTTGTTGTTTTTACTGCGGTGGTAACGGCATATAATTAATATAATAATTTTATATTGATGCGTATAGTGTATAAACACAAGGAACATTTAATGCAAATTTGCTCTTATAGTCTCTAAAAAACAGGCATTTATACGGACTTACAGGGTTTCAGAGCATTATTTTTACCTTTTACATACTTTTGGTTTTGCTCAAATCCATTAGCTTTATTTTTTGAAGCAAATGCAAATGGAATAAAAATTTACGTTGTGTTAAACAGTTTTCAAATGTTTAAAAAATAATTTTTTTGCGCAGCTAATAGTTTAAAACAGATGACGTGCTTGAATACTATCTAGCTGTCAAAATAATTTAAGTATAGCGTTATGATTCAACAAACTGATAATGAATAATTTTTTACATTATTAGCCCCTTTGCCTTTTTGTAAAAAAAGAGCAAAGCGGAGCTATTGGAAATATGCAAAATCCAAAAGTATGTAACACATAGAAATAATCATCGGAGACCCCATAAAGTATATATATTCTGAATCAGGACGACAAGACGAGTTCATCTAGCCCTGTCCGTCTGTCTGTCCGTCCGTCCGTCCGTCCGTCCGTATGAACGCCTGTTTCTCAGAGACTATAAGAGCTAGAGCAACCAAACTAGAAATCTACATTCGTTATGTTCGTACGCTGTACAAGTTTGCTTTTGATTTTTCAATTTCCTCCCCTGACCACCCCAATTCGAAAAAAACGATTATTAAGCACAATTTTCAACCGATCAAATTTAGTTTTGGAACACATCATAACTGACCCTATTGATCATGTTGTGAATCTGGGTAAGATTGATCAAAAATCTCGGAAGTTATAGATCAGCAAAAGTGGCGTTATGGCCCTCGGGGGAGTATAGTAGTGCGCGCAAAATAAGAGCTAGAGCAACGATATTTGGAACGTAGATTTGTTATGTTTGTACGCTATACGAGTTTGTTTTAGATTTTTCAATTTCCTTCCCTGACCCCCGCAATTCGAAAAAATCGATTTTCAGATACAATTTTTAACCGATCAAATTTCTTTTCCGCACACATATTAAGTAGACCATTCTCCATCTACGTTGTGAATTTCGTTAGAATTGAACAATATACATGAAAGTTATGCAACATTATGTACCGCGCTGTGGATGCGTGGGGGGCTAAAAGGTGCGCGCAATTGCTAAGTACGTGCAGAACTGTGTGTATGTATGAGTATGTGTGTGTATGGCTGTATATGTAGGCAAAGGGGCTCCCGTAGTCGGGTACACTCGACTACAGACTTCTTACTTGTTTTTTTTTTATTATTTAGGTGGTAAAATTTTTGTTATCAGCGGAGGAGAAGATTCATGCATATGCGTATGGAGTCAATTAGGGGATATGTTATTTAAGGAACGCCAGCAGTGCGGTACCCCGATATGGCGACTGGGTTTCGATTGTACTACCTCGACACTTTTTAGCACGAGTTCAATGGGAAACATACGTACCCATAATTTTCATACTGTTCTTAAGCAAAGGGAAAACATTCCAACACGCTTGACGCCTATAGTGCATAATACATCCGAAAATGTAAAAAAAAATTAAGTTCCTCAATAGCAGCGTTGTGGTTTGTTTAAGCAACAAATATCGTATGTACTACACGAATATATTTAAGACGAAGCAAATGAATTTATGGAAATTGGTTAATGATTTTCCTTCGTATAAATGTTCAGTTCTTTCAGTTAACAATGGGGTAATTGCCACATGTGGGTACAGACGTGTTACACTTTTAAAATATGATGTTTATAATGAAAGCTTTACTAAAATGTATGATGGTCCAAAACTTGATGGTCTCATCCTGTCATTTATTTTTCTTGGTAATGAGCTTTATTTTATATGTGATGAATTCGGAAATTTTTAAATACTTAAAGGACATAATCTGGTTTTTCAAGGAAGCTTGACCATTAAGAACAGCCATGAAGCCTGGGTTACAGCGGCTTTGCTTGTGTCGTCGGAATGTTTGTTATTCAGCAGCCGCGATGGGCATGTCATATTGTACACAAGAAAAAATGCTACAGATTTCCAAAAAAGGAGTCAGCTCAAAGGCTTATTCGGAAAGATGGGAGCTACTATCCTTCAACTATTGAAAATTGACAGAAACTATGTATATATATTTAGTGCAGGACGTCATACCGTTACAAAATATTTACGGTTGAGTTTAAATGATTATCGCCTTACTATCTTGAGACGTGAGTGTGTGCCTCTAGCTTGGGCAAAGTCGGTGCCTCTTTTAGATATTTTAATTGGTTTTAATGATAATTATCTGGTTGTATGGTCTCGTGAAAATGGCATAATTCTACAGTTGCAATGTGGAGGCGCTCATCGTTGTTTGGCCTTCAACCTAAATAATGAAGAGATACAATTAATATATGTTAAACAAAATCATATATACTACCTGTATAACGTAATACCCAATACTGATTTTAACCGCATGTATGCTTTAAAAAGCAATTGGCATATACGAAATTGCAATATAATCAATGTTCTTAATAAAAATGAAGAAATTATGTACATTGTTTCAACTGGTGATGATAATGTTATTAAAATAAACAAACGTATCGGCTATGGTATTTATCAATGTGGTGACACACTATATATCCAGCGTAAGACATCTGACGTCATATTTCATAAAATCTAATAATGATTTAAGCTATTGGATTATCTTTTCAGTCGGAGGTCGGGCTCAATTGTGCATAAATAAAATTGAAATAAATGGTCTAGTCGCAAGTGAGCTTTGCTCGCATATAATGCAATCTGAAGGTCGTAACGGTTCACTTGATGCCCGTTTAATGGGAGTACATGTTTTGCGAAATTGTAAAAATGGTAATTTTAATCTCTATCTGCAAGTGCCGAAGGAACACTTCGATTGTGTCTATGGCATTTGGAAAAGCCACTAAAAGTCACCTTAGTTAATACTATTAAATTAAAGTATTGCCCACTTGAGATAATGTCATTCAAAAATTATGACTTGGTTTTAGTTACAAACACAAATGGAATTCTATTTGGATTCGATAAAACCCTTTCCTTAACACGTTTTGAATTAAAACTACACTGCGGGGCATCAATGCTTTCGATGTAAAATTTTATAATCACTCTTTACACGTGGTATCTGGCGACGATGAAAACATAAAATATACTGTCCTAAAGTTACCAGAAATGACCGTGCAACGAATCGTAAAATTTTCCGGCTTACACAATGCACAAATTAATGCCTTGACTACTTTATGTCACCGTGGCGAATGTAATGCAAACGAAATCATTGCTTATACATGTAGTGCAGATAAACAAATATATATGATAAACTTATCAACTCTACAATATTTTCGAATCGGATATACTTCTATATCCGATATAAAAGGAATGCTCCTAGAAAAAAATAAGCGTTCAAAATAAACAGTCAACAGCCTATTAAAGATGATTTTTTTTAATATCTTTCCAATCGTATCCAGCAGACAGATTGGCCGTTAGCCTGTTGGTTCATCTATGGGCTAATTTTTTTTGGGGAGAAGGATGAGGCGCTGCCGTTTCCATTGCTTGGGAAAAACTTCTTCTACTAAGCATTTGTTGTACGTTTCCGCATACAAAGCTGGTAGTAAGAATGGCAAGCTTGAGAGCCCTATTGGGAATGACATCTGGGCCGGGACCTTTCCTATCACCGAACTGCTTGGCTGGTGCAATTACCTCTTCTTCGCAAGTTGGATGCCATGGCTCATAGTCAACGTCGGGGGTTCTCTCCTGTAGTTGCGTATGCTGAGGGTATAGCGCCGTAACTATATTTCTCAGTAGCTTTGTGCAAGTCACTCTTGACGTGTTCTGGCTTAATTGTCTTCGTGACTACCTTAAAGGCAGAGCCCCAGGTATAAACATTTGCATCCTCGCATATGTTCCTAAATCACTCGGCTTTGCTAGTCTTTATTGACTGCTTAAACGCTCACTTGGCCAGCCTAAGATCTTCAAGCTGCGCACCGAACCTTGGGCGGCCTCGGGCTCTTTGACAGAGTCGCCTTGCTCGCAGACTCGTCTTCCTTAGTTGGCTAATGTTCTCCGTCCACCAAGAGCAGGCCGTCCCGCGTGTGAATGGTTTGCGACCGGGCATAGCTGCGTGCACGCATCGACTTGCCTCGCAGATAGATTTTTTGCCGCGTAAAGACAGCTGTCTGTTCTCCAGATTTATTCAGCTGCAGCAAGAGTTCGCCTTTCTGGGTTCGCCGCATTTTAAAAACGGCATCTCCAAGTGCTTTGAGTTTTCCTTCTGCTCTCACCTTCCGGAGAATGTCAGAGTAGCTGAGCTCGCCCTTTGCTGATATAATAATCGCATCACATCTTGGCTTTTCGTTATGCACCTTCGCCTTCGTCTCCTTATTTTTTATCGTCGTCTGCCACTCCGATTCCTTGTTCTCGTTTGGCACCTGAGTTTCCACATCGACAGAAGAGTTTGCTACTTTCACTAATTGCTCCTCTGTCTGCGCCGCTAAATTGGGTTTTTCCGTTTAGTTTTGGCGTAGGAGCCTTACTGGGCTGCTTCCTCTTCGACTCCACTATTATTCGAAACAGTGGTGAAGTTTGAGAAGACTGGTTTGCATGGATCACCTACTTTGCAGTGCTGTCGTGTATCTGGATGGCTACCAGCTCGTATAATACTTTAGCCTGCTCGACGGCATCACGCATTTCCTTATTGATAGATTGCCTATTTTTGTCCATCATCGCGTCCACCAGATAACGAATTTGCCGACCGAGGTTAGCAAAAGCCATGTTATTCGACTTTTCCTCTACAGTCCTCGACACTTGGACTGTGATTGGTGTCGTGTCGATTGGAGATCTTGCAACTTTCTGCTTTTAGAAAATGGGTTCTCCGTATTATTTAGTTGTGGGGTTTCGTTATTAGAAGTCATTTTGTTGGGTCCCAACTCTTAAGCCGTTATCCATGATCGATGTGCAGTCGCGTATAAAATCCCATGGTTATCTTTGCAAGCAGGGAGGCAATGCAAGGGTTGACCCACGACTTTATGAGTACGTGAGCTCAGAGCCGAATCCGCGTTAGTCGGGAGAAACTCAACCGCGCCTGCACCACTAGCTTAATGGTGACGATACAAGGAGCGTGCTTTAGAGACTTGCCAATTTTTAACGGGACGGAGGCAGTACCAGAATTAGCCCAGCAGCCATTTCAGTCAGATTTCACTCTACTACTAAGATGCTGGAATACTGATAACAGTCACTCCAGGGGTCTTCTTGTAAAAAAAAGGGGGGTTCCAGTGGTCACATCTAGAGTCTTACTAGGGTCGAATCTATACGCCTTCACCCATTTGTTAGTCGTATCAACGTATCACCGAGTATTACGACTATCCATGGGATACCTAGCACTTGTCGGAGGTTACGAGTTGCCAGAGGAGCCATAAATGTCTGATTACCAAGTTCGTGGTAACCAGGGTGGTATCTCCCACTAGAGACAACTCTTCCAGTGACGTATTGCCGGAGGTTGCGCGCTTTTTTGACTGCTAAGGAGAGTACTAAGCCATTCTTATCCGAATTAATGGCGACTGGCACATACAGCCCACTAGGGGCAGCTCTCTTAGTAGCAACTTTCCCTTGACATATTAGTCGCCTTTTACAAAAAGCAATGCCGGCTAAGGTGGTATTCTACAACCGCTCACTACACGGTGGTGAGTATGTATGTGTATGGCTGTATATGTAGCAAAGGGGCTCTCGTAGTCGGGTACACTCGACTACAGACTTCTTGCTTGTTTTTTTAACATTGCGTTAATTGCCTTTATTTAATTTGAGTCTTATAGCAATAATACTAAAAGTTACAATTACAATAACAATACCAATTACAATAACAAATTTTAGTGTAGAGATCCTGCAGGAGGACTCTCTAGAGGTTATAATGCCCATTGGAGATCAATCGGGTGGACCCTCTGGAGCCTGCTGATGGTAGAACTCTTATCTAGTAGGTTAAGAGGAAGGTTATTTGACTGTTCATGTAGCCTTTGTACATATTTCCTGCTCATAGTTGTAATCTTATCCTTTACCCAAGAAATCTTAAGGTGGTGGTGAATTTCAGCATTGGAGTGGTAATTATGGGCATTCGAAATGATGCGCAAAGCTTTGTTCTGGAGCGTCTGGATCGCCGTCGATTGCTTGCGCTGGCTGTACCCCAAAGCCGACTGCAGTCAGCCCGCACGTTTTTATTATTTTAACAACTGCTGTTGCTGTTGTTATGCACACTGCTTGGTTGAGATAACACAGCAACGGCTGTGCGTATGTGATAGTAATCACGCGATGTGGCTTGGCCAATGGAAGCGCGTGAGTGAATCACGCGGTCGGCTAAGCCAATAGGTGCGCGCGCGTAGTGAAACGTTTGCTCTGAGAGCGCAGAGATAATAATTGTGCGTTCGTTGACTGTTTGCTAGAAAAATAGGCACTCAACGAGTGTTCGATCACGACTCTATACAGTACAAATAATATAAAAGACAAATACTGTACAATTCAAATAGTTTTTAGCCCCCTTGCCATAAAAAATATCAAAGCGGACCTAAGGGAAATGTGCAACATATAAAAGTATGTAAAAGAGAGAAATAATCATCGGAGACCCCATATATATATATATATATATTCTAGATCAGGAGGACTAGTAGAGTCGATATGGCCGTGTCCGTCTGTCCGTCTGTGCATGTGTATGAACGCATGTATTTCAGAGATTATAAGAGCTAGAGCAACCAAATTTTAAATCTAGGTTATTTTTTTCGTATACTATACGAGTTTGATTTAGATTTTTGATTTTTCTTCCTGTTAACAGGAAGGCCAGCAGACAGACAGAAATACAAATACACAAATATGTTGGCAAACAGGTAAATAGACAGGCAGACACACAGGTGGACAAACAGAAAGATATGTAGACAGACAGACAAGCAATTAGACAAACAGACAGGAAGACACATACGAAGGCAGACAGGTAGACATACAGACAGGCACAAATATAGGCAGACCAAAAGACCGGCAGACAGTCATGTAGAAGGGCAGGCAGACAGACAGGTAGACAGACAGACAATCAGTCAGGTAGACAGATAGACAGACATAGGGTTGACATATAGACAGATCAACAGGCAGATATACAGGCATACAGACAGGCAGACATACACACATACAGACAGCTAGAGAGACAGACAAACAGACACGCAGGCAGACAGATAGACAGACACACAAACAGGAAGACAGACATGTAGACAGCCAGGTAGACAGGCAGGAGAATATACAGACATACTGGTATATAGACACACCGGTAGAAAGATAAACAAACAAACATTTAAGAAACAAAGAGGTAAACAAACAGAAAGGTTGACAGACCTACAAACAGACAGACAAAAAGGTAGGCAGACAGACAGGTAGGCATGCAGACAAGCACTTAGGTAGACACGCAGACAGATATGTAGAAGGGCAGGCAGATTCACAGGTAGACAAACATAAGGTTGACATATACACAGATATATAGATAGATACACTGGTAAACAGACAAATAGGCAGACATACATAGACACATACAGGTTAATATAGAGACAGGTAGCCAGACCGACAGATAAATAGGTAAATATACAGATATACAGACAGACAGGCAAGCAGACAGATAGACATAGGGTTGACATACAGACAGTTAGACAGACAGACATATATGCAGGCAGACAGATAGACAGACATGTATATAAACAGGTAGCCAAGCGACAGATAGGTAGACACATAGACAGACTGGTAGACAGTTAAGTGAACAGACAGACAAATTGGTATATAGACCAACGTGTAGACAGAAAGTCAGAGAAACATTTAGACAGACAAATAGGTAGATAAACAGACAGACAGATAGGTAGAAAGATAGACAGACATAGGGTTGACATACAGAGAGATAGACAGACAGATATACAGGCATACAGACAGACGGACAGGCAGGCATTGACACATTCATGTAAACAGATATACAGATATAGGTAACTCGACAGATACACAGACAGACAGGCAGACATACAGATAGGCAAACGACATATAGTAAGACACATAGACAGACAGAACTGCAGACAGACAGGTAGACAGACATGAAAACAGGCAGACATAATGGTATATAGACACACATAATGGTAGATAGATAGACAGACAGACACACTGGTAGATAAACAGACAGGTTGACATGTATAACAATTAAGAAATCTGTTGTCGAGTGTATCCGACTACGAGGGCCCCTTTGCCAACATATAGAGCTATACACACACATACTCACACATACACACATTCCCGAGATATGTAATATAGTTGA